>REGO01001049.1:88745-121718 GCA_010120015.1 Rhombomys opimus
CCTAACCCTAACTCTAACCCTAAACCTAACTCTAACCCAAAACCTAAAGCTAACCCTAACCCTAACCCTAAACCTAAACCTAACCCTAACCCTAACCCTAAAACTAATCCTACCACTAACCTAACATTAACCTTAACCCTAACACTAAACCTAACCCTAACCCTCATCTCAACCCTAACCCTAACACTAACCCTAACACTAACCCTTACCCGAACCCTCATCCTAACCCTAACCTCAACCCTAACCCTCATTATAACCTTAACTCTAAACCTAAGCCAAACCCTAACCATAAACCTAACTCTCATCCTAACCAAAACCCTAACCCTAACCCTCATTCTAAAGCTAACTCTAACCATAACCCTAACCATAATCATAACCATAACCATAACCCTAACCCTAACACTAACCCTAACCCTAACTCTAACCCTAAACCTAATGGTAACCCTATCCTTAAACCTAACGCTAACCCTAACCCTAATGCTAACCATAACGCTAAATCTAACCCTAACCTTTACCCTAACCCTAACGCTAAACATAACGCTAAATCTAACCCTAACCCTAACGCTAACCCTAACCTTAATCATAATTCTAAACCTATCCCTAATCCTAACTCTAACCCTAACCCTAAACCTATTCGAAACCCTAAAAATAACCCTAAATCTAACCCTCATCCTAACTGTAAACGTAACCCTAACTCAAACCCTCATTCTAAAGCTAACGCTAACCATAACCCTAAACCTAATCCAAACCCTAAATCTAACCCTAACCCTAAACCTAATGCTAACCCTAACCCTAAAAGTAAACCTATCCTTCATTCTAACCTTAACCCTAACCCTAACCCTAACCCTTACCCTAACACTTACCCCAAAACTACCCCTAACCATAAACTCTAACCCTCATCCTAACCCTAACCCTAACCGTAACTCTAGATCAAACCCTATCCCTAAACCTAACCCTAACCCTCATTCTAAACCAAACTCTAAAAATAACCCTCATCCTCAACCTAACCCTAACCCAAACCCTAACGATAAACCTAAATCTAATCCTAACACTAACACTAATCAAAATCCTAACCCTAACTCTAGCATTCATCCTAAACCTATCCCTAAACCGAACCTTAAACCTAACCCTAACCCTAACCCTCATCCTAACCCTAACCCTAACATTAACCCTAATCCTAATCCTAACCCTCATCCTAAACCCTCATCCTAACCCTAAACTTAAATCTAACCATCGTTCTAACCCTAACTCTAAACCTAACCCTAAACTTTACCATAACCCTAACATTAACCTCAACAATAACCCGAACCCTCATTTTAACCCTACCTTAAACCCTAACCCTAACCCTCATCAAATCGCTAACCCTAACCTTAAACCTAACCCTAAACTTCATTCTAACCCTAACACTAACCATCATTAAATGCTAACCCTACACCCTAACCCTAACAATAAACCTAACCCTAATCCTAACCCTAACCCTAACCCTATCCCCAACCCTCACCCTCATGCTAATCCTAACCCTAACCATAACACTAACCCGCATTCTAAAGCTAACTCTAACCATAACCATAACTCTAAACCTAACCCTAGCCCTGATTTTAACGCTAACCTTAACCCTAACCCCTACCCTAACCATAACTCTAACCCTAAACCTATAGCTAACCCCAACCCTAACCCTATACCTAACCCTATCTCTAACCCTAACCCTAATCCTAAACCAAATGCTAACAATAAACCTAATACTAACCCTAACCGAAACCTGAAACCTAATCCTCATTCTAACCCTAACTCTAAACCTAACCCTAAAACTAACCATAAATCGAACCCTAACCCTCATCCTAACCCTAATAATAACCCTAGCCAAAACCCTCATTTTAACCCTAACTCTAACGCTAAACCTAATTCTAACCCTAAAACTAACACTAAAGGTAAACCTAAACCTAAAGCTAAACTTTACCCTAACCCTAACCCTCATCCTAACAGTAACCCTAACCCTAACCCTAACCCTAACACTCAATCTAAAGATAACTCTAACCATAATCCTAACACATACCCTAAACCTAACCCTAACCCTAAACCTAATGCTAACCCTAACCCTAACCCTAAAATTATCCATCATTCTAACCCTAACCCTAACCCTTACCCTAACCCTAACACTTACGCAAAAAATACCCCTAAGCATAACCTCTAACTCTCATCCTAACCCTAACCCTAACCGTAACCCTAGATCTAACCCTATCCCTAAACCTAACCCTAACCCTCATTCTAAACCTAACTCTAACAATAACACTCATGCTCACCCTAACCCTAACCCTAACGATAAACCTAAATCTAATCCTAACACTAACACTAATCGAAATGCTAACCCTAACTCTAGCATTCATCCTAAACCTATCCCTAAACCGAACCTTAAACCTAACCCTAACCCTAACCCTGACCCTCATCCTAACCCTAACCCTAACATTAACCCTAATCCTAACCCTAACCCTCATCCTAACCCTCATCCTAACCCTAACTCTAAACCTAAACCTAACCCTAAACCTTACCATAACCCTAACCCTAACCCCAACAATAACCCGAACCCTCATTTTAACCCTACCTTAAACCCTAACCCTAACCCTAAACCTAAACCTAAGCCTAAACTTCATTCTAACCCTAACTCTAACCCTAAAACTAACCATCATCAAAATGCTAACCCTAACCCTAACAATAAACCTAACCCTAATCCTAACCCTAACACTAACCCTATCCCTAACCCTCACCCTCATGCTAATCCTAACCCATAACCACTAACCCGCATTCTAAAGCTAACTCTAACCATAACCATAACTCTAAACCTAATCCCTAACCCCGATTTTAACCCTAACCCTAACCCCTACCCTAACCATAATTCTAACCCTAAACCTATAGCTAACCCTAACCCTAACCCTATACCTAACCCTATCTCTAACCCTAACCCTAATTCTAAACCAAACACTAACAATAAACCTAACACTAACCCTAACCTAAACCCGAAACCTAATCCTCATTCTAACCCTAACTCTAACCCTAACCCTAAACCTAACCATAAATCGAACCCGAACCCTCATCCTAACCCTAACAATAACCCTAGCCAAAGCCCTCATTTTAACCCTAACTCTAACGCTAAACCTAATTCTAACCCTAAAACTAACACTAAAGGTAACCCTAAACCTAAAGCTAACCCTATCCATAACTTTACCCTAACCCTAACCCTAACCCTCATCCTAACAGTAACCCTAACCCTAACCCTAAGCCTAACCCTAACACTCATTCTAAGGATACCTCTAACCATAATCCTAAAACATACCCTAAACCTAACCCTAAACCTAAACCTCATCCTAAAGCTACCCCTAACCATAACCTGAACACTAAACCTAACCCTAACTGTAAGCCTAACCCTTATCCTATCCCTAACACTCAGCCTAACCCTAACACTAACTGTTACCCTAACCCTCATCCTAAGCCTAACCTCAAACCTAACCCTCATTCTAACCCTAAAGCTAAACCTACGCCAAACCCTAACCCTAAACCTAACTCTCACCCTAACCAAAACCCTAACCCTAACACTAACCCTCATTCTAAAGCTAACTCTAACCATAACCCTAACTCTAACCTTAACCCTAACCCTAATCGTAACCATAACCCTAACCCTAACACTAACCCTAACCCTAACTCTAACCCTAAACCTAATGCTAAACCTAACCCTAAAGCTAACGCTAACCCTAACCCTAACCCTAACGATAACGCTAAATCTAACCCTAACCATAACCCTAAACCTAAACCTAACCTAATCCTAACCCTAAACCTAACCGTAAACCTAATGCTAACCCTAACCCTAATCACAATCCTAAACCTAACCCTAATCCTAACTCTAACTCTAACCCTAAATCTAAAGCTAAACCTAAATCTAACCCTAACCCTAATCATATGCGTTACCCTAACCCTAACCCTCAACCTAAACCTCATTCTAAACTAACTCTAACCATAACCAGAACCAGAACCCTAACCCAAACTATGACCCTAACCATCATCCTATCCCTAACCCTAACACTAGCCTTACCACTTATTTTAACCCTAACTCTAACCCTAAACCGAACTCTAGCCCTAACCCTAGTCCTAAACCTAGCCCTAGGACTAATTCTAACCCTAACTCTAACCCTAAGTTTAAACCTAACCCTCCTCCTAACCCTAATCCTAAACCTAACACTAACCCTGAGCCTAGCCCTCATTCTAACCCTAACTCTAACTCTAACCCTAACCCTAATCATAAACCCAAACCTAACCCTAATGCTAACCCTAACCCTAACTCTAACCCTAAACCTAATGCTAACCCTAACCCTAACCCTAAACCTAACCCTCATCCTAACCCTAACCCTAACCATAAATCTAACCCGAACACTCATTCTAACCCTAACCCTAACCCTAACCCTAGTCTTGGCCCCCATTTTAACCATAACTCTAAACCTAAACCTAACTCTAACCCTAATCCTAATCCTCATTCTAAAGCTAACTCTAACCATAACCCTAACTCTAACCCTAACCCTAACCTTAACCCTAACCCTCATTCTAACCCTAACTCTAACCCTAACCCTAATCCAAACCCTAAACCTCATCCAAACCCTAACCCTAACCCTAAATCTAACCCTAACCCTCATCCTAACCCTAAACCTAACCCTAGCCTTAGCCCTCATTTTAACCCTAACACTAACCCTAAACCTAACTCTAAACCTAACCCTAAACCTAAACCTCATTCTAAAGCTAATTCTAAAAATACCCTAACTCTAACCCTAACACTAACCCTAATCATAACCCTAAATGTAACCCTAACCCTAACTCCAAACCTAACCCTCATTCTAACCCTAACTCTAATCCTATCCCTAACCAAACACTAACCCTCAACCTAAGCCTAACCCTAACCCTAACCGTAACTCTCATCCTAACCCTAACCCTAATCCTAACACTGAACCTAACACTAACCCTAACGCTAACCCTAAACAAAACCCTAACCCTAGCCCTAGCCATCATTCTAACCCTAACTCTAACCCTTATTCTAACCCTAACCCTCACCCTCATCACAACGCTAAACCTAACCCTAACCCGCACTCTAACGCTAACCCTAACCAAAAACCTAACCCTCATTCTAACCCTAAACCTAACCCATCCCTCATTCTAAAGCTAACTCTAACCATAACCCTAACTCTAACTTAACCTTAACCCTAATCTTAACCCTAATGCTAACCCTAAACCTAACCCTCATTCTCACTAACTCTAACCCTAACCATAAATCTAAGACTAAACCTAACCCTAACAATCATGCTAACCCTAACACTAAAGCTAACCCTCATCCTAACCCTAACCGTAACCCTAACCTTAACACTAAACCTAACCCTCATTCTAACCCTAACTCTAACCCTAACACTAACTCTAATCGTAACCCTAAACCTAACCCTAACATGAAACCTAACCCTAACTCTAACCCTAAGCCTAATGCAGACCCTAACCCTAACACTAAACCTAACCCTCATTCTAACCCTAACTCTATCCCTATCCCTAATCCTAACCTTAACCCTCATCCTATCCTTAACTCTAATCCTAACCCTAACCCACATTCTAAAGCGAACTCTAACCATAACTGTAACCCTAACCCTCATCCTATTCCTATCCCTAACTCTAACCCTAACTCTAACTCTAACCCTAAACCTAAAGCTAAGCCTAACCCAAATCCTAACCCTAAACGTAACCCTCCTTCTAACCATAACTCTAACACTAACCCTAACCCTAATGGTAACCCTAACCCTAAACCTAAACCTAACTCTAACCCAAAACCTAAGTCTAACCCTAAACCTAACCCTAACCCTAATCGTAACACTAAACATAACCCTAAAGCTAACCCTAAATCTAACCTTAGCCCTAGCCCTCATTCTAAGCCTAACTCTAACCCTAACCTTAACCCTAACCCTATTCTTAACCCTAACCCTAAACCTAACCCTCATCCGAAACCTAACCCTAAAACTAACCAAAACCTAATGCTCATTCTAACCCTAACACTAACCCTAACCCTATGCCTCTTTCTAAAGCTAATTCTAACCATAACCCTAACTCTAAAACTAACCAAAACCTAATGCTCATTCTAACCCTAACTCTAACCCTAACCCTAACCCTAATCCTAACCCTAACCATCATCCAAACCCTAACCCTAACCCTAAACCTCATCCTAAACCTAACCCTAACCCTAAATCTAACACTAACCCTCATCCTAACCCTAAACCTAACCCTAGCCTTAGCCCTCATTTTAACCCTAACACTAGCCCTAAACCTAACTCTAAACCTAACCCTAAACCTAAACCTCATTCTAAAGCTAACTCTAAAAATACCCTAATTCTAACCCTAACACTAACCCTAATCGTAACCCTAACTGTAACCCTAACCCTAACTCCAAACTTAACCCTCAATCTAATCCTAACAATAATCCTATCCCTAACCCAAACACTAACCCTCAACCTAAGCCTAACCCTAACCCTAACCGTAACCTTCATCCTAACCCTAACCCTAACCATAAGTCAAACCCTAAAATTACCCTCATTCTAAAGCCATCTCTAACCATAACCCGAACCCGAATCCTAACGTTAATAGAACCCTAACTCTCATCCTTTCCCTAACCCTAACCCTAAATCTCAAACTAACCCTAATGCTAAACCTAACTCTAACCCTAACCCTCATCGTAACCCTAACCCTAGCCCTAGCCTTAGCTCTAACTCTAACCCGAATTCTAAATCTAACTCTAAACATAACCCTAACTCTAACCCTAACCCTAACACTAACTGTAACCCTAATCCTAACCCTAATCGTAACCCTAACCCTAAACCTATCCCTAACCCTAAACTTAACACTCATTCTAAACCTAACTGTAACCATAACCCTAATTCTAACCCTAACCCTAAACCTAACCCTTACGCTAACACTAACCCTAGCCCTCATCCTAACACAAACCCTAACCCTAACCCTAGACCTAACCCTTACCCTCAGCCTAATGCTAACCCTAACCCTAAAGCTAAAGCTAACCCTAACCCTTAATCTAAAGCTAACTCTAACCATAACGGTAACTCTAACACTAACCCTAACCCTAATAGTAACACTAAACCTAACACTAATACTAACCTAACCGTAACTCTAACCCTAAACCTAATGCTAACCCTAAACCTAACCCTCATTCTAACCCGAACTCAAACACTAACCCTAATCCTAACAATAACCCTCATCCTAACCCTAACTCTAAACCTCATCCTAAACCTAACCATAGCCTTAGCCCTCATTTTAACCCTAACTCTCACCCTAACCCTAACCCTCATTCTAAAGCTAACTCTAACCATAACCCTAACTCTAACCCTAACCCTAACCTTAATCATAACCCTAATCCTAACCCTAACCCTAAACATAACCCTCATTCTAACCATAACTCTAACACTAATCCTAACCCTAATGGTAAACCTAACCCTAACCCTAACTCTAACTCTAACCCTAAACCTAATGCTAACAGTAAACCTAACCCTAACCCTCATTCTAAACCTAACTCTAACCCTAAACCTAACCCTAACCCTAACCCTAACCCTAACTCTAACTCTAACCCTAAACCTAATGCTAACAGTAAACCTAACCCTAACCCTCATTCTAAACCTAACCCTAACCCTTACCCTAACCCTAACCCTAACCCTAATCGTAACACTAAACGTAATCCTAACGCTAACCCTAACCCTAAACCTAACCTTAGTCCTAGCCCTCATTCTAACACTAACTCTAACCCTAACCCTAACCCTAACGCTAACCCTATTCCTAACCCTAACCCTAACACTAACCCTAACCTTAGCCCTGGCCCTCATTCTAACCCTAACCCTAACCCTAACCCTGACCCTAACCCTATTCCTAACCCTAAACCTAACCGTAAACCTAACCCTCATCCTAACCCTAACCCTAAAACTAACCCTAAACCTAACACTCATTCTAACCCTAACCCTAACCCTATCCCTCATTCTAAACCTAACTCTAACCATAACCCTAACTCTAAGCCTAACTCTAACACTAATCGTAACACTAACCCTAAACCTAACCTTAACCCTAAACCTCATCTTATCCCTATCCCTAACCCTATTAACCCTCATCTAAACCCTAACTGGAACAGTAACCCTAACTCGAACCCTAACCCTCATCCTAACCCTAATCCTAACACTAACCCTAACCCTAACACTAACCCTTAACCTCATCCTAACCTTAACCCTAACCCTAGTCCTAGCCATCATTCTAAACCTAACTCAAAACCTAACCCTAAATCTAACCATAACCCTAACACTCATTCTAATTCTAACCCTAACACTAAACCTAAACCTAACCCTCATCCTAACCCTAAGCCTAACTCTAACCCTAATTCTGACACTAAACCTCATCCTAACCCTAACCCTAACCCTAACCCTAACCCTAACCCTCATTCTAAACCTAACTCTAAACATAACACTAAGTCAAACCCTAACCCTAACCCTAATGCTAACCCTAACCCTAACCCTAACTCTAACCCTAAAACTAACCCTAACACTCATCCTAACCTAACACTAACTTTAACCCTAACTCTAATCCTATCACTAAATGTAACCCTAACCCTAACGCTAACCCTAACCCTAACCCTAGTCCTAGCCCTCATTCTGACCCTAACTCTAAGCCTAACCCTAACCCTAACTCTCATCGTAACCATAACCCTAACCCTAAACATAACCCTCATTCTAACACTAACTCTAACCCTAACCATAACCCTAACCCTCGTTCTAAAGCAAACTCTAACCATAACCCTAACGCTCACCCTAACCCTAAATGTAACCCTAACCCTAACGCTAACCCTAACCTTAACTCTAACCCTAAACCTAATGTTAACCCTAAACCTACACCTAAACCTAACCCTCATTCTAACCCTAACAATATCCCTAACCCTAATCCTCACCCTCATCCTAACTCTAACCCTAACACAAACCCTAACCCTCATCCTAACCCTAACCCTAGACCTAACACTATCCCTAAACTTAACGCTAACCCTCGCTCTAACCCTAACCCTAAGCCTAACCCTAAGTCTAACCCTAACCCTAACACTAAACCTAACCCTCATTCTAACCCTAACCCTACAGTAACCCTAACTCTAACCCTAACCCTCATGCTAACCCTAAACCTAACCCTAGCTCTAGCCATCATTCTAACCCTAAATCTAACCCTAAACCTAACTCTAACCCTAACCCTAACCCTCATCCTAACCCTAACCCTCATCCTAACACTAACCCTAACCCTCATCAATTCGCTAACCCTAACCCTAACTGTCATGTTAACCCTAACCCTAACCCTAAGTCTAACCCTAACCCTAACGCTCATTGTAACGCTAAACCTAACCCTAACCCTGACTCTAACCCTAAACCTAATGCTAAGCTTAACACTAACCCTAACCCTCATTCTAACTCTAACTCTGACACTAACCCTAACCCCAACACTCATCCTAACCCTATTGCTAAACCTAACCCTAAACCTAACCCTCATCCTAACCCTCATCCTAACCCTCTTCTTTACACTAACCCTAGTTCTAACCCTAACTCTAAACCTAAGCCTAACTCTAACCCTATTCCTAACCCTTACATAAACCTAACCCCAACCCTAACCCTAACCCCAAACATCATTCTAACCCTAACGCTAACCAGAACCCTCATCAATTCGCTAACCCTGACCCTAACCCTCACCCTCATTCTAACGCTAACTCTAACCCTAACCTTAACCCTCATCTAAATTCTAACCCTAACCCAAACTCTAACTCTAACCCTAAACATCATCTGAACCCTAACCCTAACGTAACACTAACCCTCATTCTAAAGCTAACTCTAACCATAACCCTTACTCTAAACCTACACCTAACCCTAATCCTAACCTTAAACCTAACATTAATCCTAACCTTATCCCTAACCCTAACACTAACCCTAAATCTGAAGCTAACCCTAACCTTCACCCTAAACCTAACCCTAACCTTCATCCTAACCCTAAACCAAACCCTAACACTAACCCACATTCTAAAGCTAACTCTAACCATAACCATAACTCTAAACCTAACCCTAACTGTAACCCTAACCCTAACCCTTAATCTAACCCTAACCCTATCCCTAACCCTAACCCTAACCCTAACACTGAACCTAATGCTAACCC
Organism: Rhombomys opimus; assembly: GCA_010120015.1. Lineage (NCBI taxonomy): Eukaryota > Metazoa > Chordata > Mammalia > Rodentia > Muridae > Rhombomys > Rhombomys opimus. The sequence goes on from REGO01001049.1 coordinate 98,985, forward strand.
TACCCCTAAGCCTAAACCTAACCCTTCTTCTAGCCCTAATTCTAACCCTAACCCTAAACCTTACCAACACTATCCCTAACCCTAACTCTCATCGTTACACAAACCCTAATCCTAACCCTAACCCTCATCCTAACCCTAACCCTAACAGTAACTCCAACTCTCATCGTAACACTAAACCTAACCCTAACCCTCATCCTAAACCTAACCCTATCCCTAACCCTCATCCTATCCCTAAACCTAACCCTAGTCGTAGCCCTCATTATAACCCTAACTCTAACCCTAAACCTAACCCTAACACTCATTCTAAAGCTAATTCTAACCATAACCTTAACTCTAACCCTAACCTTAACACTAATCCTAACTCTCATCCTAACCCTAACCCTAACCTTAACCGTAACCCTCAATCTAAAGCTAACTCTAACTATAACCCTAACTCTAACCCTAACCCTAAATGTAACCCTAACCCTAACCCTAACCCCAACCCTCATTCTAACCCTAAGACTAACCCTAACCCTAACCCTCATCAAATCGCTAACCGTAACCCTAACTCTAACCCTAACCCTAACCCTCATCAAAAAGCTAACCCTTACCCTAACCCTAACCCTACACTAATCCTAACACTAAACCTCATCTTAACCCTAGCCCTAACCTTAACCATCATTGTAAAGCTAACACTAAACATAACCCTAATTCAAAACCTACCCATAACCCTAGTCGTAACCCTAAGCCTAACCCTAACCCTAACTCTAACCCTAAATCTACAGGTAACTCTAACCCTAACCCTAAAGCTAAAACTCATTCTAACACTAACTCTAACGCTAACCATAGACCTAACCCTAAATCTAACCCTAACCCTCATCCTAACCCTAACCCTAGACGTAGACATCATTTTAACCCTAACTCTAACCCTAAAACAAACGCTAACCATAACCCAAACTCTAAACCTAACGCTATCCCTAACCCTAACTGTAACTGTAACCCTAAACTAATGCTAACCCTAACCCTAAACCTTACCCTAACACTAAACCTTACCCCAATCTAAACTTAACCCTAAACCCCATTCTAATGCTAAATGTAAACATAAACCGAACCCTAATACTAACCCTAACCCTAGTGCTAACCCTAAACCTCATCTTAACCCTAACCCTAACCCTAACCCTAACCATCATTGTAAAGCTAACCTTAACCATAACCCTAAATCTAAACCTACCACTAACCCTAATCGTTACCCTAAACCTAACCCTAACTCTAACCCTAAACCTAAAGGTAACCCTAACCTTAACCCTCAACCTAACCCTCATTCTAACCTTAACTCTAACCCTAACCATAAACCTAACCCTAAATCTAACCCTAACCCTCATCCTAAACCTAACCCTAACCCTAGCCCTAGCCTTCATTCTAACACTTACTCTAACCCTAACCCTAATTCTAACCGTAACACTAACACTCAAACTAACCCTAACCCTAACCCTAACTCTAACCCTAAACCTAAAGCTAATCTAAACCCTAACCTCAAACCTAACACAAACTAACCCTAACGTTAACCTTAACATTAACACTAAACCTAACCCTCATTCTAACCCTAACTCTAACCCTAACCCTAGCCCTGAACCTAAATCTAACCCTAAAACTCATCCTAACCCTACTCCTAACCCTAGCCGTAGCCCTCATTTTAACCCTACCTCGAACCCTAACCTAACTCTAACACTAACCCTACCCTAACACTCATTCAAAAGCTAACTCTAACCATAACCCTAACTCTAACCCTAACCGTACCACTTAACGTAACCCTAACCCTAATGGTAACACTAACTGTAACCCTAACCCTAACCCAAATCCTCATTTTAACGCTAAAACTAACCCTCATTCTAAAGCTAACTCTAACCATAAACCTAAATTTCACCCTAACCTTAACCCTAACCCTAATCGTTGCCCTAACCCTAACCCTAACCCTAACCCTAACTCTAACCCTCATTCTAACCCTAACTCTAACCCTAACCCTAACCCAAACCCTATCCCTAACTCTAACCCTAAAACTAACCCTAACCCTAAATCTAACCCTAAACCTAAAGCTAACCCTAACCCTAACCCCAAACCTAACACAAACTAACCCCTAAACCTAATCCTAACCCTCATTCTAAAGCCAAATCTAACCATAACCCTAACTCTAATCCTAACGCTAACACTAATCGTAACACTAACCCTAACATTCATCCTAAACCTATCCCTAACCCTAAAACTAACCCTAACCCTCATCCTAACCCTAACCCTAACATTAACCCTAACCCTAACCCTCATCCTAACCCCCATCTTAACCCTAACTTAACCGTAACCCTCATTCTAACACTAACTCTAAAACTAAGACTAACCCTAACCCTAACCCTAAACCTTACCAGAACAATAACCCTAACCGTAACCCCAACCCTCAATTTAACATTGCCTTAAACCCTAACCCTAACCCTTATCAAATCGCTAACCCTAACCATAACCATAACCCTAACCCTAACAATAAACATAACCCTAATGCTAACCCTAACCCTAACCCTATCCCTCACCTTCATCCTCATCCTCATCATCATCCTAACCCTAACCCTAACCCTAACCGTCATTCTAAAGCTAACTCTAAACATAACCCTAACTCTAAACCTAACACTAACCCTGAATTGTAAACCTAAACCTAACCCTAACCTTAACACTAACCCTAACTCTAACCCTAAACATAATGATAACCCTAACCCTAACTCAAAACCTAACCCTCATTCTAACCTTAACTCTAACTCTAGCCCTAACACTAAAATCAACCCTCATCCTAACCCTAACCCTAAAATTACCCCTAAACCTCATCCTAACCCTCATCCTAACCCTAACCTTAACCCTAACCCTCATTCTAACCCTAACTCTAAACCAAAGCCTCACACTAACCCTAACCCTAACACTTACCATAACCCTAAACCTAACCCTCATCCTAAACCTAACCTTAAACCTAACCCTCATTCTAACCCTAACTCTAAACCAAAGCCTAAACCTAATCCTAACCCTAACCCTCATTCTAAAGCTAACTCTAACCATGACCCTAACTCTAACCCTAACCCTAACCCTAAACTCAACCCTAACCCTAAACCTAACTCTAACCTTAACCCTAAATCTAACCCTAACCTAATGCTAACCCTAGCCCTAACCCTAAACCTAACCCTCATTCTAACCCTGACTCTAAACCTAACCCTAAACCTAACCCTAACCTAACTCTCATCCTAATGCTAACTCTAACCATAACTCTAACTCTAAGCCTAACCCTAACTCTATCCCTAAACCTAATGCTGACCCTAAACCTAAAGCTAACCCTAACCCTAACCCAAACCCTAAACATTATCCTAACCCTAAGCCTAACCCTAAACATTACCCTAACCCTCATGCTAACCCTAACTCTAACCCTCATCAAAATGCTAAACCTAACCCTAACCCCAACGCTAACCTTAACACTAAACCTAACTGTACGCTAACCCTAACCCTAACTCTAAACCTAACCCTCATCCTATACCCTATCCCTAACCATAACCCTAAACCTAACCCTAAAACCAACCCTAAACCTCATCTTAACCCTAACCCTATCACTAACCCTAACCCTCATCCTAACCCTAAACCTAACAGTAACCATAACTCTAACCCTAAACCTCATCCTAACCCACACCAAACCCTAACCCTCATTGTAACGCTAACCCTAACCCTAACCCTCATCATAACCGAAACCCTATTTCTAAACCTCATTCTAAAGTTAAATCTAACCATAACCCTAACTCTAACCCTAACCCTAACCCTAATCGTAACCCTAACACTAACCTTAACTCTAACCCTAAACCTAACACTAACCCTAACCCTATCCCTAACCCTAACCCTAAACCTAACTCTACCCTAACCCTAACTCTAACCCTAACCCTAACCCTCAATGTAACCCTAAATCTAAACCTAACCCTAAACCTGACACTACATTTCATTCTAAAACTAACTCTAACCACAACCCTAACTCTAACCGTAACCCAAAACCTAACCATAACCCTAACCGTAAAGCTAAAACTAAACCTAACTCTAACCCTAAACCTAATGCTAACCTTACCCCTAACCCTAACCCTAAACCTAAGCCTCATTCTAACCCTTACTCTAAATTTAACCCTAACCCTCATCCTAACACTAACCCTAACCCTAGACGTAGCTGTCATTTTAACCCTAACTCTAACCCTAAAACTAACTCTAACCCAAACCCTAAACCTAACCCTCATTCTAAAGCGAACTCTAACCATAACCCTAACTGTAAACCTAACCCTCACACTAAAGGTAACCATTACCCTAACGCTATCCCTAACAGTAACCCTAACCCTAATCCTAACCCTAACCATCATTCTAACTGTAACCCTAAACCTAAACCTAACTCTAAACCTCATTCTAAAGCTAACTCTAACCATAACCCTATGCCTAAACCTAACCTTGACTCTAACCCCAAATCTAAACTTAACCCGAATCCTAAACATTACCCCTAACCATAACCCTTACTCTAAACCTAACCCTAACACTAACCCTCATTCTAAAGCTAACTCTAACCATAACCCGAACCCTAACTCTAATCCTAACTATAACCATAACCTTCATTCTATCCCTAACCCTAACCCTAACCCTCATCCTAAACCTATCCCTAACCCTAACCCTGAACCTAACGATAAACCTAACCCTAACCCTAACCAAACTCTAACCCTCATCCTAACCTTAACCCTAAACCTAACCCTGACTCTAATCCTAACCCTAAACTTAACCCTCATCGTTATGCTAAAAACAAACCTAATCCTAACCCTCATACTAACCCTAAACCTGACCCTAGCTGGAGCCCTCATTTTAACCCTAACTCTAACCCTAAACCTAACTCTAACCCTAACCCCAACCCTAACCCTCATTCTAAAGCTAACTATAACCATAACCCTAACTCTAACCCTAACCCTAACACTAAATGTAACCCTAACCCTAACGCTAAACCTAACCGTAACCGTAACCCTAACCCTCATCCTAACTCTAACCCTAACCCTAACACTCATTCTAAAGCTAACTCTAACCATAACCCTAACTCTAGCCCTAACCCTAACCCTAACCCTAATCGTAACCCTAAACCTAACCCTAACCCTAAATCTAACCCTCATTCTAAACCTACTCTAAACTTAACTCCAATGCTAACCCTAATCCTAAACCTTACTATACCCTAACACTCACCCTAACCCTAACCCTAAACCTCATCCTAACTCTAACCCTAACCCTAACTCTAACCCTCATTCTAAAGCCTATGCTAACCATAACCATAACCCTAACGCTAACACTTACCCTAAACTTAACCCTTACCCTAAGCCTAACCCTAACCCTAACCCCTAACATTCATCCTAACCCTAACTGTAACCTTTAACATAGACCTAACTCTATCCCTGAACCTAACCCTAACCCTAACCCTCATTCTAAAGGTTAATTTAACCATAACCCGAACCCGAACCCTAACCTTAACTGTAACCCTAACCCTCATCCTATCCCTAACGCTATCCCTAACCCTAAACCTATAGCTAACCCTAACCCTAACACTAAACCTAACCCTATCCCTAACCCTAACCCTAACCCTAACCCTAACACTAAACCTAAAGCTAACCCTAACCCTCACCCTAACCCTCATTCTAAACCTAACTCTAACACTAATCCTAACTCTAACCCTAACCATAACCATAACCTTAACCCTAACACTAATCCTAACCCTGACACTTAAACTAACACTAAGCATAACCCTAATCCTAACCCTAACCATAACACTCATTCTAAAGCTAACTCTAACCATAACCCTAACTCTAACCCTAACCCTAAACCTAATCATAACCCTAAACCTAGCCCTAGCCCTCATTCTAACCCTAATTCTAACCCTAACCATAAATCTAACCCTAAACCTAACCCTCATTCTAACCCTAACTCTAACCCTAACCCTAATCCTAACAAACCTCATCCTAACCCTAATCCTAATCCTAAACCTAACCCTAACCCTCATCCTAACCCTAACAATAACCCTAACCCTAACCCTCATTCTAACCCTAACCCTCATCCTAACTCTAAGCCTAAACATAACCCTAACCCTAACCCTAACCCTCATTCTAAGGCTAACTCTAACCATAACCCTAACTCTAACTCTAACCTTAACCCTAATTGTAACCCAAACCCTAAACCTAACCCTAAACATAACCTTCATTCTAAAGCTAACTCTAAACATAACCCTAAGTCTAACCATAACCCTAACCCTAATCATAACCCTAACCCTAAACCTAACACTTATTCTAACCCTATCGCTAACCCTAACCCTAACCTAACCCTAACGCTAACATTAATAGTAACCCTAACCCTAACCCTAACCCTAACCCTCATCCTAACCCTAACCCTAACCCTCATGCTAACCCTCATCCAAACCCTAAGCTTAACCCCTACCCTCTTTCTAACGATAACTCTAAACCTAAGACTAACCCTAACCCTAACCCTAAACCTTACCATAACCCTAACCCTAACCCTAACCGTAACCCCAACCCTCATTTTAACCCTACCTTAAACCCTAACCCTAACCCTCATTCTAACCCTAACTCTAACCCTAACAATAACCATCATCAAAACGCTAACCCTAAACTTAACCCTAACAATAAACCTAACCCTAATCCGAACCCTAACCCTAACTTTAACCCTAAATCTAAAGCGAACCCTAACCCTAAGTCTAAACCTAATCCTAACCCTAATCCTAACCCTCACCCTCACACTCACACTCATCCTCATCCTAACCCTAAACCTAACCCTAACACTAACCCTCATTCTAAAGATAACTCTAACCATAACCATAACTCTAAACCTAACCCTAACCCTGATTTTAACCCTAACCCTAACCCTAACCCCTACCCTAACCCTCATCCTAAAACTAACCCTAATCCTAAACCAAACACTAACAATAAACCTAATGCTAACCCTAACCCTAAAGCTAAACCTAACCCTCATTCTAACACTAACTCTAAACCTAACCCTAACCCTGATTTTAACCCTAACCCTAACCCTAACCCCTACCCTAACCCTCATCCTAAAACTAACCCTAATCCTAAACCAAACACTAACAATAAACCTAATGCTAACCCTAACCCTAAAGCTAAACCTAACCCTCATTCTAACACTAACTCTAAACCTAACCCTAAACCTAACCATAAATCTAACCCTAACCCTCATCCTAACCCTAACGATAACCCTAGCCAAAGCCCTCGTTTTAACCCTAAATCTAACCCTAAACCTAACTGTAACCCTAACCCTAACACTAAAAGTAACCCTAACACAAACGCTAACCCTATCCGTAACCCTAACCCTAACCCTAACGCTAATCCTAACCCTAACCACCATGCTAACAGTAACCCTAAACCTAACTCTAACCCTCATTCTAAAGCTAACTCTAACCATAACCCTAACATTTAACCTAAACCTAACACTAAACCTAAACCTCATCCTAAAGCTAACTCTAACCATAACCCATACCCTAACCTTAACCCTAACTGTAACCCTAACCCTTATCCTATCCCTAAACCAAACCTTAATCCTCATCCTAACCCTAACACTAACCCTTACACTAACCCTCATCCTGACCCTCATCCTAACCCTAAACTCAACCCTAACCCTCATTCTAACCCTAACTCTACACCTAAGCCAAACCCTAACCCTAACAATAAACTGTCATCCTAACCAAAACCCTAACCCTAACCCTCATTCTAAAGCTAACTCTAACCATAACCCTAACTCTAACCCTAACCCTAAACATAATCGTAACCAAAACTGTAACCCTAACGCTAAACCTAACCCTACCTCTAACCCTAAACGTAATGCTAATCCTAACCCTAAACCTAAAGCTAATGCTAACCCTAAACCTAACCCTAACCTAACTCTAACCCTCATCCTAACCCTAAACCTAACCCCAACCATAACCCTCATCCTAAAGCTAACTCTAACCATAATGCTAAATCTAACCATAACCATAACCCTAACCCTAACTCTAACTCTAACCTTAAACCTAAAGATAACCCTAACCCTAACCTATTCCTAACCCTAACCCTAACACTAAACCTAACGCTAACACTAACCGTAATCGTAATACTAAATTTAAACCTAATCCTAACTCTAACACTAAACCTAAAGCTAAAACTAACTCTACCCCTAACCCTAACCCTATTTGTAACACTAAGCCTAACCCTAAACCTAACCCTCATTCTAAAGCTAACTCTAACCAGAATGAGAACCATAAGCCTAAGGATAACTGTAACCCTAACCATCATCTATCCCTAACCCTAACCCTAAATCTAACCCTAAACCTAAAGCTAAACCTAACTCTACACCTAAACCTAACCCTATCCCTAACCTTAAACCTAACCCTAAACCTAGCCCTAGCCCTAGCCCTCATTCTAACCCTAACTCTAACCCTAACCCTAACTCTAACCCTAAGCCTAAGCCTCATTCTAACCCTAACTATAACTCTATCTCTAACCCTAACCCTAACCCTAATGCTAACCATAACCCTAACTCTAACCCTAAAACTAATGCTAACCCTAACCCTAATTCTAAACATAACCCTCATCCACATCCTAACCCTTAACCTAACCCTAACCCTAATGCTCATCCTAACCCCAACATTAACCATAAATCTCACCAAAACATTCATTCTAACCCTAACCCTAACCCTTGCCGTAGCCCCATGTTAACCCTAACTCTAAACCTAAACCTAACTCTAACCCTAATCCTAACCCTAACCCGCATTCTAAAGCTAACTCTAACCATAACCTTAACTCTAACCCTAACGCTAACCTTAACCCTAACCCTCATTCTGACCCTAACTCTAAACCTAAGCCTAACCCTGACCCTAACCCTAACCCTTACCTTAACCCTAACCCTAACCCTCATCCTAACCCCAAGTCTAACTCTAATCCTAACCCTAAACCTAACCCTCACCCTTACCTTAACCCTAATCCTAACCCTCATACTAACCCCAAGACTAACCCTAATCCTCATTCTAAAGCTAAAAATAACCGTAAACCTAACTCTAACCCTAACCCAAACTCTAATAGTAAACATAACCCTAACCCTACCGCTAACCCTAAAGCTAACTCTAACCTAAACGTAATTCTAACCCTAACCCTAACCCTAACTCTAACTCTAAACCTAAAGCTAACCCTAAAGCTAAGCCTAAACCTAACCCTATTCGTAACCCTAACCCTAAACCTAACCCTCGTTCTACCCTAACTCTAACCCTAACCCTAATCCTATCCCTAACCCTCATCCAAACCCTAACCCTAAATCTAACCCTAACCCTCATCCTAACCCTAAACTTAACCCTAGCCGTAGCCTTAATTTTAACCCTAACCCTAAACCTAACCCTCATCCTAAAGCTAACTCTAACCATAAACCTAACTCTAACCCTAACCCTAACAGTAATCGTAACCCTAACTCTAACCATAACCCTCATCCTAACCCTATGCCTAACCCTGGCTCGAACCCTAACCCTAACCATAACCCTAACCCTAACCCTCATCCTAACCCTAACCATAACAGTAACCCTACTGTAACCCTAAACCTCATCCTAACCCTAACCCTAACCAGAGCCACATATCTGATTCTAACCCTAAATCTAACCCTAACCCTTACTCTAACCCTAACCCTACCCCTCATCCTAACCCTAACCATAACTCTAACCCTAACCCTAAACCTAACCCTCACTGTAACGATAACCCTAAACCTAACCCTAACCCTAAACCTAATGGTAACCGTAACCCTAACCCTCATTGTAACCCTAACTATAAACCTAAGCCTAACCGTAACCCTCACCCTTACCCTAAACCTAACCTTAACCCTCATCCTAACCCTAATACTAACCCTAACCCTAACCCTAACCCTAACCCTAACCCTAACCCTAACCCTAACCCTCATTCTAAAGCTAACTCTAACCATAACCCTGACTCTAACCCTAACCCTAACTGTAACACTAACCCTAACACTAACTCTAACCCTAAACCTAATGCTAACCATAACCCTAAGCCTAAACCTAACACTCATTCTACCCGTAACTCTAATTCTAACCTTAATCCTAACCCTAACCCTCATCCTAACCCTAACCCTAAACCTAAACCTAATCCTCATCCTAACCCTCATCCTAACCGTAACCTTAACCCTAACACTCATTTTAACCCTAACTCTAACTCTAACACTAACCCTCATCAAAACGCTAACCCTAACCCTATCCCAAACCCCAACGCTTACCATAACCCTAAACCTAACTGTACCCTGACGATAACACTAAGCCTAACCCTAACCCTCATCCTAACCCTTACCCTAGCCCTAACCTTAAACCTAAACCTAAAGCTCATTGTAACCGTATACCTAACCCTCATCCTAAAGCTACACTTACCATAACGCTAACTCTAAGCCTTACCCTAACCCTAACCTAACCCTAACCCTAACCCTCATCCTAACCCTAACCCTAAACCTAACCCAGCCCTCATCCTAACCCTAAACCTAACCCTAACCTTAACCCTAAACTTAAAGCTCATTCTAATCCTAACCCTAACCCTCATCTTAAAGCTAACTCTAACCATAACGCTAACTCTAAACCTAACCCTACACCTAACCCTAACTCTAACCCTCATTATAAACCTAAATCTAACTCTAACACTAACCCTCATCAAAACACTATCCCTAAACCTAACACCAATGATAAAATAATCCTAAAACTAACTGTAACCTAATCCTAACCCTAACCCTAATCCTCATCCTAACACTAACCCTAACCCTAACTCAAACCTAACCCTAACCCTAACCCTAGCCCTCATTCTAATGCTAACTCTAACCCTAACCCTAACACTCATGCTAACCCCAACCTTAACCCTAACCCTCAATCTAACCCTAACTCTAACCCTAACAATAACCTTCATTCTAACCCTAACCCTAATCCTAACCCTAACCCTCATCTTAAACCTAACCCTAAACCTAACAATAACACTCATCTTAAACCTAACGCTAACCCTAACCTTAACTCTAACCCTAACCCTCATCCTAAACCTCATACTAAAGCTACCTCTAACCATAAGGCTAACTCTAACCATAACCCTAAGCCTAAGATTAACCCTAACCAAAAAACTAACTCTAACCCTAAACCTAAGTCTAACCCTAACCCTAATCATAACCCTAACCCTAACCCTAACCCCAAACCTAACCCTCATTCTAAAGATAACTCTAACCATAACCCGAACCCTAACCCTAACCCTCATTATCAAACTATCTCTAACAATAACCCTAACCCTAACCCTCATTGTTACACAAAACCGAACCCTAACCCTAACCCTCATCCTAACCCTAAACCTAACAATAACTCCAACCCTCAACTTAATGATAAACCTAACCCATACCCTAACCCTCATCCTAAACCTAACCCTAACCTTAACCCTAAACCTACCACCATCCCTAAACCTAAGCCTAAACCTAACCCTAACCTTAACCCTCATCCTTACCCTAACCCTAACACTAACCATCATTCTGAAGCTAACTCTAAACATAACCGTAACTCTAAACCTAACCCTAAACTAATTGTAACCCTAAGCCTAACCCTAACCCTAAACTTAACCCTCATTCTAAAGCTAACTCTAACCATAACCTGAACCCTCACACTAACCCTAACCCTCATTTTAAAGCTAACTCTAACCATAAACCTAACTCTAACCCTAAACCTAACACTAATTGTAATCTTAACCCTAAACGTAACCCTAATCCTCATCCTAACCCTAACCCTACAGTAACCCTAACTCTAACCCTAACCTTCATTATAACCCTAATCCTAACCCTGGCCCTAGCCCTCATTCTAACCATAAATCTAACTCTACCCTAAACCTAACCCTAACCCTAACCCTAACCCAAAACCTAACCCTCATCCTAACCCTACCCCTAACCCTAACCGTAGACCTAAACCTATCCCTAAACTTAACCTTAACCCTCATTCTAAAGCTAACTCTAACCATAACCCAAACCCGAACCGTAATCCTAACCCTCATTATCAAGCTATCTCTAACCATAACCCTAACTCTAACCAAAACCCTAACACTAATCGTAACCCTAACCATAACTGTAACACTGACCCTCCTCCTAACCTAAACCTAACCCTATCCCTAATCCTAAAACTAGCCCTACCTCGAATTCTAACCCTAAACCTAGCCCTAACCCTAAATCTAACACTAACCCTAACTGTAACCCTAAAACTAACCCTAACCCTAACCCTCATCCTAACCTAAACCTATCCCTAACCCTAACCTTAATCCTAACACTAAACGTAACCCTAACCCTAACGCTAACCCTAACTCTATCTTTAACACTAAACCTAATGCTAACACTAACCCTAACCTGAAACTTAACCTAACCCTCATTCTAACCCTAACTCTAACCCTAACCCTAATCCTAACCCTAACCCTAGCCCTCATCCTAAGCATAACCCTAACGCTAAACCTAATCCTAACACTAAAAGTAACCCTAACCCTAACGCTAAATATAACCCTAACCCTAGCCTTAGCCCTCATTCGAACCCTAAATGTAAACCTAACCCTAACTCTAACCCTAACACTAGCCCTAACCCTTACCCTCATTATAACCCTAACCCTAACCCTAACCATAAACCTAACCCTCTTTCAAACCCTATCTCTAACCCTAACCCTAACCCTAACCCTCATTCTAAAGCTAACTCTAACCATAACTTTAACTCTAACACTAACCCTAACCCTAATTTATAATAATAAACTTGTAGGTTGATTTCAGTCTCCAAATATCTGGCTTGTCTACCAAATCACTTTGCCAAGGGTTCCTTGAGATGTCATCTTGAATGTTTTACCCAACTCCAAAACTTCAGAGGCTTTGGAAAGATTGGCAAGATTCACCCATGCTCACCCAAGAGAATTTAATCCTTAGCCACCTTTGCTGCTCCTTACAAATAGCTGTGCATGCATGGACAAAAGGAGAAAAATAAAACAATTAGTATTTAAAGTTAACATTCACTGTCATGAATTATTATCACTTCAAGTTAAACTACTGTCAAATTATTATTGTCACATCACTCTTGTTGCCCTAAGGGCTAATAATGTGTTTTTCTGATGTGGATGCGGCTCCTGACAGGTGGGGTCATGTGCAAACAAAATGGCTCTCTAACATCCATCCACACATGACACATACAGGACCTAAACCTAACTCTAACCCTAACACTAGCCCTAACCCTTACCCTCATTATAACCCTAACCCTACCCTCATCCTAACCCTACCCCTAACTCTAAACCAACAACTAAACTTAACCCTAAACCTAAAGCTAACTCTAACCAAAACCCTAACACTAAGCCTAGACCTAGCCCTCATTCTAACCCTAACCCTAACCCTACCCCTAACTCTAAACCAACAACTAAACTTAACCCTAAACCTAAAGCTAACTCTAACCAAAACTCTAACACTAAGCCTAGACCTAGCCCTCATTCTAACCCTAACCCTAACCCTAACTCTAAACCTAACCCAAACCCTAACCCTCATCCTAACCATAACCCTAACCTAACCCTAACTCTAACCCTAACCGTAAACCTAATCGCAACCCTAACCTTAACCCTAATGCTAACCCTAAACCTAACTCTAAACATAAACCCAATGCTAACCCTAAACCTAACCATAAACCTAATCCTCATTCTAACACTAACTCTAACCCTAAACCTAATGCTAACCCTAACCCTCATTCTAACCCTAACCATAATCCTAACCCTCATCCTAACCCTAACCTTAACCCTAACCCTCATTTTAACCATAACACTAATCCTAACCCTAAACCTCATCCTAACCCTAATCCTGAACCTAACACTAACCCTCATCCTAACCCTAACCCTAAACCTAACCCTAAACCTCATCCTAACCCTAATCCTGAACCTAACACTAACCCTCATCCTAACCCTAACCCTAAACCTAACCCTAAACCTAACCCTAACCCTAACCCTAACCCTAACCCTAAACCTAACCTTAACCCTAACCCTAAACCTAACCTTAACCCTAACCCTAATGCTAACCCTAACTCTAATATTAAACCTAACACTAACCCTAACCCTAACCCTAATCATAACCTAACCCTAACCCTAACCCTAACCCTAACCCTAAACCTAACCCTAAACCTAAGGCTAACGCTAACCCTAATCGTAACCCTAACTCTAACCCTAACACTAACCCTAAACCTAACCTTAACCCTAACCCTCACTCTCATCCTAACACTAAGCCTAACTCTAACCCTAACCCTCACCATAAAGCTAACTCTAACCATAACGCTACCTCTAACCTTATCATAACCCTAACCCTAACCCTAACTCTAAACCTAAACCTAACGCTAACCCAAACACTAACTTAAACCTAACCTTAACCCTAACCCTAACCCTAACCCTAACTCTAACCCTAACGCTAAAACTAACCCTAACCCTAAACCTAAACCTAACCCTCATTCTAAACCTAACTTTAACCATAACGCTAACTCTAACCCTAATCGTAACCCTAACCCTAACCTTAATTCTAATCCTAACCCTCATCATAAGCCTCATGCTAACCCTCACCTTAACCCTAACCCTCATTATAACCGTAACCCTAATCCTAACACTAACCCTCCACTTAACCCTAACTCTAAACCTAACCGTAACCCTCATCCTAACCCTAACCCTCACCCTAACACTCATCCTAAAGGTAACTTTAACCATAACGCTAACTCTAACCCTAATCATAACCCTAACCCTAACCCTAATACTAACCCTAACTCTAACCCTAAACCTAAGTCTAAACCTAACCCTAATCGTAACACTATCTCTAACCCTAAACCTAACCCTAACTCTAACCCTAAAGCTAAAGGTAACCGTGAGCCTAACTCTACAGTAACTGTAACCCTAACCCTTATCCTATCCCTAACCCTAAACCTAACCCTCATCCTAACCCTATCCCTAACCCCAACCCTCATCCTAACACTAACCCTAACAGTAATCCTCATCTTAAGGCTTAACCTAACCCTAAACCTAACCCTCCTCCTAACCCTAACCCTAACTCTAAACATAAACCTAATGCTAACCTTATACATAAACCTAAACCTAATCCTCATTCTAACACTAACTCTAACACTAAACCTAATCCTAACCCTAACCCTCATTCTAACCCTAACCATAACCATAATCCTAACCCTCATCCTAACCCTAATCTTAACCCTAACCCTCATTTTAATCCTAACACTAATCCTAACCATAACCCTCATCCGAACCCTAAACCTAACCCTAGACCTAACTCTATCACTAACCCAAACATAACTTTGACTCTAAACATAACCTTAATAGTAACTCTAACCCTAACCCTAACCATAACCATAAACCTCATTCTAAAGCTAACTCTAACCATAATGCTAACTCTAAACCTAAACCTAAACCCTAATCGTAACCCTAAGCCTAACCCTAACTCTAACCCTAAACTTAATGCTAACCCTAACCCGAAACCTAACCCTCATTCTAACCGTAACTCAAAACCTAAGCCTAACCATAACCCTAACACTAACCCCAACCTTCATTCTAAAACTAACTCTAACCCTAAACCTAACCCTCATCAAATCACTAACCCTAATCCTAACCCTAACCCACTTTCTAACCCTAACTCTACCCCTAACCCTCAAAAAACACTAACCCTAACAGTAACCATAACCCAAACCCTCCATAAACATCATCTTAACCCTAACCCTAACCCTAACCCTCATTCTTAAGCTAACTCTAACCATAACCCTAACTCTAAACCTACCCCTAACCTCAATTGTAACCCTAACACTAACCCTCACTGTAACCCTAACCCTTATCCTATCCCTAACTCTAACCCTAACCCTCATCCTAACCCTATCACCAACCCTAAATCTAAACCTAACCCTAACTCTAACCCTAACCCTACCCTAACCCTAAACCTAACCCTCGTCCTAACCCTAACCCTACCTCTAACCCTCGTTCTAAAGCTAACTCTAACCCTAACATAACCCTAACAACAAACCTAACCCTAACCCTCATCCTAACCCTAACTCTAACCCTAACCCTAATTGTAAAACTAACTCTAACCCTAAAACTAAGGCTAACCCTAGCCCTAATCGTAATCCTAACTCTAACCCTAACCCTAACTGTAACCCTCACCCTCATCCTAACGCTAACCCTAACTCTAACCCTAACCCTCACCATAAAGCTAACTCTAACCATAACGCTAACTCTAACGCTAATCATAACCCTAACTCTAACCCAAACTCTAACCCTAAATCTAACGCTAACCCAAACACTAACTTAACCCTAACCCTAACCATAACCCTAATCTTAACCCTAACCCTAACGCTAAATCTAACCCTAACCCTCATACTAGCCCTCATCCTAACCCTCACCTTAACCCTAACCCTCATTCTAACTCTAAACCTAATCCTAACCCTAACCCTCATTATAACCCTAACTCTAAACATAACCCTAACCCTCATCTTAACCTAACCCTAACCCTAACATTAACCCTAAATGTCACCCTCATCCTAACCCTATGCTTAACCCTACCCCTAACCCTAAACCTAACCGTAACCCTAACCCTAACAGTAACCCTAACCCTCATCCTAACCCTAATTCTAACCCTAACCCTAACCATCATCAAATCGCTAAACCTAACCCTAAACCTAACCCTCATTCTAACCCTAACTTTAAACTAACCCTAACCCTCATCAAAACGCTAACCCTAACCTTCATCCTAACCCCAACCCTAACCCTAACCCTAGCCCTAACACTCATTCTAACCCTAAACATAACCCTAACTCCAACCCTAACCCTCACCCTCATCATAACGCTAACCCTAACTCTAACCCTAACCCTTACACTAAATCTAACCCTAACCCTCATCCTAACACTAACCCTAGCCATAGCCCTCATTTAAACCCTAACTCTAACCCTAAACCTACCTCTAACATTAACCCTAACTCTAACCCTCATTCTAAAGCTAATTCTAACCACAACCCTAACTCTAACCCTAACCCTAACACTAAACTTAACCCTAACCCTAACGTTAACCCTAACCATAACCCTAACCATAACCCTAATCCTCAGCCTAACGCTAACCATAAACCTAACCCGCATTCTAAAGCTAACCCTAACCCTACCCCTAAATCTAACCCTAAACCTAACCTTAATCGTAACACTAACCCTAACATTAACCCTAACCCTAAACCTAACATACATTCTAAAGCTAACTCTAACCATAACAATAACTCTAACCCTAACTGTAACACTAATCGTAAACCTAAAACTAACCCTAACCCTCAACCTAAGCCTAACTCTAAACCTAACCCTAACCCTTATCAAAACGCTAACACTAACCCTAACCCTAACACTAACCCTAAACATCATCTTAACCCTAGCCCTAACTCTTACCCTAACCCTCATTCTAGAGTTAACTCTAAACATAACTCTAACTCTAAACCTACCCCTAATACTAACCCTAATACTAACATATTAGGGTTACATAACCCTAAACCTAACCCTAATACTAAACCTAACTCTAACCCTAAATATAAAGCTAACCCTAACCCTAAACCTAACCCTAACCCTAACACTAACCCTCATTCTAAAGCTAACACTAACCATAACCCTAACTCTAAACCTAACCCTAACCCTAATTATAACCCTAACCCTAAACCTAATCGTAACCGTAACCCTAACCCTAACCCTAACTCTAACTTAAACCTAATGCTAAACCTAACCCTAACCCTAACCCCAAACCTCATTCTAACCCTAACTCAAACCCTAACCCTAACCCTCATCAAATCGCTAACCCTGACCCTAAACCTAACCCTAAACCTAACCCTAACCCTAACTCTAACTCTAACCATAACCCTAACTCTAAACCTACCCATAACCCTAATTGTAACCCCAACCGTAACCCTAACTGTAAAACTAACCCTTATCCTATCCCTATCCCTAACCCTAACCCTCATTCTAAACCTATCCCTAACCCTAACTCTAAACCTAACCCAAACAGTAACCCTAACACTAACCCTCATCTTAACCCTAACCCTAACACTAAACCTATCCCTTACCCTTATCCTAACCCTCATGCTAACAGTAACTTTAACCCTAACCATCGTTCAAAACATAATTCTAAACCTAAGCTTAAAGCTAACCCTAACACCAACTCTCCTCCTAACCCTAAATCTAACCCTAACCCTAACCCTCATCAAATCTCTAACCCTAATCCTAACCCTAACCCCAACTCTCATTCTAACCATAAATCTAACCGTAAGCCTAACCCTCAAAAAACGCTAACCCTAACCCAAACCCTAACTGTAAACATCATCTTAACCCTAACCCTAACCCTAACCCTCATTCTAAAGCTAACTCTAAACATCACCCTAACTCTAAATCTACCCCTAAACCTAATCGTAACCCTAACCCTAACCCTAACTGTAAACCTAACCCTTATCCTATCCTTAACCCTAACACTAACCCTACCTCTAACCCTACCCCTACCCCTAACCCTAACCCAAACCCTAACCTTAACCCTCATCCTAATCCTAACCATAACACTAACCCTAAACCTAACCCTAACCCTCATCCTAACACTAACCCTAACCCTAACTCTAACCCTAACCTTAACCCTAAACCTAAGCCTATCCTTAACCATAACCCTAACCCTAAACCTAAACCTAACACTAACCCTAAACCTAACCCTAAACCTAAACCTAACCCTATCCCTAACAATAACCCTAATCTTAAACCTAGCCCTAACACTAAACCTAACATTAACCGGAACCCTAAATCTCATTCTACCCCTAAACTTAACCCTAACCCTAACCCTAAATGAAACCCTAACCCTCATTATAACCCTAACACTAACCAAGCCGTAGCCCTCATTTTAACCCTAACCTTAACCTTAACCCTAACCCTAAACCTAAAGGTAACCTTAAACCTAACCCTCATTCTGAAGCTAACTCTAACCATAACCCTAACTCTAACCCTATCCTTAAACCTAAAGTAACCCTAAACCTAACCCTAACCCTAAACCTAACCCTATCACTAATTGTAATGCTAACCCTAACCATAAACCTAACCCTTATTCTAACCATAACTCTAACCCTAACCCTAACCCAGAACCTAACCCTCATCCAAACCTCAAGCCTAACCTTAAAGCTAAACCTCATTCTAACCCTAACCCTAATCCTAACCCTACCCTCATCCTAACCCTAACCCTAAAATTAGCCCTAACCCTAACCCTAAACCTAACCCTAACCTTAACCCTAACCCTAACCCTAATACTAAACCTAACCCTAACCGTAACCCGTGTTCTAACCCTAATTCTAAACCTAACCCTAACACTAATCCCAAACCTCATTCTAACCCTAACACTAACCCTAACCATAACCCTCAACAAATGCTAACCCTAACCCTAACCCTAAACATTATCTTAAACCTAGCCCTAACCCTAACCCTAACTCTAAACCTAACCCTCATTCTAAAGCTAATTCTAACGATAACTCTAACTCTAAACCTACCCCTAACCCTAATCATAATCCTAAACCTAAACCTAACCCTAACCCTAACTTTAAACCTAACTCTAACCCTAAATCTAAAGCTAACCCTAACCCTAAACCTAACCCTAACCCTCATCCAAAAGGTAACCCTAACCCTAACATTAACCAATCATTCTAAAGCTAACTCTAACCATAACCTTAACTCTAAACCTAACACAAACCCTAATTGTAACCCTAAACCTAACACTAACCCTAACCCTAAATCTAACCCTAAACCTATTTTTAAAACTAACCCTAGCCCTAAACCTAACCCTATCCCTAACCCTAAACTTAACCCTTATTCTAACCCTAACCCTAACTGTAACCCTAAACCTCATCCTAACCCTAACCCTAACCCTAACCCTTATCCTAAAGCTCACTTTAACCATAACGCTAAATATAACCCTAACCCTAAACCTAACTCTAACCCTAAACCTAACAATAACCCTAAACCTAACTTAACTCTAACCCTAACCCTAAACCTAACTCTAACACTCATTCTAAACCTAACTCTAACCCTAAGACTAACCGGCAACAAAATGCTAACCTTACCCTAAACCTAACCTTATTCCCGAACACAAACCCTCATTCTAAAGCTAACTCTAACCATAACACTAACTCTATACCTAACCCTAACCCTCATTCTAACCCAAACTCTAACCCTAACCCTAACACTAAACCTAAATCTAACCCTATCCCTCATCCTAACCCTAACACTAACCTTAGCCGTAGCCCTCTTTTTAACCCTAAATCTAACCCTAAACCTAACTCTAACCCTAACCATAACTCTAACCCTAACCCAAACCTTAATCGTAACCCTAACCCTTACCATAACCTTCATTCTAAATCTAACTCTAACCATATCCCTAACTCTAACCCTAACCCTAACCTTAATCATAACATTAAAGCTAACCCTAACCCTAACCTTAAACCTAACGCTCATTCTAAAGCTAACTCTAAACATCACCCTAACTCTAACCCTAACCCTAACCAAACCCTAAACCTCATCCTAACCCTAAGCCTAAACCTAAACTTAACCCTAACCCTCATTCTAACATTAACTCTAAACCTAACCCTAAACCTCATCAAAACGATAACCCTAGCCCTAAACCTAACCCTAAACCTAACCCTAACCCTAAACCCAACCGTAACCCTAAACATCGTCTTAACCCTAATCCTAACCATAACCCTAACCCTAACCCTCATTCTAAAGCTAACTCTAACTGTAACAATAACTCTAAACCTACCGCTAACACTAATTGTAACCCTAAGCCTAAACCTAACCCTAACTGTAACCCTAACCCTTATCCTATCCCTAACCAAAACCCTAACCCTCATCCTAACCCTAACCTAACAGTAACCCTCATCGTAAGGATAAACCTAACCCTAAACCTAGCCCTCATATTAACTCTAACCCTAACCCTAACTTTCATTCTAAAGCTAACTCTAACCCTAAACCTAACTCTAAACCTAACCCTATTCGTAGCCCTAACCCTAACCCTAAACCTAAACCTAACCCTCATTCTAACACTAACTCTAACCCTAACCCTAACCCCAAACCTCATCTTGCCCTAACACTAACAGTAACCCTAACCCTCATCCTAACCCTCATCCTAACCCTAACCTTAACCCTAACTCTAAACCTTCCCCTAACCCTAATCATAACCCTAAACATAGCCCTAATTCTAACCCTAACACTAAATCTCACACTAAATCTATAGCTAACCCTAACCCTAAATCTAAATCTAACCCTAAAACTAACCCTAAGCCACATCCTAACAGTAACCCTAAACCTAACACTAACCCTCATTCTAAAGCTAGCTCTAACCATAACCCTAAATCTAAACCTAACCCTAACCCTAATTGTAACCATGACCATAACCCTAACCCTAACCCTAACTCTAAACCAAAAACTGTAAATAACCCTAACCCTAAAGCTAACCCTAACCCTCATCTTAACCCTTACCATAATCCTAGCCGTAGCCCTCATTTTAACCCTAACTCTAACCCTAAACCTAACTCTAAACCTAACCCTAACGGTAACCCTAAAACTTACCCTAACCCTAACCCTTAATCTAAACCAAACCCTAACCCTAATCCTCATTCTAAAGCTTACCCTAACCATAACCCAAACCCTAACCCTAGCCCTAACCCTAACCCTAACCCTAACACTAACACTAACACTCATTGTAACGCTAAACCTAACCCTAAACCTAACCGTCATACTAACCCTAACCCTAATTCTAACCCTTATCCTAACTGTAACCCTAAACCTTAACCTAACCCCAAGCCTAACGCTAACCATAACCCTAACCCTAACTCTAACCCTAAACCTAACGCTAAGCCTAACACTAACCCTAACCCTCATTCTAAAGCTAATTCTAACCATAACCCTAACTCTAACCCTAAGCTTAACCCTTATCATAACCCTAACCCTAACCATAACCATAAACCCTACCCCTAACTCTAAACCAAAAACTAAAGCTAACCCTAACCCTAACCCCAACCCTCATCTTAAACCTAAAACTAACCCTAATTCTAACCATCATCCTAACCCTCATCCTAACCCTCATCGTAACCCTAACCTTAAACCTAAGCCTCATTCTAACCAAAATCCTAAACCTAAGCTTAACCCTAACCCAATCCCTAACCCTAACCCTAACCCAAACTCTCATCCTAACCCTAACACTAACCCTAACTCTAACCCTTACCCTAACCCTCATCCTAACAATCATCCTAACCCTAACCTGAACCATAACTTTCATTCTAAACCTAACACTAACCCTAACACTAACCTGAACCCTAAACCTAACTGTAAACCTCATCCTAACCCTAACCCTTACCCTAACTCTAAACCTAATCCTAACCCTGAACCTAAAACTAACCCTAACCCTCTTCCTAACCCTAAGCCTAACCCTAAAACTAAACCTCATTCTACAGCTAACTCCAACAATAACCCTAACTCTAAGCCTAACCCTAACCCTAATCGTAACCCTAACTGTAACCCAAACCTAACTCTCATCCTAACCCTAACCCTAAACCTAACCCTCATTCTACCCCTTAACTAACCC
>REGO01001049.1:122053-157694 GCA_010120015.1 Rhombomys opimus
CTAACCCTAACCCTAAACCTAACCCTCATTCTACCCCTTAACTAACCCTAACCCTAACCCTAACCCTCATCAAAACGCTAACCCTAACCCTAAACATAACTCTACCCTAACTCTAACTCCAACCCTAACTCTAACCCTAAAATTAAGCCTAAACCTAAACCTAACGCTAACACTAACCCTAAAACTAAACCCAACCCTATCCCTCATCCTCACCCTAAATCTAACCCTAAACCTTACCCTAACCCTAAACTTTGCCCTAAGCCCAACCCTAACACTAATGCCTAACCCTCATCCTAACCCTACCCCTAAACCTAACAATAGACCTAACCCTATCCCTAAACCTAACCCTAACCCTCATTCTAAAGCTAACTCTAACCTTAACCTGAACCCTCATCCTAACCCTAACTGTAACCCAGACCCTCATCCTATCCCTAACCATAACCCTAACCCTCATCCTAACCCTATCACTAACCCTAACACCTAACCTAACCTTAACCATAACCCTAACCCTAATACTCATTCTAACCCTAACTCTAAATCTAAGCCTAACCCTTACCATAACCCAAACCCTACCTCTAACCCTAACCCCAACCCTCATTCTAACCCTAATGCTAACCCTAATCCTAACCCTCATCAAATCGCTAACCCTAATGTTAACCCAAACCCTAACCCTAACCTTAAACATCATCTTAACCCTAACCCTACCCTAAAACTAACACTAACCCTAAACCTATAGCTAACCCTAACCGTAACCCTAAACCTAACCCTATCCCTAACCTTAACCCTAAACCTAACTCTACCCTAACCCTAACTCTAACCCTAACCCTAAACCTAAACCTAAACCTAACGCTAACGCTAACCCTAACACTAAACCTAATCCTATCCCTCATCCTAACCCAAACCCTAAACTTAACCCTCACCCTGACCCTAACCCTTACCATAAGCATAACTCTAAACCTAAACCCTAACCCTCATCCTAACCTTAACCTAAACCTAACCCTAATCCTAGACCTAACCCTATCCCTAAACCTAACCCTAACCCTAACCCTCATTCTAAAGCTAACGCTAAACATAACCTGAACCCTCATCCTAAACCTAACTGTAACTCTAACCCTCATCCTATCCCTATCCGTAACTCTACCCCTAAACCTAATCCTAACCCTCATTCTAAACCTAACTCTATACCTAACCCTAACCCTAACCCTTACCATAACCCTAACCCTAACCCTAATCCCTACCCTATATCTAACCCTAACTCTAACCCTAAACCTAACCCTTATCAAATCACTAACCCTAAAACTAACCCTAACCCTAACCCTAATACTAACCCTAACTCTAACCCTAACCGTCATCAAAACGTTAACCCTAAATTTAACTCAAACGCTAACCCTAACCCTAAACATCATCTTTACTCTAACCCTAATATTAACCCTAACACTAACCCTCATTCTAAAGCTAACTCTAACCATAACCCTAACTCTAAACCCTCATCCTAAACCTAACCCTTAACCTAAAAAAAACCCTAACCCTAACCCTCATTCTAAAGCTTACTCTAACCATAACCCAAACCCTAACCCTAACCGTAACCCTAATCCTAACCCTAACCCTCATCCTAAACCTAACCCTAACCCTAACACTAACCCTAACACTCATTGTAACACTAAACCTACCACTAAACCTAACCGTCATCCTAACACTAACCCTAAACCTAACCCTCATCCTAACCGTAAGCCTAAACCTAACCTAATTCTAACCCTCATCCTAACCATAACCCTAACCCTAAACCTAACTCTCATTCTATCCCTAAACTAACCCTAACCCTAACCCTAATCAAAACGCTAACACTAACCCTAAGCCTAACGCTAACCCTAACCCTAAACCTAACTCTACCCTAACCCTAACTCTAACTCTAACACTAACCCTAAAATTAACCCTAAACCTAAACCTAACGCTAACACTAACCCTAAACCTAAACCCAACCGTATCCCTCATCCTCACCCTAACTCAAACCCTAAACCTTAACCTAACCCTAAACTTTGCCCTAAGCCTAACCCTAACACTAATGACTAACCATCATCCTAACCGTAACCCTCATCCTAACCCTAACCCTAACAATAGACCTAACCCTATCCCTAAACTTAACCCTAACCCTCATTCTAAAGCTAACTCTAACCTTCACCTGAACCTTCACCCTAACCCTAACTGTAACCCAGAACCTCATCTTATCCCTAACCCTAACCCTAACCCTCATCCTAACCCTATCACTAACCCTAACACCTAACCTAACCCTAATCCTAACCCTAACTTTAACCCTAACCCTCATCCTATCCCTAACCCTAACCCTAATCCTAACACTCATCCTAACCCTATCACTAACACTAACCCTAAACCTAACCCTAACCCTAACCCTAACCCTAACCCTAACACCAACACCTAACCTAACCCTAACCATAACCATAACCCTAACCCTAATACTCATTCTAACCCTAACTCTAAATCTAAGCCTAACCCTAACCCTAAACCTAACCCTTACCATAACCCAAACCCTACTTCTAACCCTAACCCCAACTCTCATTCTAACCTTAACGCTAACCCTAATCCTAACCCTCATCAAATTGCTAACCCTAAAGTTAAAACAAACCCTAACCCTAACCCTAACATTAAACATCATCTTAACCCTAACCCTACGCTAACCATAACTCTAACCCTAAACCTATAGCTAACCCTAACCCTAACCCTAAACCTAACCCTATCCCTAACCCTAACCCTAAACCTAACTCTACCCTAACCCTAACTCTAACACTAACTCTAACCCTATCCCTAAATCTAACCCTAAACCTAAATCTAACACTAATGCTAACCCTAACACTAAACCTAATCCTATCCCTCATCCTAAACCTAACCCTAAACCTAACCCTAATCCCTACCCTCATTCTAACCCTAATTCTAACCCTAAACCTAACGCTCAACAAATCACTAACCCTAACCCTAACCATAACCCTAACCCTAACCTTAATACTAATGCTAACTCTAACCCTAACCCTAACCCTCATCAAAACGCTAACCCTAACTTTAACCCAAACCCTAACCCTAACCCTAAATATCATCTTAACTCTAACCCTAATATTAACCCTAACACTAACCCTCATTCTAAAGCTAACTCTAACCATAACCTTACTCTAAACCTAAACCTAACCCTAATTTTACCCATAACCCTAACCCTAACGCTAAACCTTAACCTAACCCTTAACCTAAACCAAACCCTAACCCTAATCCTCATCCTAAACCTAACCGTAACACTAACACTAACCCTAACACTCATTGTAATGCTAAACCTAACCCTAAACCTAACCATCATCCTAACCCTAACCCTAAACCTAACCCTCATTCTATCCCTAAACTAAACCTAAACATAACCCTCATCAAAACGCTAATACTAACCCTAAGCCTAACACTAACCTAACCCTCATCCTAACCCTAACCCTAACAATAGACCTAACACTATCCCTAAACCTAACCCTAACCCTCATTCTAAAGCTAACTCTAACCTTCACCTGAACCCTCACCCTGACCATAACTGTAACCCAGACCCTCATCTTATCCCTAACCCTAACCCTCATCCTAACCCTATCACTAACCCTAACCCCTAACCTAATCCTAACACTAACTCAAATACTCATTCTAATCCTAACTCTAAATTTAAGCCTAACCCTAACCCTAACCCTTACCATAACCCTAACCCTACCTCTAACCCTCACCCAACCCTCATTCTAACCCTAACTCTAACCTTAATCCTAACCCTCATCAAATTGCTAACCCTAACCTTAACCCAAACCCTAACCCTAACCCTAACATTAAACATCATCTTAACCCTAACCCTACCCTGACCCTAACTCTAAACCTAAACCTATAGCTAACCCTAACCCTAACCCTAAACCTAACCCTATCCCTAACCCTAACACTAAACCTAACTCTACCCTAACCCTAACTCTAACCCTAACCCTAAACCTAAACCTAAACCTAAACCTAACGCTAACGCTAACCCTAAACCTAATCCTATCCCTCATCCTAACCCTAACCCTAAACTTAACCCTCACCCTGACCCAAACCCTTACCCTAAGCATAACTCTTAACCTAAACCTAACCCTAACCCTAGACCTAACCCTATCCCTAAACCTAACCCTAACCCTAACCCTCATTCTAAAGCTAACGCTAAACATAACCTGAACCCTCATCCTAAACCTAACTGTAACTCTAACCCTCATCCTATCCCTATCCATAACTCTACCCCTAAACCTAATCCTAATCCTCATTCTAACCCTAAACCTAACCCTTACCATAACCCTAACCCTAACTCTAACCCTAATCCCTACCCTCAATCTAAGTATAACTCTAACCCTAAACCTATCCCTCATCAAATCACTAACCTTAACCCTAACCCTAACCCTAATACTAACCCTAACTCTAACCCTAACCCTAACCCTCATCAAAACGCTAACCCTAACTTTAACCCAAACTGTAACCCTAAACATCATCTTAACCCTAACCCTAACATTAACCCTAACATTAACCCTCATTCTAAAGCTAACTCTAACCATAACACTAACTCTAAACCTACCCCTAACCCTAATCATAACACTAAACCTAACCCTAATTCTAACCGTAACCCTAACTCTCACCCTAAATCTAAAGCTGACCCTAACCCTAAATCTAAAACTAACCTTAAAACTAACCCTCATCCTAACAGTAACCCTAAACCTGACACTAACCCTCATTCTGAAGCTAACTCTAACCATAAACCTAACTCTAAACCTAACCCTAATTTTAACTATAACCCTAACCCTAACCCTAAACCTAAACCTAAACCTCATACTAAACCTAACCCTTAACCTAAACCAAACCCTAACCCTAACCCTCATTCTAAAGCTTACTCTAAACATAACCCAAACCCTAACCCTAACCGTAACCCTAATCCTAACCCTAAACCTCATCCTAAACCTAAACCTAACCCTAACACTAACCCTAACACTCATTGTAACGCTAAACCTAACCCTAAACCTAACCGTCATCCTAACACTAACCCTAAACCTAACCCTCATCCTAACCGTAACCCTAATACTTACCCTAATCATAACCCTAACCCTCATCCTAACCATAACCCTAACGCTAACCATAACCCTAAGAGTAACTCTAACCCTCATTCTAAAGTTAACCCAAACCCTAACCATAACCCTAACTCTAACCCTAACCATAACCCTAAACCTAAAGCTAAACCTAAAACTATACCGAAGCCTACACCTAACACTAACCTTAAACCTAACACTAAACCTAACCCTAACCCTAACCCTCATCCTAACACTATCCCTAACGCTAACCCTAAAAATGACCCTAACACTAACCCTCATCCTAACCCTCATCCTAACCCTAATCCTAACCCTAAAACTAACCCTCATTCTACAGCTAACTCCAACCATAACCCTAACTCTAAGCCTAACCCTAACCCTAATCGTAACCCTAACTGTAACCCAAAACCTAACTCTCATCCTAACCCTAACCCTAAACCTAACCCTCATTCTATCCCTATACTAAACCTAAACCTAACCCTCATCAAAACGCTAACACTAACCCTAAGCCTAATGCTAACCCTAAACCTAACTCTACCCTAACCCTAACTCTAACCCTAATGCTAACATTAAAATTAACCTTAAATCTAAACCTAACGCTAACACTAACCCTAAACCTAAACCCAACCCTATCCCTCATCCTCACCCTAACTCTAAACCTAAACCTTACCCTAACCCTAAACTTTTCCCTAAGCCTAACCCTAACACTAACCCCTAACCCTCATCCTAACCCTAAACCTAACCTTAATCCTCGTTCTAACCCTAACTCTAAATCTAAGCCTAACCCTAACCCTAATCCTCGTTCTAACCCTAAATCTAAATCTAAGCCTAACCCTAACCCTAACCCTTACCAAAACCCTATTCCTGACTCTAACCCTAACCCCAACCCTCATTCTAACCCTAACTCTAACCCTAATCCTAAACCTCATCAAATCGCTAACCCTAAACTTAACGCAAACCCGAACCCTAACCCTAACCCTAAACATCATCTTAACCCTAACCCTAACATTAACCCTAAGCATAACCCACATTCTACAGCTAACTCCAATTATAACCCTAACTCTCATCCTAACCCTAACCCTAACCCTCATCAAAACACTAACCCTAACCCTAAACCTAACTCTAACACTCATTCTAAACCTAACTCTAACCCTAAGCCTAACCGTCAACAAAACACTAACCTTAGCCTAAGCCTAACCTTATTCCGGAACACTAACCCTCATTCTAAAGCTAACTCTAATAACCCTAACTCTATACCTAACCCTAACCCTCATTCTAAACAGAACTCTAACCCTAACCCTAACCCTAACCCTAAATCTAACCCTATCTCTCATCCTACCCCTAACACTAACCTTAGCCGAAGCCCTCATTTTAACCCTAACGCTAACCCTAAACCTAACTCTAACCCTAACCCTAACCTTAATTGCAACCCTAACCCTAACCCTAACCTTCATTCTAATCTAACTCTAACCATAACCCTAACTCTAAACCTAAACCTAACCCTAGCTTTATACCTAACCCTAACCCTAAACCTAACGCTAACACTAACCCTAAACCTAAACCCAACCCTATCCCTCATCCTCACACCAACTCTAACCCTAAACCTTACAATAACCCTAAACTTTGCACTAAGACTAACCCTAAAACTAACTCCTAACCCTCATCCTAACCCTAACCCTAACCCTAACAATAGACCTACCCTATCCCTAAACCAAACAATAACCCTCATTCTAAAGCTAACTCTAACCATTACCTGAAACCTCACTTTAACCCTAACTGTAAACCCAGAACCTAATCCTATCCCTAACCCTAACCCTAACCCTCATCCTAACCCTATCACTAACCCTAAACCCTAACCTAACCCTAAACCTAACAATAACAGTAACCCTAATACTCATTCTAACCCTAACTCTAAATCTAAGCCTAACCCTAACCCTTACCATAACCCTAACCCTACCTCTAACCCTAACCCCAACCCTCATTCTAACCCTAACTCTAACCCTAATCCTAACCCTCATCAAATCGCTAACCCTAACCTTAACCCAAACCCTAACCCTAACCCTAACCCTAAACATCATCTTAACCCTAACCCTACTCTAACCCTAACTCTAATCCTAAACCTATAGCTAACCCTAAACCTAACCCTAAACCTAACCCTATCCGTAACCTTAACCCTAAACCTAACTCTACCCTAACCCTAACTCTAAACCTAACCATAACCCTAACCCTATAGCTAACCCTAAACCTAAACCTAACGCTAACGCTAACCCTAAACCTAAACCTAATCCTATCCCTCATCCTAACCCTAACCCTAAACCTAACCCTTACCATGACCCTAACCCTTACCCTAAGCCTAAACCTAAACCTAATCCCTAACCCTCATCCTAACCCTAACTCTAACCCTAAACCTAACCCTCTCAAATCACTAACCCTAACCCAAACCCTAACCCTAACCCTAATACTAACCCTAACCCAAAACCTAACCCTAACCCTCATCAAAACGCTAACCCTAACCCTAAACCTAAATATCATCTTAACCCTAATCCTAACATTAACCCTAAGGATAACCCTCATTCTAAAGCTAACTCTAAACATAACTCTAAACCTAACGCTAACCCTAATCATAACCCTAAACCTAACCCTAATTCTAACCCTAACCCTAACTCTCACCCTAAATCTAAATCTAACCCTAAAATTAACCCTAACCCTCATCCTAACAGTAACCCTAAACCTAACACTAACCCTCATTCTACAGCTAACTCTAACCATAACCCTAACTCTAAACCTAACCCTAACCCTAATTTTAACCATAACCCTAACCCTAAACCTAAACCTAACCCTCATCCTAAACCTAACCCTTAACCTAAACCAAACCCTAACCCTAACCCTCATTCTAAAGCTTACTTTAACCATAACCCAAACCCTAACCGTAACTCCAATCCTAACCCTAACCCTCATCCTAAACCTAACCCTAACACTAACCCTAACACTCATTGTAATGCTAAACCTAACCCTAACCCTAACCCTCATCCTAACCATAACCCTAAACCCTCAACCTAACCCTCATTCTACAGCTAACGCTAACCATAAGCCTAACTCTAAGCCTAACCCTAACCCTAATAGTAACCCTAACACTAACCCAACCCTAACACTCATTATAACCCTAACCCTAACCCTCATTCTAAAGCTAACTCTAACCATAACCCTAACTCTAACCCTAAGCCTAACCCTAATCATAACCCTCATCCTAACCATAACCATAACCCTAACCCTAACTCTAAACCTAAACCTAAATCTAACCCTAACCATAAACCTATTAATAAACCAAACCCTCATTGTAACCCTACTTCTAACCCTAACCCTAACCCCTAACCCCAAAACTCATCTTAAACCTAACAATGACTCTAATTCTAATCCTCTTCCTAACCCTCATCCTAACCCTAACCTGAACCCTAACCCTCATTCTAACCCTAACTCTAAACCTAAGCCTAACCCTAAACCAATCCCTAACTCCAACATTTACACTAACCCTAAACTTAATCCTCATTCTAACCCTAACCCTAACCCTATCTCTAACCCTAATCCTAAATCTAAACGTAAACCTAACCCTAACCAACATTTTAACCCTAACTCTAACCCTAACCCAAACCCTAAGCCTCATTCTAAAGATAACTCTAAACATAACCCTAACTCTAACCCTAACCATAACCCTAATCGTAACCCTAACCCTAACCCTAATGCTAACCCTAATCCTTATCCTAACCCTCATCCTAAACCTAAACTTAACCCTAACCCTCATTATTAACCTAAACCTAATCCTAACCGTAACCCTCATCCTAAACCTAACCCTAAACCTAACCCTCATTCAAAAGCTAACTCTAACTATAACCCTAACTCTAACCCTAACCCTAACCCTCATCAAAACGCAAACCCTAACCTAAAACTAAATTCTCCCCCTAACCCTAAACCTAACTCTACCCTAAACATAACCCTAACCATTACACTAACCCTAACGCTCATCTAAAATCTAACCCTAACCCTAACCCTAACTCTAACCCTCATTCTAAAGCTAAATCTAACCCTAACCCTAACCCTAAACCCTAAACCTAACCCAAACACTAAACCTAACACTAAACCTAACCCTATCGCTCATCCTAACCATAACCATAACCCTAACACTTACCCTAACACTAACCCTTACCCTAAGACTAACTGTAACCCTAACCCCTAACCCTCATCCTAACCCTAATCCTAACCCTAACCCAAGACCTAACACTATACCTAGACCTAACCCTAACCCTAACCCTACCCCTCATCCTAACCCTGTCCCTAACCCTAAACCTAAACCTAACCCTAACCCTAACCTTAACCCTAGCCCTCGTTATAACCCTAACTCTAAACCTAAGACTAACCCTAACCCTAACCCCAACACTCATTCTAACCCTATCTCTAACCCTAACCATTATTCTAACCCTAAATCTAAACCTAAGCCTAACCCTAACCCTCATTCTAACCCTATCTCTAACCCTAACCCTAACCCTCATTCTAAAGCTAACTCTAACCATAACCCTAACTTGAACCATAACCCTAACCCTCATCGTAACCCTATACCTAATGCTAACGATAACCTGAAACCTGACTCTAACCCTAAACCTAATGCTAACATTAACACTAACACTAAACCTAATCCCCCCTTCTAACTCAAACTCTAACCCTAACCCTAATCCTAACCCTAAACCTCATCCTAACCCTAACCCTAAAACTAACTCTAAAGCTCATCCTAACCCTAACCTTAAACCTAACCCTCATTCTAACCCTAGCCCTAAATCTAACCCTAACCCTGATCCTAACCCTAACCCTAACAAAAATCCTAAAGCTAACACTAACCATAATGCTAACTCTAACCCTAACCCTAACACTAACCCTAACACTAACCCTAACCCTAAATCTAACCCTAAAACTAACTCTAACTTTAACCCTAACCCTAACCTTAACTCTAACCCTAACCCTAACTCAAACCCTAACACTAAGGCTAACACTAACCCTAATCATAACCATAACCCTAACCGTAACTGTAAACCTAACCCTCATTCTAAAGCTACCGCTAAACATAACCCTAAATCTAACCCTAAACCTAACCCTAACTCTAACCCTAACCCTAACCCAAAACCTAACCCTCATCCTAACCCTAAGCCTAACCCTAACCCTCATTCTAACCCTAACTTTAACCTTAAACCTAACCCTCATCAAAACCCTAAACCTAACAATAACCCCAAAGTTAACCTTAACCCTAAACCAAACTCTACCCTAACCCTAACTCTAACCGTCATCCTACCTGTAACCCTATCCCTAACCCTAACTCTAACAATCATTCTAAAGCTAACTCTAACCATAACTCTAAACCTAACGCACACCCTAAACCTAATGCTAACACTAACCCTAACCCTAAACCTAAAACTATTCCTCACCCTAACCCTAACCCTTACCTCAAAGCCTATCCCAAACCCTAACTCCTAACCCTCATCCTAACCCTAACCCTAGACCTAACCCTATCCCGAAACCTAACACTAATCCTAACCCTCATTATAAAGCTAACTCTAAACATAACCCAAACCCTCACGTTAACCCTAACTGTAACCCTAAACCTCATCCTATCCCTAACCCTAAGCCTAACCCTAATCCTCATCCTAACACTATCCCAAACCCTAACCCTAAACCTAACCCTAACCCTGACACTAACCCACATCCAAAACTTAACCCTAACCCTTGCCCTAATTCTAATCCGAAATCTAACCCTAACAATAACTCTAACCCTAACCCTAACCCTAACGCTAACACTCATTCTAACCCTAACCCTAACGCTAACCCTCATTCTAAAGCTAACTCTAACCATAAGCCTAAACCTAACCCTAACCCTAACTAAAACCCTAACCCTAACCATAATCATAACCCTAAACCTAACAATAACCCTCATTCTAAAGCTAACTCTAACAATAACCCTAATTCTAACCGTAACCCTATTTATAACCCTAACCCTAACCTTAACCCTAACTCTAACACAAAACCTTATGCTAAACCTAACCCTAACTCCAAACCTCAATCTAACCCTAACCCTAAACCTCATCAAAAAACCTAACCTTAACCCTAACCCTGACCCTAACCTTAACCCCAATACTCATTCTAACACCAGCTCTAAATCTAACCATAACCCTCATCAAATCGCTAAACCTAACCCTAACCCTAACCCCAACCCTCATCCTAATCCTTACCCTAACCCTAATTCTCCTCCTAACCCTAACCTTAACCCTAACCCTAACCGTAACCCTAACCCCAACCCTCATCCAAACCCTAACCCTAACACTAACCATTACCCCAACCCTCATTCTAACCCTAACTCTAACCCTAACCCTAACCCTAACTCCCATTCTAACCCTAAATATAAACCTAATCCTAACTCTCATCAAAACACTAACTGTAACCCTAACCCTATCCCTAACACTAACCCTAACCGTAAACCTCATCTTAATCCTAACCATAACCCTAACCCTAACCCTAACCCTAAACCTAACGCTAAACCTAAACCTAATACTAAACATAACCCTAACTCTCATTCTAAAGCTAACTCTAACCCTAACCCTCACCCTAGCCCTAACCCTCACCCTAACTGTAACCCTAAACCTAACCCTAACTCTAACCCTCATTCAAAAGCAAACTCTAACCATAACCCTAACCATAACCCTAACCCTAAACCTAACGCTAACACTAACCCTAACCATAAACCTAACACTATCCCTCATCCTAACCCTAACCCTAAACCTAACCCTTATCCTGACCCTAACCCTTAACCTAAACCTAACCCTAACCCTAACCCCTAACCCTCATCTTAACCCTAAACCTAACCCTAACCCTAAACGTAACCCAAAACCTCATCTTAACCTTAACCCTAAGACTGACCCTATCCCTAGCCCTAACTCTCATTCTAAAGCTAACTCTAACCCTAACCCTAAACCTAACCATAAATCTAACCCTAACCCTCATTGTAACCTTAAATCTAACCCTCATCCTAACCCTAACCTTGACCCTAACACTCGTTCTAACCCTACCTTTAAATCTAAGCCTAAACCTAATCCTAACCCTAACCCTGACCATAACCCCAACCCTAACCCTAAACCTAACCTCAATCCTCATTCTAACCCTAACTCTAACTCTAAATCTAACACTCATCAAAACGCTAACCCTAAATATAACCCTAACCCTAACTCTAACCCTAACCCTAACCATCATTCTAAAGCTAAATCGAACCATAACCCTAACTTAAAACCTACCCCTAACCCGAAAGGTAACCTTAAACCTAACCCTATTCCTAACCCTAACCCTAAACATAACCCTAACCCTAACCTCATTCTAAAGCTAACTCTAACCATAACCCTAACTCTAAACCTACCCCTAACCCTAATCGTAAACCTAAACCTAACCCCAACCCTAACGCTAACCCTAACCCTAACATTAACCCTACATCTAAAACTAACCCTAACCCTAAACCTAAACCTAAGGCTGACACTAAACCTAAACTTCATCCTAACCCTAACCCTAACCCTAACCCTAACCCTAACACTAAACCTAACCCTAAACATAATTGTAACCCTAACTCTAACCCTAACCCTAACTCTAACTCTAACGCTAAACCTCATCGTAACACTAAACCTAACCCTAAACCTAACCCTCATCCTAACCCTAACCCTAACCCTAACCCTACCTCTAACACTAACACTAACCCAAACCCGAACCCTAACCCTCATTCTAAAACTAACTCTAACAATAACCCTAACCCTAACCCTAACCCCTAACCCTAATCATAACCCTAAACCAAACCCTAACCCAAACCATAACTCTAACCCTAAACCTAATGCTAACCTTAACCCTAACCTAACCCTCATTCGAACCCTAATTCTAACCCTAACTATAACCCTAACCCCAAACCTCATCATAACCCTAACCCTAACCCTCATCCTAAACCTCATCCTACCCCTAACCTTAACCCTAACCCTCATTCTACCCTTAACTCTAAACCTAAGCCAAAACCTAACCCTAACCATAACCTTTACCATAACCCTAACCTTAACCCTAACCCTTATCCTAACTCTAACCCTAAATCTAAACCTAACCCTAACCCTAAACCTAAACCCAACCCTAATCCTAACCCTAAAACTCATCCTAACCCTAACACTACCCTCATTTTAAAGCTAACTAGAGCCATAACCCTAACTCTAAACCTAACACTAACCCTAATTGTAACCCTAACACTAAACCTAACTCTAACCCTAAGCCTACAGCTAAACCTAACAGAAACCCTAACCCTAACCCTATCCCTTACCATAACCCTAAACTTAACCCTAACCCCAAACCTCATTCTAACCCCAACTCTAACCCTAAAATTAACCCTCATCAAAACGCTAACCCTAAACCTAAATCTAACCCTAAATCTAAAGCTAACCCTAAACCTAAACGTAAACCTAATCCTAACCCTAACCATAACCCTCATCCTAACCCTAACGCTAACACTAACCCTCATTCTAAAGCAAACTAGAACCATAACCCTAACTCTAAACATAACCCTAACCCTAATTGTAACCCAAACACTAACCCTAACTCTAACACTAAACCTATAACTAACCCTAAGCCTAACCCTACACCTAACCCTCATTATAACCCTAACCCTAAACCTCACCTTAAATCTAACCCTAACCCTCATCCTAACCCTAACCCTAAGCCTAGCCTTAGCCCTCATTTTAACCCTAACTCTAACTCTAAACCTAACTGTAAACCTAACGCTCACCCTAACCGTCATTCTTAAGCTAACTCTAAACATAACCCCAACTCTAACCCTAACCCTAACACTGAAGGTAACACTAATCCTACCGCTAACCCTAAACGTAATCCTAACCCTAACGCTAACCCTAACCCTCATCCTTATGGTAACCCTAACCCTAACCCTAATTCTAACCCACATTATAATGCTAACTCTTACAATAACAATAACCCTAAATTTAACCGTAACCGTAACACTAACTCTAACACTAAAACTAATGCTAACCCTAACCATAAAACTACTACTAACCCTCACCCTAATCCTAAACCTAACCCTATTCCTCATCTTAAACCTAACCCTAACCCTAACCTTACCCTGACCCTAAACCATACCCTAAACCTAACCCTAACCATAACCCTAGCCCTAACACTAAAGGTAACAATAAACCTAACACTAACCCTAACCCTAGCCCTAACCCTCATCCTAACCCTAACCCTAAACCTAACCCTAACTC
The DNA here is from genome assembly GCA_010120015.1 of Rhombomys opimus. NCBI lineage: Eukaryota > Metazoa > Chordata > Mammalia > Rodentia > Muridae > Rhombomys > Rhombomys opimus. The sequence continues at coordinate 136,500 of REGO01001049.1, forward strand.
TAACCCTAAACCTAACCCTAAACCTAACCCCCATTCTAACCATAACTCTAAACCTATCCCTAACTCTAACCCTCATTCTTAAGCAAACTCTAACCATAACCCTAACTCTAACCCTAACACTACCCCTAACGCTAACCCTAAACCTAAACCTAATGCTATCCCTAACCGTAACACTAACCCTAACCCTAAACTAACCCTAAACCTAACCCTCAATCTAAAACTAACTCTAACCATAACCCTAACTCTAACCCTAACCCTAAATGTAACCATAACCATTATCCTATCCCTAATCCTAACCCTAACCCTAACCCTAACCCTAACCCTAAACCTAATCCTCATTCTAACCCTAACTCTAACCCTAACCCTAACCACAACCCTCATCCTAACCCTAAACTTAACCCTAACCCTCATTCTAAACCTAACTTTAAACCTAAGCCTAAACCTAACCCTACCCCTAACACTTACCCTAATCCTAACACAAACCCTAAACCTCATCCTAACCATAACCCTCATCCTAACCTAACCCTTACCCTAACCCTAACTCTAACGCTAACCCTAACCCTAAACCTAACCCACATTCTAACCCTAACCCTAACACTAACACTAACCCTCATTCTAAAGCTAACTCTAACCATAACCCTAACTCTAAACCTAATCCTAACACTAACTGTAACCTTAAACCTAACCCTAACCCGAACCTTAACCCTAACCATAACTCTAACCCTAAACCTATAGCTAACCCTAACCCTAAACCTAAACCTAACCCTATCCCTAACCCTAACACTAAACCTAACACTCATTTGAACCCTAAATCTAACCCTAACTCTAAAACTAACCCTAAATCTAACCCTAAACCTCATCCTAACCCTAACCCTAACCCTAACCCTAGCCGTAGCCCTCATTTTAAACCTAACTCTAACCCTAAACCTAACTCTAACCCTAACGCTCATTCTAAAATTAACTCTAACCATAACCCTAACTCTAAGCCTAACCCTAACCCTAATCGTAAGCCTAACCCTAAACCTAACCCTAAACCTAACTGTAAACCTAAACCTAATGCTAACCCTAACCTAACTCTCATTCTAACCCTAACTCTAGCATTAACTCTAACTGTAATCCCAACCCTCATCCTAACCCTAACCCTAAACCTAACCCTAACACTAACCCCCAACGTAACCCTCATCCTAACCCTAACCTTAACCCTAACCCTTGTTCTAACCCTAACTCTAACCTTAATCCTAACCCTCATCAAATCGCTAAACCTAACTCTAAACCTAACCCTAACCCTCATGCTAACTCTAACTCTAATCCTAATCCTAACCCTCATCAAAATGCTAACTCTAACCCTAACCCTCATCCCAAAGCCAACTCTAACCATAACCCTAACTCTAACCCTAAACCTAACACTAAACATACCCCTAACCCTAACCCTAACCCTAACCCTAACCCTAACTTTAACCCTCATCCTAACCCTAAACCTAACCCTAACCCTCATTCTAAAGTTAACTCTAAACATAAAAATAACGCTATACATAACCCTAACCCTAATCGTAACCCTAACCCTTACCCTATCCCTACCCCTAAATCTCATCCTAACCCTCATTCTAAAGCTAACTCTAATCTTAACGCTAACTCTAACCCTAACCCTAACACTAAATGTAACTCTAATCCTAACCCTAAACCTAACCCTCATTCTAACCCTAACCCTCATCAAAAAGCTAACCCTAACCCTAACCCCAATGCTAATCATAACCCTAAACCTAACTATACCCTAACCCTAACCCTAACCCTGAACCTCCTCCTAACTGTAACCCTAACACTAACGCTAACTCTAACCCCCATTCTAAAGCCAACTCTAACCATAACCCTAACCCTAACTCTAACCCTAAACCTAAGCCTAACCCTAAATGTAACCCTAACCCTAACACTAACCCTAAGAGTAACACTCATTCTAAAACTAACTATGACTATAACCCTAACTCTATCCCTAACCCTAACCCTAATTGTAACCCTAAACCTAACGCTAACACTAAACCTAACCCTAAACCTAACACTATCCCTCATCCTAACACTAACCCTAACCCTCATCATAACCCTAACCCTAACCTAACCCTAACTCTAACCCTAAACCTAAACCTAACCGTAACCCTCATCTAAACGCTAAACCTAACTCTAACCCTAACCCTCATCCTAAACCTAACCCTAACCCTAACCCTAAACGTAACCCTCATTCTAACCTTAACTCTAACCCTAAACCTAACCCCAACCTTCATCCTAACCCTAACCCTAAACCTAACCCTAAACCTAAACCTCATCCTAACCCTCATGTTAACCCTAAACTTAACCCTAACCCTCGTTCTAACCATAACTCTAAACCTAACCTTAACACTCATCCTAACACTAACCCTAACCCTGACCCTAATTGTAACCCTAACCCTAACCCTAAAACTCATTCTAACCCTAACTTTAGCCCTAAACCTAACCCTAACCCTCATTGTAACGCTAAACCTAACCGTTACACTAACCCTCATCCTAAACCTAACCCTAACCCTCATTCTAAACCTAACTCTAACCATAACCCTAATCGTAACCCTAACACTAACCCTATCCCTAAACCTAACTGTAATGATAATCCTAATGCTGACCCTAACCCTAACCTAAACCTAACCCTCATTTTAAATCTAACTCTAACCCTAAACCTAACCCTACACCCAAACCTCATCTTACCCCTAACCCTAAACCTAAACCTAACCATAACCCTAACCCTCATCCTAACCCTAACACTAACCCTAACCCTAAACCTAACCCTAACACTCAATCTAAAGCTAACTCTAACCATAACACTAACTCTAACCCTAACCCTAACCCTAAACCAAAACCTAACCCTCATCTTAACTGTAAAGCTCGTTCTAACCCTAAATCTAAACCTAAGCCTAAGCCTAACCTTAACCCTTACATTAACCCTAACCTTAACCCTAACACTAACACTCATTCTAAAGCTAACTCTAACAATGACCCTAACTCTAACCCTAACCCTAACCCTAAAACTAACCCTCATTCTAAAGCTAATTCTAACCATAACCCTAACTCTGATCTTAACCATAACCCTAACTCTAACCCTAAACCTAATCCAAAGCCAAACCCTAACCCTCATCCTAACCCTAAGCCTAACCGTAACCCTAACCCTAACCCTCATTCTAACCCTAACTCAAACGCTAATACTAACCCTCATCAAAACTCTAACCCTAACCCTAACCCCAACGATAACTCTACCCCTAAACCTAACTCTACCCTAACACTAAACCTAACCCTAAACCTAACCCTCATCCTAAATGTAACCCTAACCCTAACTCTAACTCTAACCCTAAACATCATCCTAACCCTAACCCTAACCCTAAAACTAACCCTCATTCTAAAGCTAAATCTAACCATAAAACTAAACCTAAACCGAACTCTAACTCTAAACTTAACGCTAATCCTAACCCTAAACCTAACCCTAACACTATCCCTAACCGTAACCCTAACCGTAACCCTAAACCTAAACCTAACCTTCAATCTAAAGCTAACTCTAACCATAACTCGAAACCTAACCCTAACCTTAACTGTAACCCTAACCATTATAATATCCCGAACCCTAACCCTAACCCTCATCGTAACCCTATAACTAACCCTAACCCTCATTTTAACCCTAACCCTAACTCTAACTCTAACCATCATCCTAACCCTAATCCTAGCCCTCATTTTAACCCTAACTCTAACCTGACCCTAACTCTATCCCTAACCCTTACCCTAACCCTAACCCTCATCCTAACCCTAACCATAACTCTAACACTAACCTTAACCCTAACCCTCATCCTAACCCTAAACCTAACCCTAACCCTCACTCTAAAGCTAACTCTAAACATAACCCTAACTCTAACCCTAAACCTAAACCTAATCGTAACACTAACTCTAACCCTAACCCTAACTCTAACCCTAAACCTATAGTTAACCCTAACCCTAACCCTAAACTTAACCCTATCCCTAACTCTAACCTTCAACCTAAACCTAACCCTAACACTAACCCTAACTCTAACCCTAACCCTAAAGGTAACCCTAAATCTAACCCTAACCCCAAACATACCCCAATCCACATCCTAAACCTAACACTAATAATAACTCTAACCCTCTTCGTAACCATCATCCTAACCATAAACTTAAACTAACCCTCATTCTAATGCTAACTCTAAAACTAAGCTTAACTATAATTCTAACCCTAACCCTAAATGTAACCCTTACGCTAAACCTAAACCTAAACCTCATCCTAACCCTAACTCTAACCCTAACCCTCATCCTAACCTTCAGCCTAAACTTAACCCTAACCCTCATTCTAACCCTAACCTTAATTCTAACACTAACCCTCATCCTAACCTGAACCCTAAACCTAACCCTAACCCTCAATCTAACCCTAACCATAACCATAACCATAACCATAAACTTAGCCCTAACACTAACCCTCATCCTAACCCTAACACTAACCCTACTCCTAATCCTAAGGCTAACCCTAACCCTAACCCTAACTCTAACCCTAAAACAAAGGCTAACCCTAACCCTAACCCTAACCCTAACACGAAACCTAATGCTGACCCTAACCTAACCCTCATTCAAACCCTAACTCTAACCCTAACCCTAACCTAACCGTCATCCTAACGCTAACGGAAATCCTAAACAAACTGTAATCGTAACCCTCATCTTAACCCTAACCCTAACCCTCATTCTAAAGCTAATTCTAACCCTAACCCTAAATCTAAAGCTAACCCTAAACCTAACCCTAACCCTCATTTTAAACCTAAACCTAACCATAACACTAACCCTCATTCTAAAGCAAACTAACCATAACCCTAACTCTAAACCTAACCCTAAACCTAATTATAACCCTAACCCTAACTCTAACCCTAAACCTATAGCTAACCCTAACCCTAACCCTAACCCTAAACCTAACCCTATCCCTAGCCCTAACCTTCAACCTGAACCTAACCCTAACACTAACCCTAACTCTAACCCCAAAGGTAACCCTCAATCAAACCCTAACCCTCATCATAACCCTAACCCTAACCCTATCCGTAGCCCTCATTTTAACCCTAACTCAAACTCTAAACATAATTCTAAGCCTAACCCTAACCCTCATTCTAAAGCTAACTCTAAACATAACCCTAACTCCAACCCTAACCCTAAACCTAACGCTATCCCTAAACATAACCCTAACCCTAATCCTAAACCTAACCCTAACCCTCATTCTAAAGCTAACTCTAACCAAAGCCTGAACCCTAACCCTAACCCTAACTGTAAAACTAACCATTATCCTATCCCTAACGCTAACAGTAACCCTAAACCTAAGCCTAACCCTAACCCTATCCCTCATCCTAACCCTAACCCTAACAATAACTCTAAGAATAACCCTAACCCTAACCCTCATTTTAACGCTAAACATAAACCTAACCCTCATCCTAACCCTAACCGTAATGCTCATTCTAAAGCTAACTTTAACCATAACTCTAACTCTCACCCTGAACCTTACCCTAATCATAACCCTAACCCTAACTCTAACCTTAAACCTAATGCTAACCCTAACCCTAAACCTAACCCTCATTCTAACTCTAACCCTAACCCCAACTCTCATCCTATCTCTAACACTAAACCTAACCCTCATCCTAACCCTCATCCTAACCCTAACCTAACCCTAACACTAAACCTAATGCTAACCGTAACCCTAACCTGAAACCTAACCGTCATTCTAACCCTAATTCTAATCCTAACCCTAAACTTAACTCTCATTCTAAAGCTAACTCTCACCATAACCCTAACCGTAACCCGAACCCTAACCCTCATTCTAACGCTAACCCTAACCCTAACTCTAACCCTAAAACTAACGCTAACCCTAACCCTAACTCTAACCCTAAACCTAATGCTAACACTAACTTTAACTCTAACCCTAATCCTCATCCTAATCCTAACCCTAATCCTAACCTTGAACCTAAAACTAACCCTCATTCTAACCCTAACTCTAACCCTAACCCTAACCCTAACCCTAAACCTAACTCTAACCCTAAACCTAAAGCTAACCCTCACCCTAACCATAAACCTAACCCTAACCCTAACCCTAAACCTAACGCTAACCCTATACCTAACCCTATCCCTCATCCTAACCCTAACCCTTAACCTAAACCTAAACCTAACCATAACTCTATCCTAACCCTAACCCTAACCATCATTCTAAAGCTAGCTCTAACCATAACCCTAACTCTAACACTAACCCTAATTCTAATCGTAACCCTAACATTAACTCTAACCCTGAACCTAACCCTAACCCTAAACCTAATCCATAAACCTCATGCTAATCCTAACCCTAAACCTAAACCTAATCCTAAACCTAAGCTTATCCCTTACCGTAACCTTAACCCTAACCCTCATCAAAACGCAAACCCTAACCCTAATCGCAATGGTAAACCTAACCCTAAACCTAACCCTCATCCTAACCCTAACCCTAACCATAACGCTCAATCTAACCCTAACTCTAAATCTAACCTAACTCTAACCCTCATCAAAATGCTAACCCTAACTCCAACACTAACCCTAACCCTAAACTTAACTATACCTTAACCCTAACCCTTACCCTAACCCTAACCCTTACCCTCATCCTAACCCTAACCCTAACCCTAACTCTAACCCTATCCATAAACTTAACCCTAACCCTAACCCTAATCCTAACCCTAACCCTAACTGTGCACTCTACAGCACAGAAACAAGTTACCACCAAAAGAACAGAAACACAAAGCACTATGTTGTGAACTAAATCACATGTGTGTCTCTTGCTCAATTAGGAATACAGGAAAACTGAAAAGTGATATATCGCACTCTAAAGCACAGAAACAAGTTACCATCAAAAGAACAGAAACACAAAGCACTACGTTGTGAACTTAATCACATGTGTGTCTCTCGCTCAATTAGGAATACAGGAAAACTGAAAAGTGATATCTCGCACTGTACAGCACAGAAACAAGTTTCCAACGAAAGAAAAGAAACGCAAAGCACAAAGTTGTAAACTAATTCCCATAAGTGTCGCCCGCTCAATTAGGATAACAGGAAAACTGAAAAGTGATATAGCTCACTGTACAGCCCAGAAACAAGTTACCATCAAAAGAACAGAAACACAAACCACAATGTTGTAAACTAAATAACATGTGTGTCACCCACTCAATTAGGAATTCAGGAAACTGAAAAGTGATATCTCGCAGTGTACAGCACAGCAATAATTTTCCATCAAAAGAGAAGAAAGGCAAAGCACTACGTTGTGAAATAAATCATGTGTGTTGCTCGCTCAATTAGGAATACAGGAAAACTGAAAAGTGATATATCACACTCTACAGCACAGAAACAAGTTACCATCAAAAGAACAGAAATGCAAAACACAATGTTGTAAATTAAATCACATGTGTGTCGCCCTCTCAAATAGAAATTCAGGAAAACTGAAAAGTGATATCTCGCACTGTACAGCACATGAACAAGTTTCCAACGAAAGAACAGAAATGCAAAGCACAACATTGTAAACTAATTCACATAACTATCGCCCGCTCAGTTAGGATAACAGAAAAACTGAAACGTGATATATCACACTCTACAGCACAGAAACAAGTTACCATCAAAAGAACAGAAATGCAAAACACAATGTTGTAAATTAAATCATATGTGTGTCGCCCTCTCAAATAGAAATTCAGGAAAACTGAAACGTGATATATCGCACTGTACAGTACAGAAACAAGTTTCCAATGGAAGAAGAGAAATGCAAAGCACAAAGTTGTAAACTAATTAACATACGTGTCGCCCACTCAATTAGGATAACAGGAAAACTGAAAAGTGATATATCGCACTCTAGAGCACAGAAACAAGTTACCATGAAAAGAACAGAAACGCAAAGCACTACGTTGTAAACTAAATCACATGTGTGTCGCTCGCTGAATTAGGAATACAGGAAAACTGAAAAGTGATATCTCGCACTATAAGGCACAAAAACAAGTTTCCAACAAAAGAACAGAAACGCAATGCACTACGTTGTGAACTAAATCACATCTGTTTCGCTCGCTCAATTAGGAATACAGGAAAACTGAAGAGTGATATCTCGCACTGTACAACACAGAAACAAGTTTCCAACGAAAGAACAGAAACGCAAAGCACAAAGTTATAAACTAATTCACATAAGTATCGCCCGCTCAATTAGGATAACAGAAAAACTGAAACGTGATATATCACACTCTACAGCCCAGAAACAATTTACCATCAAAAGAAAAGAAAAGTAAAACACAATGTTGTAAACTAAATCACATGTGTGTTGCCGGCTCAGTTAGGAATCCAGGAAAACTGAAAAGTGATATCTCGCACTGTACAGCACAGAAACAAGTTTCCAACGAAAGAAAAGAAACGCAAAGCACGATGTTGTGAACTAAATCACCTGTGTGTCGCTCGCTCAATTAGGAATACAGGAAATCTAAAAAGTGATATATCGCACTCTACAGCACAGAAACAAGTTTCCATCAAAAGAACATTAACACGAAGAACAATGTTGTAAACTAAATCACATGTGTGTCGCTCGCTCAATTATGAATTCAGGAAAACTAAAAAGTGATATCTCGCACTGTACAGTACAGAAACAAGTTTCCCAAGAAAGAACAGAAATGCAAAGCACAATGTTGTAAACTACTTCAAATATGTGTCGCCTGCCCAATTAGGATAACAGGAAAACTGAAAAGTGATATTAGCGCACTCTACAGCACAGAAGCAAGTTAACATCAAAACAACAAAAACGCAAAGCACTATGTTGTGAAATAAATCACATGTGTGTCGCTCGCTCAATTAGGAATACAGGAAAACCGAAAAGTGATATCTCGCACTGTACAGCACAGATACAAGTTTCCAACGAAAGAACAGAAACGCAAAGCAAAAACGTTGTAAACTAATTCACATACATATTGCCTGCTCAATTAGGAATACTGGAAAACTGAAAAGTGATATATCGCACTCTACAGCACAGAAACAAGTGTCCAATGTTTCTGTGTCCAACACAAACGCAAAGCACAACATTGTCAACTTATTCACATAAGTGCCGCCGGCCGGCACTCTACAGCACAGAAACAAGTGTACAATGTTTCAGTGTCCAACACAAACGCAAAGCACAACATTGTAAACTAATTCACATACGTGCCGCCGGCTCAATTAGGAATACAGGAACCCTGAAAAGTGATATCTCACACTGTACAGCACAGAAACAAGTTTCCAACAAAAGAACAGAAACGCAAAGCTCTACGTTGTAAAGGAATCACCTGTATGTCAGTCGCTCAATTAGGAATACAGAAAAAATGAAAAGTGATATCTCGCACTGTACAGCACAGAAACAAGTGTCCAACGATTAAACACAAATGCAAAGCACAACATTGTAAACTAATTCACATACGTGTCACCAGCTCAATTAGGAATACAGAAAAACTGAAAAGTGATATCTCACACTGTACAGCACAGAAACAAGTTTCCAACGAAAGAACACAAACACAAAGCTCTACATTGTAAACTAAATCACATGTGTTTCACTCGCTCAATTAGGAATACAGGAAAAGTGAAAAGTAATATCTCGCACTATACAGCACAGAAACAAGTGTCCAACCATAAAACACAAACTCAAAGCACAACATTGTAAAATAATTCACATATCTGTAACCTGCTCAATTAGGTTAACAGGAAAACTGAAATGTGATATATTGCACTCTACAGCACAGAAACAAGGGTTAGGTTTATTTAGGGTTGGGTTTAGTGTTAGGGTTACGGTGAGTATTAGGATTAGGGTTAGGGTTAGAGTTATGGTTAGAGTTACGTTTAGTGTTAGGGTTAGGATGAGGGTTAGGGTTAGGGTTAGGATTAGGATGAGGTTTAGGGTTAGGGTTAGGGTTAGGGTTAGGATGAGGGTTAGGTTTAGGGTTAAGGTTAAACTGAGGGTTAGGGTTAGGAATAGGATGAGATTTAGGATGATGGTTAGGGTTAGGGTTACTGTTAGGGATAGGGTTAGGGTTTGGGTTATGGTTAGAGTTAACTTTAGAATGAGGGATAGGGCTAGGGTTAAAGTTAGAGTTAGGGTTAGAATGAGGGTTAGGTTTAGGGTTAGGGTTAGGTTTAGTTTTAGGGTTAGGGTTACTATTAGGGTTAGGGATAGGGTTAGAATTAGGGTTAGGGTTAGGGTTAGCTTTAGGTTTAAAGTTAGGGATAGGGTTAGGGTTAGTATGAGGGTTAGGGTTAGGGTTGGGGTTAGGGTTAGAGTTAGGTTTACGATTACAATTAGGGTTAGAATGAGGGCTAAGGGTATGGTTAGGGTTAGGGTTACGTTTAGTGTTAGGGTTTGGGTTAGGGTTAGATTGAGGTTTAGGGTTAGGTTTAGGGTTAGATTTAAGGTCAGGTTTAGGGATAGGGTTAGGTCTAAAGTTAGGTTTAGGGTTAGGATTAGGATGAGGTTTAGGGTTAGGGTTAGGGTTAGGATGAGGGTTAGGGTTAGGGTTAGGGTTAGGGTTAGGGTTAGGGTTAGGGTTAGAATGATGGTTAGGTTTAACGTTAAGGTTAACATGAGGGTTAGGATGAGAGTTAGGGTTAGATTTAGGGTTAGGGTTAGGATGAGTGTTAGGGTTAGGATTAGGGTTAGGGTTAGAGTCAGGGTTAGAATGAGGGTTAGGTTTTAGGTTAGGGTTAAGGTTAGCATTAGGTTTAGGGTTAGGGTTAGGATGAGGTTTATGGTTAGGGTTAGGGTTCGGGTTAGAGTTAGGGTTAGACTGAGCATTAGGTTTAGTGTTAGTGTTAGGGTTAGGGTTAGAGTTAGGTTAGGGTTAGGGTTAGGATGAGGGTTGGGGTTAGGGTTAGTTTTAGGGTTAGAGTTAGGGTTAGAAGGAGAGTGAGGTTTTGTGTTAGGGTTGGGGTTAGTGTTAGGGTTGGAGTTACGATTAGGGTTAGGGTTAGAGTTAGTGTTACGGTTAGAGTTAGCTTTAGAATGAGGGTTAGATTTAGGGGTAGGGTTAGGTTTAGGATGAGGGTTAGGGTTAGGGTTAGGATGAGGGTAAGGTTTAGGATTAGGGTTAGGGTTAGAATGAGGGTTAGGGTTAAGGTTAGGTTTAGGATAACGGTTAGGTTTAGTGTTAGGGTTAGGATGAGGGTTAGGGTTAGAGTTAGGATTAGGGTTAGAGTTAGGGTTAGAATGAGGGTAGGTTTAGGTTTAGGGTTAGGGTTAGAGTTAGGATTAGGTTTAGAGTTAGGGTTAGAATGAGGGTAGGTTTAGTGTTAGGGTTAGGGTTAGAGTTAGGATTAGGGTTAGAATTAGGGTTAGAATGAGGGCTAAGGCTAGGGTTAGGGTTTGGGATTGGATTAGGGTTTAGGGTTACAGTTAGGGTTAGTGTTAGGGTTTGGGTTATGGTTAGATTTTGCTTTAGAATGAGGGCTATTGTTAGGGTTAGGGTTAGGGTTAGGGTTTGGGATTGGATGAGGGTTAGGGTTACAGTTAGGGTTAGGTTTAGGGTTTGGGTTATGGTTAGAGTTAGCTTTAGAATGAGGGATAGGGTTAGGGTTAGGGTTAGAGTTAGGGTTAGAATGAGGATTAGGTTTAGGGTTAGGGATAGGGTTAGTGGTATGGTTAGGGTTAGGGTTAGGTTTAGTGTTAGTTTTACCGTTACTATTAGGTTATGGTTAGGGTTAGGTTTAGGGTTAGAATGATGGCTTGGCCTAGGGTTATGGTTAGGGTTACATTTAGCGTTAGTGTTAGGGTTAGGGGTAGGGTTAGGGTTAGGGTTAGGGTTTAGAGTTAGGATCAGGTTTAGGGATAGGTATAGGTCTAGGTTTAGGGTTAGGTTTACGGTTAGGGTTAGGGTTAGAGTTACGGGTATGGTTAGAGTTAGCTTTAGAATGAAGGTTAGGGTTAGGGTTAGAGTTAGGTTTAGGGTTAGGATTAGGGTTTGTGTTAGGTAGGGATGGGGGTTAGGGTTAGGGTTTGAGTTAGGTTTAGGGTTAGAGTTAGGGTTAGAATGAGGTCTAGGGTTAGGGTTAGGTTTAGGATGAGGGTAAGGGTTAGGGTTATGGTTAGGAACAGGTTGAGGGTTAGGGTTACTGTTAGGGTTAGGGTTTGGGTTATGGTTAGAGTTACCTTTAGAATGAGGAATAGAGGTAGGGTTAAAGTTTGAGTTAGGGTTAGAATGAGGGTTAGATTTAGGGTTAGGTTAGGGTTAGCGGTAGGGCTAGGGTTAGGTTTAATGTTAGGGTTAGGGTTACTATTGGGGTTAGGGTTAGGGTTAGAGATAGGGTTAGGTATAGAGTTAGCGTTAGGTTTAAAGTTAGGATAGGGTTAGGGTTAGGGTTACTTTTAGTGTTAGTGTTAGGGTTAGGGTAAATTTTAGGGTTTGGGTTAGCGTTAGAGATAGGGTCAGGTTAAGGGATAGGGTTAGATCTAGGGTTAGGGTTAGGATTAGGATGAGGTTTAGTTTTAGGGTTAGGTTTAGGATGAGGGTTAGGGTTAGGATGAGCGTTAGGGTTAGGTTTAGGCTTAGGGTTAGGATGATGGTTAGGGTTAGGATTTGGTTTAGAGTTAGAAAATAGGTTTAGCGTTAAGGTTAAGGTTAATATGAGGGTTCGGTTGAGGGTTAGGGTTAGGTTTAGGGTTAGGGTTAGAATGAGGGTTAGGGTTAAGGTTAGGGTTAGGATAAGGGTTAGGTTTAGTATTAGGGTTGGTGTTAGAGTTAGGGTTAGAATGAGGATAGGTTTAGGGTTAGGGTTAGGGTTAGCATTAGGTTTAAGGTTAGATTTAGGATGAGGTTTAGGGTTAGGGGTAGGGTTAGAGTTAGGTTTAGGGTTAGAGTTATGGTTAGGCTAAGGCTAGGGCTAGGGTTAGGGTTTGGGATTGGATGAGGGTTAGAGTTATAGTTAGGGTTAAGTTTAGGTTTTGGGTTATGGTTAGATTTAGCTTTAGAATGAGGGATAGGGTTAGGGTTAAGGTTAGAGTTAGGGTTAGAATCAGGGTTAGGTTTAGGGTTAAATTTATGGTTACCAGTAGTATTAGGGTTAGGATGAGGGTTAGGTTTAGGGTTAGGGATAGGATAAGGGTTAGGGTTAGGGTTAGGGTTAGGGTTAGGGTTAGGGTTAGGGTTAGGGTTAAGGTTTGCGTTATGGTTAGAATTACCTTTAGAATGAGAAATAGTGTTAGGTTTAGGGTTAGAGTTAGGGTTAGAATGAGGATTAGGTTTAGGGTTAGGTTTAGGGTTAGTGGTATGATTAGGGTTACTGTTAGGTTTAGTGTTAGGGTTACTGTTACTATTAGGGTTAGGGTTAGGTTTAGGGTTAGAATAATGGCTAGTGCTAGGGTTAGGGTTAGGGTTACATTTAGTGTTAGGGTTAGGGTTTAGAGTTAGGGTCAGGTTTAGGGATAGGGTCAGGTCTAGGGTTAGGGTTAGGGTTAGTGTTCGGGTTAGGGTTAGAATTACGGGTATGTTTAGAGTTTGCTTTAGAATGAAGGTTAGGGTTAGGGTTAGGGTTAGTGTTAGGGTTAGGGTAGGGATGGGGGTTAGGGTTAAGGTTAGAGTTAGGTTTAGAGTTAGAGTTAGGGTTAGAATGAGGGCTAGGGTTAGGTTTAGGGTGAGGTTTAGGATGAGGATAAGCGTTAGGGTGACGGTTAGGAACAGGATGAGGGTTAGCGTTACTGTTAGGGTTAGGGTTAGGGTTTGGGTTATGGTTAGAGTTACCTTTAGAATGAAGAATAGGGGTAGGGTTAAAGTTTGAGTTAGGGTTAGAATGAGGGTTAGATTTAGGGTTAGGTTAGGGTTAGCGGTAGGGTTAGGGTTAGGTTTAATGTTAGGGTTAGGGTTACTATTAGGGTTAGGGTTAGGGTTAGAGTTAGGGTTAGGTTTAGGGTTAGCGTTAGGTTTAAAGTTAGGATAGGGTTAGGGTTAGGGTTAGGGTTAGGATTAGGATGAGGTTTAGGATTAGGGTTAGGGTTAGGATGAGCGTTAGGGTTAGGATGAGTGTTAGAGTTAGGTTTAGGCTTCGGGTTAGGATGAGGGTTAGGGTTAGGATTAGGTTTAGAGTTAGAATAAGGGTTAGGGTTAAGGTTAAGGTTAATACGAGGGTTCGGATGAGGGTTAGATTTAGGTTTAGGGTTAGGGTTATATTGAATGTTAGTTTAGGATTAGGGTTAGGGTTAGAGTTAGGGTTAGAATGAAGATTAGGTTTTGGGTTAGGGTTAGGATGAGGTTTAGCATTAGGGTTAGGGTAGGGTTAAGGTTAGGGTTAAGGTTAGGTTTAGGGTTAGAGTTAGGGTTAGACGGAGGGTAAGGTTTAGTGTTAGGGTTAGGGTTAGGGTTAGGGTTAGGGTTAGGATTAGAATGAGGGATAGGGTTAGGGTTAGTTTTAGGGTTAGAGTTAGGTTTAGAAGGAGGGCGAGGTTTTGGGTTAGGGTTGGGGTTAGGGTTAGGGTTAGGGTTAGGATTAGGGTTAGGAATAGCGTTATGGTTAGCGTTAGCTTTAGGGTTAGGGCTCGGGTTAGGTTTAGGATGATAGTCAGCGTTAGGGTTAGGATTACAGTTAGGATTAGAATGAGGGCTAGGGCTAGGTTTAGGTTTAGGGTCACGTTTAGTGTTAGGGTTTGGGTTAGGGTTAGGGTTAGGATGAGGATTGGTGTTAGGGTTAGCGTTAGAGTTAGGGTCAGGTTTAGGGATAGGGTTAGTTCTAGGGTTAGGTTTAGGGTTAGGATTAGGATGAGGGTTAGGGTTAGGGTTAGGATGAGGGTTAGGGTTAGTGTTAGGGTTCGGATGAGCATTAATGTTAGGATGAGGGTTACGGTTAGGTTTAGGGTTAGGGTTAGGATGAGTGTTAGGGTTAAGATTAGGGTGAGGGTTAGAATGAGGGTTAGGGTTAAGGTTAAGGTTAACATGAGGGTTAGGATGAGGGTTAGTGTTAGGTTTAGGGTTAGGGTTAGGAAGAGTGTTAGGGTTAGGATTAGAGTTAGGGTTAGAGTTAGGGTTAGAATGAGGGTTAGGTTTTGGGTTAGGGTTACGGTTAGCATTAGGTTTAGGGTTAGGGTTAGGATGAGGTTTAGGGTTAGGGTTCAGGTTAGGGTTAGAGTTAGGATTAGACTGAGGGTTAGGTTTAGTCTTAATGTTAGAGTTAGGGTTAGGGTTAGAGTTAGAGTTAGGGTTAGGTTTAGGATGAGGGTTAGGGTTAGTTTTAGGGTTAGGGTTAATGTTAGAAGGAGGGTGAGGTTTTGGGTTTTAGGTTGGGGTTAGTGTTAGGGTTAGGGTTATGATTAGGGTTAGGGTTAGGGTTAGTGTTAGTGTTATGGTTAGAGTTAGCTTTAGAATGAGGGTTAGGGTTAGGGATAGGGTTAGGTTTAGGATGAGGGTTAGGGTTAGGTTTAGGATGAGGTTTAGAGTTAGGGGTAGGGTTAGAGTTAGGTTTAGTGTTAGAGTTAGGGTTAGAATGAGGGCTAAGGCCAGGGCTAGGGTTAGGGTTAGGATGAGGGTAAGGTTTAGGATTAGGGTTAGGGTTAGAATGAGGGTTAGGTTTAGGTTTAGGGTTAGGGTTAGGATGAGTGTTAGGGTTTGGGTTAGGGTTAGGCTTAAGGTTTGGGTTATGGTTAGAATTAGCTTTAGAATGAGGGTTTTGGATAGGGTTAGGGTTAGAGTTAGGGTTAGAATGAGGGTTCTGTTTAGGGTTAGGGTTAGGTTTAGGGTTAGGGTTAAGATTAGGGTTAGGGTAAGGGTTAAAGTTAGGGTTAGGGTTAGAGTTAGGGTTAAAATGAGGGCTAAGGCTAGGGTTAGGGTTATGGTTAGAATGAGGGTTACCGTTAAGGTCAGGGTTAGGATGAGGGTTAGGGTTAGGGTTAGCATTAGGTTTAGGGTTAGAGTTAGGGTTAGGGTTAATATTAGGGTTAATTTTAGGGTTAGAGTTAGGGTTAGGTTTAGCGTTAGGTTTAAAGTTAGTGTTAAGGTTAGGGTTAGGGTTAGGATTAGTATGAGGGTTAGGGGTAGGATTAGGGTTAGATTTAGAGTTAGGGTTAGGATGAGGGCTACGGCTAGTGTTTGGGTTAAGGTTACGTTTAGTGTTAGGGTTAGGGTTAGGATGAGGGTTTGGGTTAAGTTTAGAGTTAGGGTCAGGTTTAGGGATGGGTTAGGTCTAGGGTTTGTGTTAAGGTTAGGGCTAGGGTTAGTTTAGGTTTAGGGTTAATGTTAGGGATAGAGATAGAGTTAGGTGTATGGTTAGAGTTAGCTTTAGAATGAGGGTTAGGGTTAGGGTTAGAGTTAGGGTTTAGGGTTAGGGTTGGGATGGGGCTTAGGGTTAAGGTTAGAGTTAGGTTTAGGTTTAGATTAGGGTTAGAATGAGAGCTTGGACTAGGGTTAGGTTTAGTGTTAGAGTAAGGGTTAGGATGAGGTTTAGGGTTAGGGTTAGGAATAGGATAATGGTTAGGGTTACTGTTAGGGTTAGGGTTTGGGTTATGGTGAGATTTAGCTTTAGAATGAGGGATAGGGTTATTGTTAGGGTTAGAGTTATGTTTAAGGTTACGGTTAGCGTTAGGGTTAAATTTAGGGTTAGGGTTAGGGTTAGGGTTAGGGTTAGGGTTAGGGTTATGATGAGGCTTAGGGTTAGGGTAAGGGTTAGTGTTAGAGTTAGGGTTAGGAGTACAGTTACGGTTAGAATGAGGGCTAGGGCTACGGTTAGGGTTAGGGATAGGATGATGGTTAAGGTTTCAGTTAGGGTTAGGGTTAGTGTTTCGTTTATGGTTTTAGTTAGCTTTAGAATGAGGGATAGGGTTAGGGTTAGGATGAGGGTTAGGGTTAGGATTAGGTTTAAGGTTAGAATGAGGGTTAGTGTTAAGGTTAGGGTTAGGATGAGGGTTAGAATGAGGGTTAGCGTTAGGGTTAGAGTTAGGGTTAGAATGAGGGTTAGGTTTACGGTTAGGGTTAGCGGTAGGGTTAAGGTTAGGGTTAGTGTTAGGATTAGGGTTTGAGTTAGGCTTAGGGTTAGCATTAGGGTTGAAGTTAGGATTAGGGTTAGGGTTAGGATTAGAGTTAGAGTTAGGGTTAGGATTACAGTTATGGTTAGAACACACAATTCATATCCAATCAAGCATGAATGTAATTTATCTGCTCTTGTTTTTTTCTTTTTTTATTTATTGCAATTTATTCACTTTGTATCTTAGCTGTAGCCCCCTCCTTCATCTAATCCCAATCCCAACCTTCCTCTTCTCCTCCCATGCCCCTTCCCCAGCCCACTGATAGGGAGGTGCTCCTCCCTTTCTATCTGACCTTAGCTTATCAGTCTCATCACGACTGTCTGCATTGTCTTCCTCTGTGGCCTAGTAAGGCTGTTCCACCCCAAGGAGGTGATCAAAGAGCCAGCCACTGAGTTCATGTCAGAGACAGAGGGCTAGGGCTAGGGTTAGGGTTAGGGTTACGTTTAGTGTTACAGTTAGGGTTAGGGTTAGGGTTAGATTTAGGGTCAGGTTTAGGGATAGGGTTAGGTCTAGGGTTAGGCTTAGGGTTAGGATTAGGATGAGTGTTAGGGTTAGGGATAGGATGAGGTTTAGGGTTAGGGTTCGGGTTAGGATGAGGGTTAGGTTTAGGATTAGTGTTAGGGTTAGAATGAGGGTTAGGGTTAAGGTTAGGGTTAGGATGAGGGTTAGGGTTAGGTTTAGGGTTAGGTTTATTGTTAGGGTTAGGGTTAATATTAGGGTTAAGTTTAGGGTTAGAGTTAGGGTTAGGGTTAGTGTTAGGTTTAACGTTAGGGTTAGGGTTAGGATGACGGTTAGGCTTAGAGTTAGAGTTAGGGTTAGGGTTAGGATTAGAGTTAGGGTTAGAATGAGGGCTATGGCTAGGGTTGGGTTTAAGGTTATGTTTAGTTTTAGGGTTAGGCTTAGGGTTAGGGTTAGGATGTGGGTTAGGGTTAGGGTTAGCGTTAGAGTAAATTTTAGGGATAGGGTTAGGTCTAGGGTTTGAGTTAGGGTTAGGGTTAGTGTTAGGGTTAGGGTTAGAGTTAGGGGTATGGTTAGAGTTAGCTTTAGAATGAGTGTTAGGGTTAGGGTTAGACATAGGGTTAGAGTTAGGGTTAGAGTTAGGGTTAGGGTTGGGATGGGGGTTAGGGTTAAGGTTAGTGTTAGGTTTAGGGTTAGAGTCAGGCTTAGAATGAGGGCTAGGGCTAGGGTTAGGTTTAGGGTTAGGATGAGGGTTATGGTTAGGGTTAGGGTTAGGAATAGGATGATTTTTAGGGTTACTATTAGGTTTAGGGTTAGGGTTAAGTTTTGGGTTATGGTTAGATCTAGGTTTAGAATGAGGGATTGGTTTAGGGTTAGGCTTAGAGTTAGGGTTAGAATGAGGGTTAGGTTTAGGTTTAGGGTTAGCGGTAGGGTTATGGTTAGGGTTAGTGTTAGGGTTAGGGTTTGAGTTAGGGTTAGGGTTAGGGTTAGGGTTAGCATTGGGGTTAGGTTTAGGGTTAGTGTTAGGGTTAGGGTTTTATTAGTATTAGGGTTAGGGTTTGAGTTTGGTTAGGGTTAGGGTTAGCATTAGGATTACAGTTAGGATTAGGGTTAGGATGAGACTTAGGGTTAGGGTTAGAGTTACAGTTAGGGTTAGGATTACAATTATGGTTAGAATGAGGCCTATGGCTAGGGTTGTGGTTAGCGTTACGTTTAGGGTTAAGTTAGGGTTAGGGTTAGGGTTAGGGTTAGAGTTAGGGTCAGGTTTAGCTCTAGGGTTAGGATTAGTGTTATGATTAGGTTGAGGGTTAGGGTTAGAGTTAGGTTTAGGGTTAGAGTTAGCATTACAGTGAGGGCTAGGACTAGGGTTAGGGTTAGGGTTAGGATTAGGGATTGGATGAGGGTTAGGGTTACAGTTAGTGTTAGGTTTTGGTTTATGGTTAGAGTTAGCTTTAGAATGAGGGATAGGGTTGGGGTTAGGTATTGGGTTATGGTTAGATCTAGCTTTAGAATGTGGATAAAGTTATGGTTAGGGTTAGAGTTAGAGTTAGAATGAGGGTTAGTTTTAGTGTTAGGGTTAGGGTTAGGTTTAGTGTTAGGGTTTGGGTTACTATTAGGGTTAGTGTTAGGATTTGAATTAGGGTTAGGGTTAGCCTTAGGATTAAAGTTAGGATTAGGGTTAGGGCTAGGGTTAGGATGAGGCTTAGGGTTAGGGTTGGTGTTAGAGTTAGATTTAGGGTTAGGATTACAGTTAGGGTTAGAATGAGGGCTAGGTTTAGGGTTACGTTTAGTCTTATGGTTAGAGTTAGGGTTAGTGTTAGGGTCAGGTTTAGGGATAGGGTAAGGTCTAGGGTTAGGCTTAAGGTTAGGATTAGGATGAGTGTTAGGGTTAAGGTAAGGGTTAGAATGAGGTTTAGTGTTAGGGTTCGGGTTAGAATGAGGGTTAGGGTTAGGATTAGGGTTAGGGTTAGAATGAGGGTTAGGGTTAAGGTTAGGGTTAGGGTTAGGATTAGTGTTAGTGTTAGGATTAGGGTTAGGGTTAGAGTTAGGGTTAGAGTTAGGGTTAGGTTTAGGGTTAGGGTTAGGGTTAGCATTAGGTTTAGGTTCAGGGTTAGGATGAGGTTTAGGGTTAGGGTAAGTGTTAGGGTTAGGGTTAGAGTTAGGGTTAGGGTTGGGTTATCGTTCGGTTTAATGTTAGGGTTAGGGTTAGGTATAGGGTTAAAGTTTGGGTTACGTTTAATGTTAGGGTTAGAGTTGGATTTAGCGTTATTGTTAGTGTTAGCTTTAGAATGAGGGCTAGGGTTAGGGTTAGATTTAAGTTTAGGTTTAGAGTTAGGGTTAAAATGGGGGCTACGACTAGGGTTAGGATTAGGGTTAGGATGAGGGTTAGGGTTAGATTTAGGTTTAGGGTTAGGGATAGGGTAAGCGTTAGGGTTGGAATGTGGGTTATAGTTAAGGTTAGGGTTAGGATGAGGGTTAGGGTTAGGATTAGGGTTAGAATTGTTTTTAGGGTAAGAATGAGGGTTAGGTTTAGTGTTAGTGTTAGGGTTAGGGTTAGTGTTAGGTTTAATGTTAGGGTTAGGGTTAAGGTTAGGATGAGGGTTCGGGTTCAGGTTAGATTTAGATTAGGATTAGAGTTAGGGTTAGAATGAGGGCTACGGCTAGGGTTAGGGTTAAAGTTATGTTTAGTGTTAGGGTTAGACTTAGGGTTAGGGTTAGGATGTGGGTTAGGGTTAGGTTTAGAGTTAGGGTCATGTTTAGGGATAGGGTTAGGTCTAGGGTTAGGGTTAGGGTTAGAGTTAGGGGTATGGTTAGAGTTAGCTTTAGAATGAGGTTTAGGGTTAGGGTAGGGTTAGAATAAGTGTTAGGGTTAGGGTTAGGGTCAGATTTGGGATGGGGGTTAGTGTTAAGATTAGTGTTAGTTTAGGTTTAGAGTTAGGGTTAGAATGAGGGCTAGGGCTAGGGTTAGAGTTAAGGTTAGGATGAGGGTTAGGGTTGGGAAAAGAATGAGGGTTAGGTTTACTGTTAGGGTTAGGGTTAGGTTTTGGGTTATGGTTAGATCTAGCTTTAGAATGAGGGATAGGGTTAGGGTTAGATTTAGGGTTAGAATGAGGGTTAGGTTTAGGGTTAGCGGTAGGGTTAGGGTTAGGTTTAGTGTTATGGTTAAGATTACTATTTGGTTAGGGTTAGGGTTAGGGTTTTAGTTTAGGTTAGGGTTAGGGTTAGGGTTAGGGTTAGCAATGGGGTTAAAGTTAGGATTAGGGTTAGGGTTAGGATGAGGCTTAGGTTTAGGGTTAGAGTTAAAGTAAGGGTTAGGATTACAGTTAGGGTTAGAATGAGGGCTAGGGCTAGGGTTATGGTCAGGGTTACGTTTAGTGTTAGGGTTAGGGTTAAGGTTAGATTAGAGTTAGCGTCAGGTTTACGGATAGGGTTAGGTCTAGGGTTAGGCTTAGGGTTAGGATTAGGATGAGGGTTAGGGTAAGGGCTAGGGTTAGGATGAGCGTTAGGGTTAGGTTTATAGTTAGGGTTAGAATGAGGGTTAGGGTTAGGGTTAGAATGAGGGTTAGGATTAAGGTTAGGGTTAGGATGAGGGTAAGAATGAGGGTTAGGGTTAGATTTAGGGTTAGGATTAGGTTCAGGGTTAGGGTTAGGATTAGTGTTAGGGTTACAATGAGGGTTAGGGT
>REGO01001049.1:182085-198674 GCA_010120015.1 Rhombomys opimus
TTTAGGCTTAGGATTATGGAAAGGGTTAGCGTTAGGTCTAGGGCTAGGGTTAGGGTTGGGTTAGGTTTAGGATCAGGTTAGGGCTAGGGTTAGGGTTAGGGTTAGGTTTAGGCTTAGGGTTATGGCAAGGGTTAGCGTTAGGTCTAGGGCTAGGGTTAGGTTTGGGTTAGGTTTAGGATCAGGGTTAGGCCTAGGGTTAGGGTTAGGGTTAGGTATAGGGCTAGGATTAGGTTTAGGGTTAGGGTTAGGGTTAGGGCTAGGGTCAGGGCTAGGACTAGGTTTAGGGTTAGGTTTAGTATGAGGTTTAGGGTTAGGGTCAGGTTTAGAGTTAGTTGAGGTCAGGGCTAGGACTAGGGTTAGGGCTAGGTTTAGTATGAGGTTTAGGGTTAGGGTCAGGTTTAGAGTTAGTTGAGGTCAGGGCTAGGACTAGGGTTAGGGCTAGGGTTAGGTTTAGGGCTACGGTTAGGGTTTGAATTCAGGTTAGGGCTAGGTTTAAGATTATGGATAGGGTTAGGTTTACTGCTAGGGCTAGGGTTAGGTTTAGGTTTAGGTTTAGGTTTAGAGCTAGGGTTAGGGTTAGGGTTAGGGCTAGTGTTAGGTCTAAATCTAGCGTTAGGGCTAGGTTTTGGTTTAGGGTTAGGACTATGGCTACGTTTTGGATTAGGGCTATGGTCAGGTCTAAGGCTAGGGTTAGGGTTAGAGCTAGGGTTATCCTTAAGGTTAGTGTTAGGGTTAAGTTAAGCGGTCGGGTTAGGCTTAGGGTTAGGGTTAGGGCTAGGATTAGGTTTAGGATGAGGGCTAGGGTTAGGTTTATTGTTAGGGTTAGGATCAGGGTTAGGGTTAGGGTTAGTGTTAGGGCTAAGGTTAGGTTTAAGGGCTAGGGATAGGTTAACGTTAGGGATAGGGCTAGGGTTAGGGTTAAAATTATGGTTAGGGCTAGGTTAAGGGCTAAGGCTAAGGTTAGGGTCAGGGTTAGGATTAGGGCTAAGGCTAAGGCTAAGTTTAGGGTTAGGGCTAGGGTTAGGTTTCAGGTTAGGGTTAATATTAGGACTACGGTTAGGTTTAAGACTAGGGTTAGGGTTAGGGCTAGTGCTAGGGTTAGGTTTAGGATGAGGGCTAGGGCTAGGGTTAGGTTTATTGTTAGGTTTAGGATATGAGTTACGGTTAGGTTTAGGGTTAGGGCTAAGGTTAGGGTTAGGACTAGGGCTAAGGTTACGGTTAGGGCTAGGTTTAGGTCTAAATCTAGGGTTCGGGTTATGGCTAGGACTAGGGGTAGGTTTAGGGTTATAGTTAGGGTTAGGTTTAAGGTTAGGGCTAGGGTTAAAATTGGGGCTGGGGTGTGGGCTAAGGCTAGAGCTAGGTTTATGATTAGGGTTAGGGCTAGGGTTAGGGTTAGGGTTAGGGCTAGGGTTAGGGTTAGGGTTAGGGCTAGGGTTAGGCCTAAGTGTAAGGTTAGGGTTAGGGCTATGGCTAGGGTTAAGGTTAGGGCTAGGGTGTGGGCTAAGTGTAAGTTTAGGGTTAGTGCTAGGGCTAGGTTTAGGTCTAGAGCTAGGGTTAGCTCTAAGTCTAGGTTTAATTTTAGATCTAGGGCTAGGGTTAGGGTTAGGACTAGGATTAGGGTTAGGGCTATGGTTATGGCTTGGGTGAGGGTTAGGCCTAGGGTTAGGGTTAGTGTTAGGGCAAGTGTTATGGTTGGGTTTACGGTTAGGGCTAGGGCTAGGGTTAGGTTTAGGGTTAGTGTTAGGGCTAGGGCTAGGGTTAGGGTTAGGGTTACGGCTAGGGTTAGGTCTAAGGCTAGGGTTAGGGCTAGGGCTAGGGTTAGGGTTAGGATAAGGGGTAGGGCTAGGGTTAGGTTTATTGTTAGGGTAAGGGTCGGGGTAGTGTTAGGTTTAGGGTTGGGGCTAGGGTAAGGGTGAGGGCTAGGGCAAGGGTTAAGGTTAGTGCTAGGGTGTGGGCTAAGGCTAGGGTTAGGTTTAGCACTAGGGCTAGAGTTAGTGTTAGGGCTAGGGCTATGGTAGGGTTAGGGCTAGGGCTACGTTTAGGGCTAGGGCTAGGTTTAGGGTGAGGGCTAGGGTTAGGTCTAAGGCTAGGGTTAGGATTAGGGCTAGGGTCAGGCTAGGGCTAGGGTTAGGGTTAGGTCTAGGGGTAGGTTTAAGTTTAGGGCTAGGGTTAGATTTAGGGCTAGGGCTAGTTCTAGGGCTAGGGGTAGCCCTAGGTTTAGGGTTAGGGCTAGGTTTATGGTTAAGTCTAAGGATAGGTTTAAGTTTAGGGCTAAGGTATGGGCTAAGGCTAGGGTTAGTGTCAGGGCTAGGGCTAGGTTTAGGGCTAGGGTTAGGGCTAGGGCTAGGGTTAACTTTAGGGCTAGGGTTAGTTCTAAGGCTAGGGTTAGAGTTAGGTCTAAGGCTATGGTTAGGGTTACGGTTAGGGTTAAGGTAAGGGGTCAGGCTAGCTTTAGGGTTAGTGTTAGGGCTAGGGTTAGGGTTAGGGATAGTGCTAAGGTTAGCATTAGCGTTAGGTCTTGGCTATGGCTAGGCTTAGGGTTAAAGTTAGCGTTAGGGCTAGGGTTAGGTCTAAGGGTAAGGTTAGGGTTAGTTTTGGGTTTAAGGCTAAGGTTAGGGTTAGGGTTAGTGTTAGGTTTAGGTTTAGGGTTAGTGTTAGGACTAGGGCTTAGGTTAGGTTTAGGGCTATGGTTAGGTCTAATGCTAGGGTTAGGGTTTGGGCTAGTGCTACAGTTAGGTTTAGGGCTAGTGCTACGGTTAAGGTTAGGGTCAGGTTTAGGTTTAGGGTTAGGGTTAGGGTTTGGGTCAGGGCTAGGGTTAACATTAGGTTTAGGGCTAGCGTTAGGTGTAAGGCTAGTGTTAGCCTAGGTATAGGGCTAGATTTAGGGTTATGCCTAGGGTTAGGGTTAAGTTTAGGGACAGGGTTAGGGTTAGGGTTAGGTCTAAGGCTAGGGTTAGGGTTAGGGTTAGGGATAGAGTTAGGGTTAGGGTTAGGTTTGGGGTTTGTCTAGGGCTATGGTTAGGTTTAGAGTTAGGGTTAGGGTCAGGTTTAGTTTTAGGGTTAGGTTTAGTGTTAGGGCTAGCGTTAGGTTTATGTTAGGGTTAGGGCTAGGATTAGGGTTATTGCTAAGTATAGGGCTAGAATTAGTGTTAGGGCTAGGTTAAGGGCTAGGGTTAGGGCTAGGATTCTTTTTAGGCCTATTGTTAGGGTTAAGGTAAGGTGTCGGGCTAGGGTTACGGTTAGGGTTAGAACTAGGCTTAGGGTAGGGTTGGGGTTTGCACTAGGAGTAGGTTTAGGTGTATTGTTAGGGTTAGGGTAAGGGCTAGGGTTAGGTTTAGGGTTCGGGCTAGGGTTAGGGTTAGGGCTAGGACTAAGGTTAGGGTTACGGCTAGGTTTAGGGTTAGAATTCAGGTTAGGGCTAGGTTTAGGAGTAGGGTTAGGGTTAGTAGCTAGGGTTAGGTTCAGGTTTAGGGTTAGGGCTAGGGTTAGGGTTAGGGCTAGGGTTAGGTCTAAGGCTAGGTTTAGGGCTAGGGCTAGGTTTAGTGTTAGGTCAAGGGTTAGGTGTAAAACTAAGGTTAGGGTTAGGGTTAGGGCTAGGTTTAGGTTTAGGGCTAGGCCTAGGCCTCTGGCTAGGTTAAGGGTTAGGGCTAGGGTTAGGTCTAAAACTAGGGTTAGGGTTAGGGCTAGGTTTATGTTTTTGGCTATGTTTAGGGTTGAGACTAAGGCTAAGGTTAGTGTTAGGGCTATGTTTAGGGCTAGGGTTAGGGCTAGGGTTAAGGTTAATGTTAGGGGTAGGTTTAGGGTTAGGGATAGGCTTAGGGTTAGGTTTAGGATTAGGTTTTAGGGTTAGGATCAGGGCTAGTGTCAGGATTAGTGCTAGGGTTATGGTTAGGGTTAGGGTTAGGTTTAGGGCTAGGGCTAGGGTTAAGTTTAGGGCTAGGGTGTGGGCTAAGGCTAAGGTTAGCATCAGGGCTAGGGCTAGGGTTAGGTTTAGGGCTAGGGTTAGGTCTAAGGCTAGGGTCAATTTTAGCGCTAGGATTAGGTCTAAGGCCAGGGTTAGGGTTAGGGCTAGGGCTAGGGTTAGGGTTATGGCTAGGGTTAGGGTTATGGCTAGAGTTAGTGTTAGGTCTAAGGCTAGGGTTAGGGTTAGGGCTAGGGCTAGGGTTAGGGTTATGGCTAGGTTTAGCATTAGGGTTAGGGTTAAGGTCAGTTGTGGGGATAGGGTAAGGGTAGGTTTATGGCTAGGATTAGGTTTAGTATTAGGGTTAGGTCTAGGGTTAGGGTTAGGTCTAGGGTTAGGGTTAGAGCTAAGGCTAGGGTTAAGGTTAGGGCTAAGGTGTGGTCTAAGGCTAGGTTTAGGGTTAGGTTTAGTGTTAGGGTTAGGCCTAGTGTTAGGGTAAGGTCTAGGGTCAGTGTTAGAGCTAAGGCTGTGGTTAAGGTTAGGGCTAAGGCGTGGTCTAAGGCTTGGGTTAGGGTTACGGCTAGGGTTAGGTTTAGGTTTAGGGTTAGGGTTAAGGCTAGGTTTAGGGATAGTTCTAGGGCTAAAGTTAAGGTTAGGGCTAGGTTTAGGGTTAGGGCTTGGCTTGGGCTAGGGCTAGGGGTAGGCCTAGGTCTAGA
This sequence comes from Rhombomys opimus, assembly GCA_010120015.1. Classification (NCBI taxonomy): domain Eukaryota; kingdom Metazoa; phylum Chordata; class Mammalia; order Rodentia; family Muridae; genus Rhombomys; species Rhombomys opimus. The sequence continues at coordinate 186,703 of REGO01001049.1, forward strand.
ATTAGAGCTGTGGTTAAGGTTAGGGCTAAGGCTAGGTTTAGGGCTATGTCTAGGGTTAGGTTTAGGGTTATGTCTAAAACTAGGGTGAGGGTTAGGGCTAGGTATAGGGCTAGGATCAGGGTTAGGGCTAGGGTTAGGGTTAGGTTTAGGTTTAGGTTTAGGGGTAGGGTTTGGATTAGGTCTAGGGCTAGGGCTAGTGCTAGAGCTAGGGGTAGGCCTAGGTCTAGCGTTAGGGGTAGTGTTAGGGTTAGGGCTAAGGCTAGGGTTAGGGTTAGGGCTAGGTCTAGGGTTAGGGTTAGTGTTAGGTCTACTGGTAGGGCTAAGACTCATGTTAGGGTTAGAGTTAGGGTGAGGTTTAGGTTTAGGGCTAGTGTTAGGGTTAGGTTTAGGGCTAGGATAAAGCTAGGGTTAGGTTTAGGTCTAAGGCTAGGGTTAGGGTTAGGTCTAGGGTTAGGGTTAGGATTAAGTCTAGGGCTAGGGTTATAGTTAGGTTTAGGTTTAGGGTTAGGGTTATAGCAAGGGTTAGCGTTAGGTCTAGGGCTAGGGTTAGGGTTGGGTTAGGTTTAGGATTAGGGTTAGGGCTAGGGTTAGGGTTAGGTATAGGGTAGGATTAGGTTTAGGGTTAGGATTAGGGCTAGGGTCAGGGCTAGGACTAGGGTTAGGTTTAGGATTAGGGTTAAGATTAGGGTTAGGTTTAGAGTTATTTAGGGTCACGACTAGGACTAGGGTTAGGGCTAGTGTTAGGGTTAGGTCTGGGGTTAGGGTTAGGGATAGGGTTAGGGTTAGGGATAGGGCTAGGTTTAGTGTTAGCATTATTTCTTGGGCTAAGGCTAGGGTTATTGTTAGGATTACGGTTAGGGTTAGGTTTAAGGCTAAGGATAAAGTTAGGGTTAGGTTTAGGATTAGGGCTAAGGCTAAGGCTAAGTTTAGGGTTAGGGCTAGGTTTAGGGTTAGGTTTCAGGTTAAGGTTAGAGCTAGGGCTAGGGTTAAGGTTAGGGCTAGGGTTAGTTCTAAGGCTAGGGTTAGGGTTAGGGCTAGGGCTAGGGTTAGGTTTAGGATGAGGGCTAGGGCTAGGGTTAGGGTAATGTTAGGTTTAGGATCAGGGTTAGTGTTAGTGCTAGGGCTAAGGTTACGGTTAGGGCTAGGTTTAGGTCTAAAGCTAGGGTTTGGGTTAGGGCTAGGGCTAGGGTTAGGTTTAAGTTTATAGTTAGGCTTAGGTTTAAGGTTAGGGATAGGCCTAGGTTTAAGGTAGGGCTAGGGTGTGGGCTAAGGCTATGGTTAGGGTTAGGTTTAGGGCTAGGTTTATGGTTAGGTCTAGTGTTAGGGTTAGTGCTTGGGATAGGGATAGGGCTACGGTTAGGGTTAGGAATAGGGATAGGGTTAGTGTCAGCATTAGGTCTTGGGCCAGGGCTAGGTTTAGGTTTAGGGTTAGGGCTAGGATTAGGGCTAAGGCTAAGGTTAGGGTTAGGGTTAGGGTTAGGGTTAGGGTTAGGGCTAAGGCAAAGTTTAGGGTTAGCGCTAGGGTTAGGTTTAGTTTTACGGTTAGGGTTAGGGCTAGGGCTAGGGTTAGCTTTATGTCTAGGGTTAGGGTTAGGGTTAGGTTCAGGTTTAGGGTTAGGGCTAGGGCTAGGGCTAGGTTTAGTGTTAGGGTTAGGGCTAGGGCTACGATTAGGGTTAGGGCTAGGGTTAGGACTAGGATTAGGGTTAGGCCTAGGGTGAGGATAAAGGTAAGAAGTGGGGCTATGTTTAGGAGTGGGGTTAGGGTTAGGGCTAGGGTTAGGCTTAGGTTTAGGGTTGTGTTTAGGGCTCGGTCTAGGGTTAGGTTTAAGGTTAGGTTTAGGGCTAGGGTAAGGGTTAGGTATAGGTCTAGGGTTCGTGTTAGAGCTAAGGCTAGGGTTAAGGTTAGGGCTAGGGTGTTTCTAAGGCTAGGGTTAGGGTTAGGGCTAAGCTAGGGTTAGGGTTAGGGCTAGGGTCAATGTTAAGTTTAGGGCTAGGGTTAGATATAAGGTTAGGGCTAGGGTCCTCCTTAGGGTTAGGGTTAGGCCTTGGGGTAGGTTTAGGTTTAGGGTTAGGGTTAGGGTTATGGTTATGTTTAGGGTTAGGGCTATGGCAAGAGTTAGGGCTAGGCCTAGGTTTAGGGTTATGGCTAGATTAGGGTTAGGTTTAGGTTTAGTTTTAAAGTAAGGGGTAGGGCTAGGGTTAGGGAAAGGGTTAGGGCTAGGGTTAGGGTTAGGGTTAGGGTTATGGCTTGGATTAGGTTTAGGTTTAGGGTTAGGGTTAGAGTTAGGGCTTGGGTTAGGTTTAGGTTAGGGTTAGCGTTAGGGTTAGTGTTAGGCGTAAGGCTAAGGTTAGGTTTAGGGTAGGTTTAGGGCTAGGGTTAGGGTTAGGTTTAGGGTTAGGGTTAGGGTTAGGGTTAGGTTTAGGGTTAGGGTTAGAGCTATGGTTAGTGTTAGGGCTAGGGTTAGGGTTGGGACTAGGGTTAGGGTCTAGGGTAGGGTTAGGACTAGGGCTAAGTTTACGGTTGTGGTTAGGGCTAGGTTTAAGGTTACAATTCATGTTAGGGCTAGGTTTAGGATTACAGTTAGGGTTAGGTTTAGGGTTAGTGCTAGTGCTAGGGTTAGTTTTAGGGTTAGGGTTAGGGCTAGGGTTAGGTCTAAGGCTAGGTTTAGCGCTAGGGTTAGGTTTAGTTTTAGGTCTAGGGTTAGGTCTAAAAATAGGGTTCGGGTTACGGCTAGGTTTAGGTTTAGGCCTAGGGTTAGGGCTAAGGCTAAGGTTAGGGTTAGGCTACGTTTCGTTCTAGGGATAGGGTTAGTTTTAGGGTCTGTGTTAGGGTTAGTGTTAGCCCTAGGGTTAGGGTTAGCAATAGGTCTACTGCTAGGGCTAGGGCCAGTGTTAGGGTTAGGGTTAAGGTGAGGGTTAGGTTTTGGCTAGTGTTGGTGTTAGGTTTAGGGCTAGGGTAAGGCTAAGGTTAGGGTTAGGACTAAGGCTAGTGTTAGGGTTAGGACTAAGGCTAGTGTTAGGGTTAAGGCTAGGTCTAGGGTTAGGGTTAGGGTTAGGTCTAGAAGTAGGGTGAGGTTTAGGGTTAGGGTTAGGGCTAGGTTCAGGGCTAGGACTAGGGTTAGTGTAAGGGTTAGGTTTAGGGTTTAAGATTAGAGTTAGTGTTAGGGCAAGCATTAGGTTTAGGGCTAGGGATAGGGTAAGGGCTAGGGCTAGGTTTAGGGTTATGTCTAGGTTTAGGTTCAGGGTTAGGGTTAGGGCTCAGGTTAAGGTTAGAGCTAGGATGTTGGTTAAGGCTAGGGTTAGTGTTAGGGCTAGGGCTAGGGTTAGGGTTAGGGCTAGGGTTAGGGCTAGGGCTAGGATTAGGGTTAAGCCTAGGGTTAGGTCTAAGGTTAGGGTTAGGGTTAGGGCTAGGGATAGGGTTAAGGTTAGGGCTAGGGTTAGGGCTAGGAATAGGGTTAGGCCTAGGGTTAGGTCTAAGGCTAGGCTTAGGTTTAGGGCTAGGGCTAAGTTTAGGGTTAGGGCTAGGTTTAGGGTTAGAATTCGGGTTAGGGCGAGGTTTAGGATTAGATATAGGGTTAGGGCTAGAGTTAGGGTTAGGTTTAGGGTTAGGTTTAGGGCAAGGTTTAGGCTTACAGCTAGGGCTAGGGCTAGGTTTAGGATGAGGGCTAGGGCTAGTGTTAGGTTTATTGTTAGGGTCAGGGTTAGGGTTAAGGTTATGGCTAGGGTTAGCGTTAGGGCTAGGGCTAGGGCTAGGGTTAAGTTTAGGGCTAGGTTTTGGCTACATCTAGGGTTAAGTTTAGTGCTAGGGCTACGGTAATGGTTAGGGCTAGGGTTAGGTCTAGGGCTAGAGTTAGGTTTGGGTCTAGGGCTAGGGCTCGCATAAGGGTTAGGGCTAGGGTTCGGGTTAGGTTTAGGGTTTTGTTTAGGTCTAGAGTTAGGGTTAGGTCTAGGGCAAGGTTTAGGGTTAGGTCTAGGGCAAGGTTTAGGGTTAGGGCTAGTGTTAAGGTTAGGGCTAGGGTTAGTTTTACGTATACGGTTAGGGTTAGGAATACGGATGTGGCTAGGGTTAGCATTAGGATTAATTCTTGGGCTAGGGTTAGGGTTAGGGTTAGGGCTAGGGTTAGGGCTAAGGCTAGGGTTAGGTCTAGGGCTAGAGTTAGGTCTAAGGCTAGGTTTAGGGTTAAGTCTAGGGTTAGGTCTAAACTAGGGTTAGGGTTAGGGCTAGGTTTAGGGTTAGAGTTCAGGTTAGGGCTAGGTTTAGTTTTAGGGTTAGGTTTAGGGTTTGGGTTTTTGTCAGGGTTAGGGTTAGGTTTAGGGTTAGGGCTAGGGTTCTGGTTAGGTTTAGGGTTTTGTTGAGGTCTAGAGTTAGGGTTAGGTTTAGGGCAAGGTTTAGGGTTAGGGCTAGTGTTAAGGTTAGGGCTAGTGTTAGTTTTACGGATACGGTTAGGGTTAGGAATAGGGATGGGGCTAGGGTTAGTGTTAGGATTAGTTCTTGGTCTAGGGTTAGGGTTAGGGCTAGGGTTAGGGTTAGGACTAGGGTTAGGGCTAAGGCTAGGGTTAGGTCTAAGGCTAGGTTTAGGGTTAAGTCTAGGGTTAGGTCTAAACTAGCGTAAGGATTAGTGCTAGGTTTAGGGTTAGAGTTCAGGTTAGGGTAGGTTTAGTTTTAGGGTTAGGGTTAGGGTTTGGGTTTGGGTCAGGGTTAGGGTTAGGTTTAGGGTTAGGGCTAGGGTTAGGTTTATGGCTACATTTAGGTTTAGGGCTAGGGTTAGGTCTAAGGCTACATTTAGGGTTAGGGCTAGGGTTAGGTCTAAGGCTACATTTAGGGTTAGGTCTAAACTAGGGTTAGGGTTAGGGTTCGGGCTAGGTTTAGTGTTAGGGCTAGGGTTAGGGCTAGGTTTAGGGTTAGGGTTAGAGTTAGGGTTAGGGCTAGGGTTAGGGCTAAGGCTAAGGTTAGATTTAGGGCTAGGTTTAAGGCTAGGGTTAGTGTTAGGTTTAGGGTTAGGTTTAGGGCTAGGTTTAGGTTTAGGGTTAGGGCTAGGGTAGTGTTAGGCCTAGGGTTAGGGTTAGGACTAGACTTACAGCTAAGGCTAGGGTTAAGGCAAAGGCTAAAGTTAGGGTTAGGGTTAGGGCTAGGGTTAGGACTAGGGTTAGGTTTTGGGTTTGGGCTAGGGCTAGGGTTAGGTTTAGTGTTAGGTTTAGGGTTAGGATTAGGGCTAGGGCTAGGGTAAAGGTTATGGCTAGGGTGTGAACTAAGGCTAGGGTTAGGTTTAGTTCTAGGGCTAGGGTTAGGTCTAAGCCTAGGGTTAGGGTTAGGGCTAGAGCTAGGTTTAAGGTTAGGGTTAGGGCTAGAATTAGGGTTAGGCCTAGGGTTAGGATTAAGGTAAGGTGTCGGGCTATGGTTAGGGTTAGGGTTATGGTTAGGGCTAGCATTAGGGTTAGGGCTAGGGCTAAGGTTAGGTTTAGGGTTAGGGTTAGGTCTAAGGCTAGGGTTAGGTTTAGGGCTAGGGCTAGGGCTAGGGTTAGGGTTAAGGTTAGGGATAGGGCTTAGGCTAAGGTTAGGGTTAGGGCTAGGGTTATGGTTAAGGTTAGGTCTAGGGTGTGGGCTAAGATTAGGGTTAGTGTTAGGGCTAGGGCTAGGGCTAGCTTTAGGGTTACAGCTGGCGCTATGTCTAAGTCCAGGTTTAGGGTTAGATCTATGGCTATGGTTAGGGTTAGATCTAGGGTTAGGTTTAGGCCTGGGTTAGGGCTAGGGTTAGGTTTAGGCCTAGGGTCAGGGTTAAGGTAAGGGGTCGGTCTAGGGTAAGGGTTAGGTCTAGGGCTAAGGCTAAGGTTAGGTTTAGGGCTAGGGTGAGGTCTAAGGCTAGGGTCCACGTTAGGGTTAGGGCTAGGGTTAGAGTTATGTCTAGGGTTAGGCCTAGGGCTTTCTGAATTTCTAATTGAGCGGGTGACACAAATGTGATTTACAATGTAGTGCTTTGCCTTTCAGTTCTTTAGTTGGAAACTTGTTTTGTGTTATAGAGTGCGATATATCACTTTTCAGTTTTCCTGTATTCCTAACTGTGCGAGCGACACACATGTGAATTAGTTTACAACGTAGTGCTTTGAGTTTCTGTTCAATCATTGCGCTTTGTGTTTCTATTCTTTTGTTGGAAACTTGATTCTGTGCTGTAGAATTTTATATATCACTTTTCAGTTTTCCTGAATTCCCAATTGAGTGAGCGACACACATGTGATTTAGTGTACAAAATTGTGCTCTCCGTTTCTGTTATTTTGATGGTAACTTGTTTCTGTGCTGTAGAGTGCGATATATCACTTTTCAGTTTTCCTGTTATCGTAATTGAGCGGGCGATACCTATGTGAATTAGTTTAAAGCGTAGTGCTTTGCGTTTCTCTTCTTTTGTTGGAAACTTGCTTCTGTGCTGTACACTGTGAGATATAACTTTTCTGTTTTCCTGAATTTCTAATTGAGTGGGCGAGACACGTGATTTAGTTTACAAAGTAGTGCTTTGCGTTTCAGTTCTTTTGTTGGAAACTTGTTTCTGTGCTGTAGAGTACAATATATCACTTTTCCGTTTTCCTGTATTCCTAATTCAGCGAGCGAAAAACATGTGATTTATTTTCAAATTTTTTTTTCTGTTTCCTTTCTTTTGTTGGAAACACTTTTCTGTGCTGTAGAGTGCGATATATCACTTTTCAGTTTTCCTGTTATCCTAACCGAGCGGGCGACACATATGTAAATTAGTTTACAAAGTTTTGCTTTGTGTTTCTGTTCGTTCCTTGGAAACTTGTTTCTGTGCTGTATAGTGCGAGATATCGCTTTTCAGTTTTCCTGTATTCCTAATTGAGAGAGCAACACACATATGATTTAGTTCACAACATAGTGCTTTGCGTTTGAATTCTTTTGATGGTAACTTGTTTCTCTGCTGTAGAGTGCGATATATCTACTTTAAACTTTTCCTGTTATCCAAATTGAGCAGGCGACACTTCCGTGAATTAGTTTACAGCTTTTTGCTTTCCGTTTCTCTTCTTTTGTTGGAAACTTGTTTCTGTGATGTAGAGTTTGATATATCACTTTTCAGTTTTCCTGTTATCCTAATTGAGTGGGCGGCACGTATGTGAATTAGTTTACTGCATTGTGCTTTGTGTTTCTGTTGTTTCATTGGAAACTTGTTTCTGTGCTGTATACTGCGAGAAATCACTTTTCAATTTCCTGTATTCCTAATTTAGCGAGCGACAAACATGTGATTTAGTTCACAAAGTAGTGTTTGCTTTTCTCTTCTTTCATTGGAAACTTGTTTCTGTGCTGTAGAGTGTGATATATCACTTCTCAGTTTTCCTGTTATCGTAATTGAGCGGGCGACACGTATGTGAAATAGGTTATAACATTGTGCTTTGCGTTTCTGTTGTTTCATTGGAAACTTGTTTCTGTGCTGTAGAGTGTGAGATATCACTTTTCAGTTTTCCTGTATACCTAATTGAGCGGGCGACACATATGTGAATTGGTTCACAACATTGTGCTTTTCAGTGCTGTTCTTTCGTTGGAAACTTGTTTATGTGAGGTAGAGTGCAATATCAGTTTTTACTTTTCCTGTTATCCTAATTGAGCGGGCGGCACATATGTGAATTAGTTTACTGCATTGTGCTTTGCGTTTCTGCTGTTTCGTTGGAAACTTGTTTCTGTGCTGTATACAGCGAGATTTCACTTTTTAGTTTTCCTGTTATACTAATTGAGCAGGAGACACGTATGTGAATTAGTTCACATCATTGTGCTTTTCGATTCTGTTCTTTCGTTGGAAACTTGTTTCTGTGCGGTAGAGTGCGATATCACTTTTCAGTTTTCCTGTATTCCTAATTGAGCGCACATGTGAATTAGTTTATAAGGTATATCACTTTTCAGTTTTCCTGTTTTCCTAATTGAGCGAGCGACACAAATATGATTTAGTTTACAACACTGTGCTTTGCATTTCTGTTCTTCTGATGGTAACTTGTTTCTGTGCTGTAGAGTTCGATATATCACTTTCCAGATTTCCTGGTATCCTAATTGAGCGGGCGGCATGTATGTGAATTAGTTTACAACGTTTAGCTTTGCGTTTCTGTTCTTCTGATGGTAACTTGTTTCTGTGCTGTAGAGTTCGATATATGACTTTTCTGTTTTCGTGTTATCCTAATTGAGCGTACGATACGTATGTGAATTAGGTTATAACGCTGTGCTTTGCGTTTTTGTTTTTTCATTGGAAACTTGTTTCTGTGCTGCATTCTGTGAGAAATCACTTTTCAATTTCCTGTATTCCTAATTGAGTGAGCGACAAACACGTGATTTAGTTCACACAGTAGTGCTTTGCTTTTCTCTTCTTTCATTGGATACTTGTTTCTGTGCTGTAGAGTGTGATATATCACTTCTCAGTTTTCCTGTTATCGTAACTGAGTGGGTGACATGTATGTGAATTAGGTTATAACGTTGAGCTTTGCGTTTCTGTCTGTCATTGGAAACTTGATTCTCTGCTGTATACAGTGAGATATCACTTTTCAGTTTTCCTGTATTCCTAAAGGAGCGGGCGACACATATGTGAATTAGTTCACAACATTGTGCTTTTCGATTCTGTTCTATCATTGGAAACTTGTTTCTGTGCGGTAGAGTGCGATATACCACTTTCCAGTTTTCCTGTATTCCTAATTGAGCGAGCCTCACACATGTGAATTAGTTTACAAGGTATATCACTTTTCAGTTTTCCTCTTATCCTAATTGAGCAAGCGACACAAATATGATTTACTTTACAACACTGTGCTTTGCATTTCTGTTCTTTTGATGGTAACTTGTTTCTGTGCTGTAGAGTTCGATATATCACTTTTCAGTTTTCCTGTTATCATAATTGAACGGTCGACACGTATGTGAATTAGTTTACTACATTGTGCTTTTCGGTGCTGTTCTTTAGTTGGAAACTTGTTTCTGTGTGGTAGAGTGCGATATCATTTTTCAGTTTTCCTGTATTCCTAATTGAGCGGGCGGCACGTATGTGAATTAGATTACTACATTGTGCTTTGCGTTTCTGTTGTTTCGTTGGAAACTTGTTTCTGTGCTGTACACTGCGAGAAATCACTTTTCAATATCCTGTATTCCCAATTGAGCGAGCCACACACATGTGATTTAGTTCACAAAGTAGTGCTTTGCTTTTCTCTTCTTTCGTTGGAAACTTGTTTCTGTGCTGTAGAGTGTGATATATCTTTTTTTCTGTTATTGTAATTGAGCGGGCGACATGTTTGTGAATTAGTTTACAATGTTGTGCTTTGCCTTACTGTCTCTCATTGGAAACTTGTTTCTGTGCTGTATACAGCGAGATATCACTTTTCAGTTTTCCTGTATTCCTAATTACATGAGCTACACATATGTGATTTAGTTGACAACGTTTTGCTTTGCATTCCTGTCTTTCGTTGGAAACTTGTGTCTGTGCTGTAGAGTGCGATATATCACTTTTCAGTTTTCCTTTTATCCTAATTGAGCAAACGACACATATGTGAATTAGGTTAAAACGATGTGCTTTGTTTTTCTGTTCTTTCGTTGAAAACTTGTTTCTGTGCTATACAGTGTGAAATATCACTTTTTAGTTTTCCTGTATTCCTTATTGAGAGAGCGACACACATGTGATTTAGTTCACAACGTAGTTCTTTGCGTTTCTATTCTTGTGATGGTAACTTGTTTCTGTGCTATAGAGTTCGATATATCACTTTTCAGTTTTCCTGTAATCTTGTTATCCTAATTGAGCGGACGACACATATGTGAATTAGGTTATAATGATGTGCTTTGCATTTCTGTTCTTTCGTTGGAAACTTGTTTCTGTGCTGTACAGTGCAAGAAATCACTTTTCAATTTCCTGTATTCCTAATTGAACGAGCGAAAACATGTGATTTAGTTCACAAAGTAGTGCTTTGCTTTTTTCTTCTTTCATTAGAAACTTGTTTCTGTGCTGTAGAGTGTGATATATCACTTTTCAGTTTTCTTGTTATCGTAATTGAGCGGGCGACACGTATGTGAATTTTTTAACAACGTGCTTTGCTTTTCTGTTTCTCGTTGGAAACTAGTTTCTGTGCTGTCGAGTGCGATATATCACTTTTCAGGTTTTCTGTATTCCTAATTGATCTAGCGACACACGTGATTTAGTTCACAGTGTAGTGTTTGCATTTCTGTTTCTATGATGGTACCTTGTTTCTGTGCTTTAGAGTGCCATATATCACTGGTAGGAGCCAGAAGGCAAGAAATGAGAGGGGAGGAGAACAGGCAAGGAGAGCTTGGAGCAGAGCTGGAGGAGAGAACGGGTAACAAGTTGGAGAGATGGACTAGACCTAAGATATCACTAAAAAGAAGTATAATGTGGGAAATCTAAATGTTAGGAAACTATGAGGGCTTGGAGGTTTGGGAGGGAGTAAGTATTGCCCAGCATTGTGTTCAAGGTTAACTAAATAATGCCAGTCTCTCTGTGGTGATTTGATTATACAACTGTTTAGGATTAACAGCAAGCTTACCTAAAAGATAATCATTAGTAAATATTAATCACCACCACCAACAGTTAGTTTTGGGTTTGGGGTTAGGGTTAGGGATTAGGGTTAGGGTTAGGATTAGGATTAGGATTAGGTAAGTGTTAGGTTTAGGATTAAGGTTAGGTCTAGAGGTTAGGGTTAGGGTTTGAGTTAGGGTGAGACTTAGGGGTAAGGGTTAGTGGTTAGGGTCAAAATTAGGGATTAGAGCTAGGGTTAGGACTAAGACTAAGGTGAGGTTTAGGGCTAGGTTTAGGGCTAGGTTTAGGGTTAGGTTTAGGGTTAGGGCTCAGATTGGGTTAGGGCTAGTGCTATGTCTAGGGTTAGGATTAGGGTTAGAGTTAGGGCTAGGGTTAGGGTTAGGGCTAGGGCTAGGGCTAGGGCCAGGGTTGGGGTAGGCCTAAGGCTAGGGTTAGGGTTAGGGTTAGGGTTAGGGCTAGCTCTAGGGCTAGTTTTAGGGCTAACGTTAGGTTTAGGGCTAAGGCTAGGGCTAGGGTTAGGGCTAGGATTAGGGTTAGGCCTAGGATTAGGTTTAAGGTAAGGGGTTGGGCTAGGGTTAGGGTTAGGGTTAGGGTGTGGGTTAAGTCTAGTGTTAGGGTTAGAGCTAGGGCTAGGTTTAGGGTTAGGGATAGGTTTAGGGTTAGTGTTGGGCTGGGGTTATGGCTAAGGCTAAATTTTGAGTTAGGGCTAATGTTAGGGTTAGGGCTAGGGTTAGGGTTAGGGCTTGGGCTAGGGCTAGGCCTAAGTTTAGAGTTAGGGCTAGGGTTAGGTCTAAGACTAGGCTTTGGGTTAGGGCTAGGTCTAGGGTTAGGGTTAGGTCTACTTTGAGGGTTAGGATTAGGGTTAGGGTTAGGGTTAGGGTGAGGGCTAGAGTGTGGGTTGCGTTTAGTGTTAGGTTTAGGGTTAGGGTTAGGGCTGAGCTAGGGTTAAGGTTAGGGCTAGTGTGTGGTCTAAGGCTAGGGTTAGGGTTTGGTCTAGCGCTATTGTTAATATTAGGGGTCGGACTAGTGTTATGGTTAGTATAAGAGCGAGGGTTAGGGTTAGTGCTAGGTCGAGGTTTAGGGCTAGGGTTAAGGTTAGGGCTAGGGTGTGGGCTAAGGCAAATGTTAGGGTTAGGGCTAGGGCTAGGGTCAGGGTTAGGGCTAGGGTTAGGGTTAGGGTTAGGGTTAGGGTTAGGGCTAGGGCTAGGTTTAGGTCTAGGGCTAGGGTTAAGTTTAGGGCTAGGGTTAGGGTTAGGGCTAGAACTAGGGCTATGACTACGGATAGGCTTAGGGGTTAGGGCTAGGGTTAGGGTTAGGACTAGAGGTATGTTTAGGGTTAAGGTTAGGTCTAAGGTGAGGGTTAGGATTAGGGTTAGGGTTAGGGTTAGGGCCAGGTCTAGGGCTAGGGGTAGGGGTAAGGCTAGGTCTAGGTTTATGGTTAGGGATAGTGCTAGCATTAGT
>REGO01001049.1:220879-236431 GCA_010120015.1 Rhombomys opimus
GATTAGTGCTAGGGTTAGGGCTAGCGCTAGGGTTAGGGTTAGTTTAGGGCTAGGGCTAGGGTTAGGTTCAGGGTTCGGGTTAGGGTCAGGGTTAGAGTTAGGATTAGTGCTAGGGTTAGGGTTAGGGCTAGGGCTAAGATTAGGGTTATGGCTAGTATTAGGTCTAATGCGAGTTTTTGGTTTAGGGGTAGGGCTAGGATTAGGTTAGGGCTAGTTAGGTCTATGGTTAGGGTTAGGGCTAGGATTAGGCCTAGGGTTAGGGTTAAGGTAAGCGGTTGGGCTAGGGTTAGCGTTAATGTTAGGGCTAGTGCTAGGGTTAGGGTTAGGGCTAGGGTTAGGGTTAAAGCTAGTGTTAGGGTTAGGGTTAGGTTTAGGGTTAGGTCTAGTGTAATGGTAGGGCTAGGTCTAGGATTACGACTAGGGTTAGTGCTAGCATTAGGGCTAGGGTTAGGGCTAGGGTTAGGTTTAGGTTTAGGGTTATGGTAGGGCTAGCGTTGGGGCTATGATTAGGATTAGGGTAGGGTTAGGTTTAGGCTTAGGATTAGGGTTAGGTTTAGTTTTAGATTAGGGCTAATGTTAGGAGTAGGATTAGGGCTAAGGCTAGGTTTAGGGCTAGGTTTAGGGTTAGGGCTAGGTTTAGGTTTAGGGCTAGTTTTAGGGTTAGAATTCGGGTTAGGGCTAGGTTTCAGATTAGGGATAGAGTTAGGTTTAGGGCTAGGGCTAGGGTTAGGTTTACGGTTAAGGTTAGGTTAGGGCTAGGGTTATGGTTAGGGCTAGGGTTAGGTCTAAGGGTAGGTTATGTCTAGGGCTTGGATTAGGGTTATGGCTAGGGTAGAGTTAGGGTTAGGTTAGGGTAAGGGTTAGGGTTAGGTGTAGGACTACGGTTAGGGTCAAGATTATGGTTAGGCCTAGGGTCAGGGTTAGAATTAGGGCTAGGGCTAGGATTAGAGTTAGGGCTAGTGTTAGGTCTAAGGCTAGTGTTAGCTTTAGGGCTAGGTCTAGGGCTGGGTCAGCGTTAGGGCTATGGTTAGGGTTAGGTTTAGGGTTAGGGTTAGGTGTAGGGTTAGGGTTAGGTCTACAGCTAGGGTTAGGGTTAAGGCTAAGATTAGTGTTAGGGTTAGGGTTAGGGCTAGGGTTACGTTTAGGGTTAGTGTTAGGGCTAGGGTTAGGGCTAGGGCTAGGTTTAGGGTAAGGGTTAAGGTTATGTTTAGGGTTAGGGTTAGGGCTAGGGTTAGGTTTAGGGCTAGGGTTAAGTTTAAGGCTAGGGCCAGGGCTAGGGCTAGGTTAAGATTTAGGGCTAGGGTTAGGTCTAAAACTAGGGTTAGGGTTAGGGCTAGGTTTAGGTTTAGAGCTAGGGTTAGGGCTAAGGCTAAGTCTAAGGTTAGGGTTAAGTCTAGGTTTAGGGCAAGGGTTAGGTTTAGGATTAGGGCTAGGTTTAGGGTTAGGTTTATGGCTAGAGTTAGCATTAGGGTTAGGGTAAGAGTTAAGGTAATGGTTCGGGCTAGGGTTAGTGTTTGAGTTAGGGCTAGGGCCTGGGTCAGAGTTAGGGCTAGGGTTCGGGATAGGTTTAGGGTCAGGTTTAGGGTTAGGGTTAGGGTTAGGTCTAGGGCTATGGTTAGGGTTAGAAATAGGGTTAAGGTAAGGGATTAAGCTAGGGTTAGGGCTAGGGCTCGGTTTAGGTTTAGCGTTAGGGCTATTGTTAGAGCTAGGGTTAGGTTCAGGTTTAGGTTTAGGTTTAGGGTTAGGGCTAGGTTTAGAGTTAGGGCTAGGACTAATGTTAGGATTAGGGTTAGGGTTAGGACTAGGTCTAGGGTTAGGGCTAGGATTAAGTTTAGGATTAGGGCTATGGTTATGTCTAAGGCTAGGGTTAGATTTAGGGCTAGGGCTAGGGTTAGGGTTAAGGCTAGGGCTAGGGCCTGGGTCAGAGTTAGGGCTAGGGTTCGGGTTAGGTTTAGGGTTAGGTTTAGGGCTAGGTTTATGGTTAGGTCTAGGGCTAGGGTTAGGGTTAGGGCTAGAGTTAGGGTTAAGGCTCGGGCTAAGGTTAGGTCTAAGGCTAGGGTTTGGTTTAGGGCTAGGGCTAGGGTTAGGGTTAGGGTTAGGGCTAGTGCTAGGGTTAGTGTTAGGGCTAGGTCTAGGGCTAGGGTTTAGTTTAGGGATAGGGTATGGGCTAAGGCTAGGGATAGGGTTAGTGCTAGGGCTAGGGCTAGGGTTAGGGTTAGGGTTAGGGCTAGGGTTAGGCTTAGGCCTAGGGGTAGGGTTAAGTTAAGGGTTTGGGCTAGGGTTAGGGTTAGGGTTATGGCTAGGGTTAGGGTTATGTTTAGGGTTAGGACTAGGGCCAGGGATAGGTTTAGAGCCAGGCTTCGGTCTAAGGCTAGGGTTAGGGCTAGAGCTAGGGTTAGGGTTAGGTTGAGGGATGGGGCTAGGGTTAGGTTTATTGTTAGGGTTAGTGCTAGGGTAAGGGTTAGGCATAGGGCTAAGGTTAGGCTTAGGGCTAGGGTTAGACTTATGTCTAGGGTTAGGGTTAGGGGTAGGGTTAGGTCTAGGCTAAGTTTAGGGTTAGGGCTAGTGTTAGGTTTATGGCAAGGGTTACCGTTAGAGATAGGGTTAGGGTTGGGGATAGGGATAGGGTTAGCGTTAGCAGTAGGTCTTGGGCTAGGGCTAGTGTTGGGATTAGGGTTAGGGTTAGGGCTAGGGTTAAGGCTAAGGCTAAGGTTAGGGTTAGTGGTAGGGTTAAGGTTAGGTTTAGGGTTAGAGTTAGGGCTACCGTTAGGGTTGGGCTAGAGCTAGGGCTAGGATTAGGTCTAAGGCTAGGGTTAGGGTTAGGGCTAGGGCTAGGATTAGAGCTATGGTCAGGGTTATGGCTAGGCTTAGGACTAGGGTTAGAGTTAGGATTAGGATAAGGGGTAAGGTTAGGGATAGGGATAGGGTTAGGGCTATGGTTAGGGTTAGGGTTAAAGCTAAGGCTAAGGTTAGGGTTAGTGCTAGGTTTAGGGCTAGGGTTAGGGTTAGGGTTAGATTTAGGGTTTGGGTTAGGGTTAGGGTTACAGTTAGGGCTAGGGTTAAGTTTAGGGCTAGGGCTAGGGTTACAGTTAGGGTTAGGGCCAGGTTTAGGCTTTGAATTCAAGTTAGGGCTAGGTTCAGGATTAGGGGTAGGGTTAGGGTTAGTGTTAGGGCTAGGGCTAGGTTTAGGTTTAGGGTTAGGGTTAGGGTTAGGGTTCGGGTTTTGTCTAGGACTATGGTTAGGGTTAGGTCTAGGGAGTGGTCTAACCCTAAGGTTAGGTCTAGGACTAGGATTAGGGTTAGGGTTAGGGTTAGTATTAGGGTTAGGGTTAAGGTAAAACGTCTGGCTAGGGTTAGTATTAGGTGTAGCGCTACTGTTAGGGTTAGGGTTAGGGTATGTCTATAACTAGAGTTAGGTTTAGGGCTAGGGCTAGGGCTAGGGTCTGGGTTAGGGCTAGTGTTAGGGTTAGGGTTAGGACTAGGGTTAGGGTTAGGTTTAGGGCTATGGTTAAGGTTAGGGCTAGGGTTAGGTTTAGGGCTAGGGCTAGGGCTAGGGGTAGGCCTAAGTCTAGGGTTAGGGCTAGGTTTAGGTTTAGGGCTAACGCTAGGGTTAGGGTGGTGGTTAGGTCTAGGGTTAGGGTTAGCGTTAGGTCTAATGCTAGGGCTAGGGCTAGCGTTAGTGTTATGATTAGGGCTAGGGCTAGGGTTAGGACTAGGGTTAGGGTTACGACTAGCGATAGGTCTACGGCTAGGATTAGGGCTAGGGCAAGGTTTATGGTTAGGGTTAGGGTAGGTTTAGGCTTAGAATTAAGGTTAGGGCTAGGTTTAGGATTAGGGTTTGGATTAGGATTAGTGTTAGGGTTAGGGCTAAGGTTAGGTTTAGGGTTATGGTTAGGGCTAGGGTTAGGGTTAGGTCTTAGGCTATGGTTAGGTTTAGGGCTTGTGTTAGGGTTAGGGCTAGGGCTAGGGTTAGGGTTAGAGCTAGGGTTAGGGTTAGGAATAGGGCTAGGGTTAGCATTAGCGTTAGGTCTTAGGCTAGAGCTAGGGTTAGGGCTAGGGTTAGGGCTAAGTGTAAGGTTACAGTTAGGGTCAGGGTTAGGGCTAACGTTGAGGTTAGGGTTAGGGTTAGTGTTAGGTTTAGGTTTAGGGTTAAGGTTAGGGCTAGGGCTTGGGTTAGGTTTAGAGCTAGGGTTAGGTCTAAGGCTAGGATTATGGTTAGGGCTAGGGTTAGTGTTAGGTTTAGGGTTAGTGTTGGGTTAGGTTTAGGCTTAGGGTTGGGGTTTGGGCTAGGCCTAGGGTTAGGTTTAGTGTTAGGGTTAGAGTCAGGGTTAGGTTGAGAGTTAGGGTTAGGTCTAGGTTTAGAACTAGGGTTAGGTGTAAGGCTAGGATTATGGTTAGGGCTAGGGTTAGTGTTAGGTTTAGGGTTAGTGTTGGGTTAGGGCTAGGGTTAGGGTTGGGGTTTGGGCTAGGCCTAGGGTTAGGTTTAGAGTTAGGGTTAGAGTCAGTGTTAGGTCGAGGGTTAGGGTTAGGGTTCGGTCTAGGTCTAGGACTAGGTTTAGGTTTGGGGTTAGTGTTAGGGCTAAGGTTAGGTTTAGGGCTAAGTTTTTGGCTAGCGTTAGGGTTATATATTGGGTTAAGTTTAGGGCTAGGGTTATGTTTAGGGTTAGGTTTAGGGTTAGGGTTAGGGCTAGGGTTAGGGATAGGGTTAGGGGTAGGGTTAGGGCTAGGGTTAGGTTTAAGGCTAAGGCCAGGGCTAGGGCTAGGATTAGGTTTAGGGCTAGGGTTAGGGCTAAGGCTAAGTCTAAGGTTAGGGTTAAGGCTAGGTTTAGGGCAGGGGTTAGGGTTAGGATTAGGGCTAGGATTAGGGTTAGATTTATGGCTAGAGTTAGCCTTAGGGTTAGGATAAGGGTTAAGGTAATGTGTTGGCCTAGGTTTAGGATTAGGGCTATGGCTAGGGTTAGGGTTAGGGCTTGTGTTAGGGTTAAGGCTAGGGATAGGGTTAGCGTTAGAGCTAGGGTTAGGGTTAGGGATAGGGCTAGAGTTAGCATTAGCGTTAGGTCTTGGGCTAGAGCTAGGGTTAGTGCTAGGTTTAGGGTTATGGCTAGGGTTAGGGCTAAGGGTAAGGTTATGGTTAGGGTTAGGTATAGGGCTAAGGGTAAGGTTAGGGTTAGAGTTAGTGTTAGGTTTAGGTTTAGGGTTTAGGGTTAGGGCTAGGGCTTGGGTTAGGTTTAGAGCTAGAGTTAGGTGTAAGGCTAGGATTATGGTTAGGGCTAGGGTTAGGGTTAGGTTTAGGGTTAGGGTTGGGGTTAGGGCTAGGGTTAGAGTTGGGATTTGGGCTAGGCCTAGGGTTAGGTTTAGAGCTAGGGTTAGAGTCAGGGTTAGGGTTAGGGTTAGTGCTAGTTTAAGGGTTAGGGCTAGGGCTAGGTTTATGGTTAGGGTTAGGGCTAGGGCTAGGGTTACGTTAATGCTAGGGTTAGGCCAAAGTCTAAGGTTAGGGTTAGGGCTAGGGCTAGGTTTAACGTTACTGCCTGGGTGTGGGCTAAGGGTAAGGTTAGGGTTAGTGCTAGGGCTAGGGCTAGGGTTAGGTCTAGAGCTAGGTTTAGGTCTAAGTCTAGGTTTAGTTTTAGATCTAGGGCTAGGGTTAAGGTTAGGACTAGGTTTAGGGTTAGGGCTATGGTTATGGCTTGGGTGAGGGTTAGGCCTAGGGTTAGGGTTTAATGTAAGGCGTCGGGCTACGGTTAGGGTTAGTGTTAGGGCAAGGGTTATGGTTAGGTTTAGGGTTAGGGCTAGGGCTAGGGTTAGGTTTATTGCTAGGTTAAGGGTCGGGGTAGTGTTAGGTTTAGTGTTGGGGCAAGGGTAAGGGTTAGGGCTAAGGCTAGGGTTAAGGTTAGGGCTAGGGTGCGGGCTAAGGCTAGGGTTAGGTTTAGTGCTAGGGCTAGAGCTAGGGTTAGGGCTAGGGTTAGGTTTAGGGCTAGGGTAAGGGTTGGGGCTAGGGATCAGATAATGTTTAGAGCTAACGTTCGGGGTTAGGTTTAGGCTTTTGTTTAGGTCTAGGATTAGGGTTAGGGCTAGGGCTAGGGTTAGGGCTAGGGCTAGGTTTAGGGTGAGGGCTAGGGTTAGGTTTAAGGCTAGGGTTAGGATTAGGGCTAGGGCTAGGATTAGGGCTAGGGTCAGGTTAGGGCTAGGGTTAGGGTTAGGGTTAGGTCTAGGGCTAGATTTAAGTTTAGGGCTAGGGTTAGGTTTAGGGCTAGGGCTAGGGCTAGGGGTTGTCCGAGGTCTAGGGTTAGGGCTAGGTTTAGGGTTAAGTCTAAGGATAGGGTTAAGTTTAGGGCTAGGGTGTGGGCTAAGGCTAGGGTTAAGATCAGGGCTAGGGCTAGGTTTAGGGTTAGGGTTAGGGCTAGGGTTAACTTTAGGGCTAGGGGTAGGTCTAAGGCTAGGGTTAGAATTAGGTCTAAGGCTAGGGTTAGGGTTACGGTTAGGGTTAAGGTAAGGGGTAAGGCTAGGTTTAGGGTTAGGGTTAGGGTCAGGGCTAGGATTAGGGTTAGGGATAGTGATAGGGTTAGCATTAGCGTTAGGTCTTGGCTAGGGCTAGGCTTAGGGTTAAAGTTAGGGTTAGGGCTAGGGTTAGGTCTAAGGCTAAGGTTAGTGTTAGGGTTGGGGTTAAGGCTAAGGCTAAGGTTAGGGTTAGGATTAGTGTTAGGTTTAGGTTTAGGGTTAGTGTTAGGGCTTGGGCTTAGGTTAGGTTTAGGGCTACAGTTAGGTCTAATCCTAGGGTTAGGGTTTGGGCTAGTGTTACGGTTAGGGTTAGGGCTAGTGCTACGGTTAGGGTTAGTGTCAGGTTTATGGTTAGAGTTAGGGCTAGGGTTCGGGTTAGGGCTAGGGATAACGTAATGTTTAGGGCTAGTGTTAGGTCTAAGTCTAGTGTTAGCCTTAGGTATAGGGCTAGATTTAGGGTTATGTCTAGGGTTAGGGTTAGCGTTAGGGTTAGGGTTAGGGTTAGGGTTAGGGTTAGGGTTAGGGTTAGGGTTAGGTCTAAGGCTAGTGTTAGGGTTAGGGCTAATGGTAAAATCAGGGTTAGGGTTAGGTTCAGGTTTAGTTTTAGGGTTAGTTTTAGGATTAGGAGTTGCATTAGGTTTAGGTTAGGGTTAGGGCTAGGATTAGGGTTATTGATAGGGTTAGGGCTAGGATTAGGGTTAGGGCTATGTTTAGGGCTAGGATTGGGCTTGGGCCTATTGATAGGGTTAAGGTAAGGTGTTTGGGCTAGGGTTAGGGTTAGGGTTAGAACTAGGCTTAGGGTAGGGTTGGGGTTTGGGCTAGGGCTAGGTTTAGGTGTATTGTGAGGGTTAGGGTAAGGGCTAGGGTTAGGTTTAGGACTAGGGCTAGGGTTAGGTTCAGGGTTAGGGTTAGGGCTAGGGTTAGGTCAAGGCTAGGTTTAGGGCTAGGGCTAGGTTTAATGTTAGGTCAAGTGTTAGGTCTAAAACTAGGGTTAGGGTTAGGGTTAAGGTTAGGGCTAGGTTTAGTTTAAAGGCTAGGTCTAGGGCTATGGATAGGTTAAGGGTTAGGGCTAGGGTTAGGTCTAAAACTAGGGTTGGTGTTAGAGCTATGTTTATGTTTATGGCTATGTTTAGGGCTAAGTCTAAGGCTAAGGTTAGTGTTAGGGCTAAGTTTAGGGCTAGGGTTATTGTTAGGGTTAGAGCTAGGGTTAGGATTAGGGTTAGGGCTAGGGTTAGGGTTAATGTTAGGGGTAGGGTTAGGTTTAGGGTTAGGGATATGCTTAGGGTTAGGGCTAGGGTTAGGGAAAGGGTTATGTTTATGGTTAGTGTTAGCGTTATGTTTAGGGTTAGGTTTAGGTTTGGGGTTTGGGCTAGGGTAAGGTCTAAGGCTAGGGTTAGGGTTAGGGCTAGGGCTAGGTTTAGGGTAGGATGAGGGCTATGGCTAGGGTTAGGTGTATTGTTAGGGTTAGAGTCAGGGTTAGGGTTAGGGTTAGGGTTAGAGCTAGGGTAAGGTTTAGGGCTAGGGCTAAGGTTAGGGTTATTGCTTGGGTTAGGTCTAAGGCTAGGGTTCGGGTTAGGCCTAGGGCTAGGGTTAGAGTTATGTCTAGTGTTAGGGTTAGTGTTAGGGTCAGGGTTAGGTTAGTGTTAGGTTTAGGGTTAGGGCTAGGGCTAGGGCTAGGGTTAGGTTTAGGGTTAGATTTAGGGATAGGGTTAGGGTTAGGGTTACGGTTAGCGTTAGCGTTAGCATTAGGTCTTGGGCCAGGGCTAGGGCTAGGGTTAGGGCTACTGTTAGGGCTCAGTCTAAGGTTAGGTTTAGTGTTAGGGTTAGGCCTAAGGCTAAGGTTAGCATTAGCGCTAGGGTTAGGGTTAGGTTTAGGGTTAGGGTTAGGGCTAGGGTTAAGGAAAGGGTTATGGTTATGTCTAGGTTTAGTGTTAAGGTTAGGGTTAGGATTAGGTTTTAGGGTTAGGATTAGGGCTAGTGTCAGGGTCAGTGTAGGGTTAGGGTTAGTATTAGGGTTAGGGTTAGGTTTAGGGTTAGTGTTCGGTTTAGGTCTTGGGCTAGTGTTAATGTTAGGGCTATTGTTAGGGCTAGGGTTAGGGTTAGGTTTAGGGTTAGGGTTAGGGCTAGGGCTAGGGTTAAGTTTACGGCTAGTGTGTGGTCTAAGGCTAAGGTTAGCATCAAGGCTAGGGCTAGGGTTAGGTTTAGGGCTAGGGTTAAGTCTAAAGCTAGGGTTAATTTTAGCGCTAGGTTTAGGGTTAGGGCTAGGGCTAGGGTTAGGGTTATGGCTAGGTTTAGGGTTAGGGTTAAGGTAAGGTGTGGGGATAGGTTTAGGGTTAGGTTTAAGCCTAGGGTTACTGTTAGGTTTAGTGTTAGTGTTAGGGCTAGGGTTATGGTTAGGTCTAGGGTTAGGGTTAAAGCTAAGGCTAGGGTTAAGGTTAGGGCTAAGGTGTGGTCTAAGGCTAGGGTTAGGGTTAGGGCTAGGGTTAGGTTTAGGTTTAGGGTTAGGGTTAAGGCTATGGTTAGGGATAAGTCTAGGGCTAAGGTTAAGGTTAGGGCTAGGTTTAGGGTTAGGGTTTGGCTTGTGCTAGGGCTAGGGGTATGCTTAGGTCTAGAATTAGGGCTAGGGTTAAGGTTAGGACTAAGGCTAGGTTTAGGGTTATGTTTAGGGTTAGGGTTAGGGTCTAGGGTTATGTTTAAAACTGCGGTGAGCTAGGGATTAAGGATAGGGCTAGGGTCAGGATTAGGGCTAGGGTTAGGGTTAGGTTTAGGTTTAGGGCTAAGGTTAGGATTAGGTCTAGGACTAGGGTTAAGGTTGGGGCTAGGGTTAGTGTTAGGGAGAGGGCTAGAGCTAGGTTTAGGCCTAGGTCTAGGGTTAGAGGTAGGGTTAGGGTTAGGGCCAAGGCTAGGTTTATGGTTAGGCCTAGGTCTCGGGTTAGGGTTAGCATTAGTTCTACTGCTTGGTCTAGGGCTCGTGTTAGGGTTAGTGTTATTGTAAGGTTTAGGTTTAGGGCTAGTTTTAGGGTTAGGTTTAGGGCTAGGATAAAGCAAGGGTTAGGGTTAGGTCTAAGGTTAGGGTTAGGGTTTGGTCTAGGTCTAGGTTTAGGGTTAGCGTTAGGTCTAGGGCTAGGGTTAGGGTTAGGGTTAGGGATAGGTTTAGGCTTAGGGTTATGGCAAGGGTTTGCGTTAGTTCTAGGGCTAGGGTTAGGGTTGGGTTAGGTTTAGGATTATGGTTAGGGATAGGGTTAGGGCTTGGTATAAGGCTAGGATTATGTTTAGTGTTAGGGTTAGCACTAGGTTCAGGGCTCGGACTGGGGTTAGGGTTATTGTTAGGATTAGGGTTAGAATTCGTGTTAGGGCTAGGTTTAAGATTAAGGATAAGTTTAAGTTTAGGGCTAGTGCTAGGTTTAGGTTTAGGTTTATGGCTAGGGTTAGGGTTAGGGCAAGTGTTAGGGTTAGGGTTAGGGCTAGGGTTAGGTCTAAGGCTAGGGTAGGGCTAGGGGTATGTTCAGGGTTAGTTCTAGGGTTAGGTCAAACCCCTAGGGTTTGGGGTAGCCCTAGGTTTTGGTTTAGGGCTAGGACTAGGGCTAGGTTTAGGTTTAGGGCTAGGGTTAGGACTAAGGCTAAGGTGAGGGTTAGAGCTAGGTTTATTCTTAAGGTTACATCAGGGTTAAGGTAAGCGTTAGGGCTTGGCTTAGGGTTAGGTTTAGGACTAGGGCTAGGATTAGAGTTAGAACTAGGCTTACGTCTAAGGCTAGTGTTAGGGTTAGGGCTAGGGCTAGGTTTAGGGTAAGGGTAGTGTTAGGTTAGGGCTGGGGTTAGGGTTAGAGACAGGGTTAGGGTTAGGGTTATGGCTAGGGTTAGGGTTAAGTTTAGGGCTAGGGCTAGGGCTAGGGTTAGGGTTAGGGTTAGCGTTAGGGTTAGGGCTAGGGTTAGGTTTAGGGAAAGAGTTATGGTTATGGTTATGGTTATGGTTGGGGTTTGGCTAGGGTTAGGTCTAAGGCTAGGGTTAGGGTTAGGGTAGGATGAGGGCTATGGCTACTGTTAGGTGTATTGCTAGGGTTAGGGTCAGGGGGTTAGGGCTAGGGTAAGGTTAGGGTTATTGCTAGGGTTAGATCTAAGGCTAGGGTTCGGGTTAGGCCTAGGGCTAGGGTTACAGTTATGTCTAGGGTTAGGGTTAGGATTAGGGTTAGGGATAGGGTTAGGGTTAGGGTTAGGATTGGGGTTAGGGATAGGGTTAGTTTTAGGGATAGGGCTAGGGTTAGCATTAACATTAGGTCTTGGGCTAGGGCTAGGGTTAGGCTTATGGCTAGTGTTAGGGCTAAGTCTAAGGTTAGGTTTAGTGTTAGGTTTAAGGCTAAGGCTAAGGTTAGCATTAGTGGTAGGGTTAGGGTTAAGGTTAAGGTTAGGGCTAGGGCTAGTGTCAGGGTTAGGGCTAGGGTTAGGGTTAGGGTAGGATTAGGGTAGTGTCAGGGTTAGGGCTATGGTTAGGGTTAGTATTAGGGTTAGGTTTAGGGCTAGTGTTAGGTTTAGGTCTAGGGCTAGTGTTAAGGTTAGGGCTATTGTTAAGGTTAGGGCTAGGGTTAGGGTTAGGTTTAGGGTTAGGGTTAGGGCTAAGGCTAGGGTTAAGTTTAGGGCTAGGGTGTTGGCTAAGGCTAAGGTTAGCATCAGGGCTAGGGCTTGGGATAGTTTTAGGCCTGGGGTTAGGTCTAAGGCTAGGGTTAGGTTTAGGGCTAGGGTTAGGTCTAAGACTAGAGTTAGTGTTAGGTATAAGGCTAGGGTTAGGGTTAGGGCTAGGGCTAGGGTTAGGGTTATGGCTAGGGTTCAGATTATGGCTAGCGTTATGGCTAGGTTTAGGGTTAGGGTTAGGGTTAGGGTTAAGGTAAGATGTGGGGATAGGGTTAGGGTTAGAGCTAAGTCTAGGATTAAGGTTAGGGCTAATGTGTGGTCTAAGGCTAGGGTTAATGTTAGGGCTAGGGTTAGTTTTAGGTTTAGGGTTAGGGTTAAGGCTAGGGTTAGGGATAGGTCTAGGAATAAGGTTAAGGTTAGGGCTAGGTTTATGGTTAGGGTTTGGCTTGAGCTAGGCCTAGGGCTAGGGGTAGGCCTAGGTCTAGAATTAGGGCTAGGGTTAAGGTTAGGGCTATGGCTAGGTTTAGGTTTATGTCTAGGGTTAGGGTTAGGGTTATGTCTAAAACTAGGGTGCGGGTTAAGGCTAGGGATAGGGTTAGTGTCAGGGTTAGGGCTAGGGTTAGGGTTAGGGTTAGGTTTAGGTTTAGGTTTAGTTTTAGGGCTAGGGTTAGAGTTAGGTCTAGTGCTAGGTTTAAGGTTAGGGCTAGGGTTAGTGTTAGGGCTAGGGCTAGGGCTAGGGTTAGGGTTAGGTCTAGGTCTAGGGTTAGGGTTAGCATTAGGTCTACTGCTAGGGTTTGGGCTCGTGTTAGGGTTTGGGTTAGGGTGAGGTTTAGGTTCAAGGCTAGTGTTAGGCTTAGGTTTAGGGCTAGGATAAAGCTAGGTTTAGGGATAGGTGTAAGGCTAGGGTTAGGGTTAGGGGTAGGTCTAGGGTTAGGGTTAGCATTAGGTCTAGGGTAGGGTCAGGGTTAGGTTTAGGGTTAGGTTTAGGGTTAGGGTTATGGCAAGGGTTAGCTTTAGATCTAGTGCTAGGGTTATGGTTGGGTTAGGTTTATTATTAGGGTTAGGGCTAGGGTTAGGGTTAGGGTTAGGTATAGGGTTAGGATTATGTTTAGAGTTAGGGTTAGGGCTAGTACTAGGGTTAGGGTTAGGGTTAGGATTAGGGTTAAGTTTAAGGTTAGGTTTAGAGTTAGTTAGTGTCAGGGCTAGGACTAGGGTTAGGGCTAGGGTTAGGTTTAGGACTAGGGTTAGGGTTAGGGCTAGGGTTAGGGTTAGGGCTAGGTTTTGGAATAGAATTCGGGTTAGGGCTAGCTTTACGATTAGGGATAGGTTTAGGTTTAGGGCTAGGGTTAGGGTTAGGTTTAGGTTTAGGTTTAGAGCTAGGGTTAGGGTTAGGGCAAGGGCTAGGGTTAGGGTTAGGGCTAAGTTTAGGTCTAAGGCTAGGGTAGGGCTAGGGCTAGGTTTAGGGTTAGGTCTAGGGTTAGGTCTAAATCTAGGGTTAGGGTTAGGGCTAGGTTTTTGTTTAGGGCTAGGGCTAGGTTTAGGCTTAGGTCTAGGGTTAGTTCTAAAACTAGGGTTAGGGTTAGGGCTAGGTTTAGGTTTAGGTCTAGGGCTAGTGTTACATTTAGGGTTAGAGTTAGAGCTAGGTTTATCCTTAAGGTTAGGGTTAGGCTTAAGTTAAGCTGTCGGGCTAGGCTTAGGTTTAGGGTTAGGGCTAGGGCTAGGATTAGAGTTAGAGCTAGTGTTAGGTCTAAGGCAAGGGTTAGGGTTAGGGCTAGGGCTAGGGCTACTGATCCTCTCAGGGTAGGGTTAGGGTTCCAGTTAGGTTTAGGGTTAGTTTAGGGCTAGGGATAGGGTTAGGTCTAGGGCTAAGTTTAGGGTTAGGGCTAGTGTTAGGGTTAGGCTTACGGCTAAAATAAGGGTAGGTTTAGGGCTAAGGCCATGGTTAGGGTTAGGGTTAGGTCCAGGGTTAACGTTAGTGTTAAGTCTAGGGCTAGGGCTAGGGTTAGTGTTAGGGTTACTGTTAGGGCAAGGGTTAGGGCTAAGTCTAAGGTTACGTTTAGGTTTGGGTTTTGTTTAGGGAGAGTGTTAAGGTTAGGTCTAGTGCTAGGGTTAGGGTTAAGGCTAGTGTTAGGGTTAGGGTTAGGATTAGGGTTAGGGCTAGGTCTAGGGCTAGGTGTAGGTCTAGGGTTATGTTTAGGGATAGTGTTAGCATTAGGGCTAGGGTTAGGGTTAGGTTTAGTGTTAGGGTTAGGGCTAAATCTAGGGTTAAGGTTAAGGCTAGGGTGTTGGCTAAGGCCAGGTTTAGGTTTAGGGCAAGGCCTAGGGTTAGAGTTATGGATAGGGCTAGGGTTAGGATTAGGGGTAGGGGAAGGGTTAGGGTTAAAGTAATGTGTCGGTCTAGGGTTAGGGTTAGGGTTAGTGTTAGGGCTAGGGTTCGGGGTAGGTTTAGGGTTAGGTTTAGGGCTAGGTTTAGGGTTAGGTCTAGGGCTAGGGTTAGGGTTAGGGTTAATTTTAGGCTTAGGGCTAGGGCTAGGGTTAGTGCTAGGGTTAGGGTTAGGGATAGGGATAGGATTAGGTCTAAGGCTGAGGTTAGTGTTAGGGCCAGGGCTGGGCTAAGGCTAAGGTTAGTGTTAGGGCTAGGGTTAGGGTCAGGTTTAGGGTTAGGGCTAGGGTTAGGGTTAGCTCTAGGGTTACGTCTAAGGCTAGGTTTCGGGTTAGGGCTATGGGTAGGACTTTGATTACGGGTAGGCCTAAGCCTAGGTTTAGGGCTAGGGTTAGGTTTAGGGCTAAAGCTACTGTTAGGGTTAGGGCTATGTCTAGGTTTAGGGTTAGGGCTAGGTCCAGGGTTAAGGTTAGTGTTAGGTCTAGGGCTAGGGCTAGGGTTAGTGTTAGGGTTACGGTTAGGGCAAGGGTTAGGGCTAGGGTTAAGGTTAGGGCTAGGTCTAGGGCTAGGGGTAGGGCTAGGGCTAGGGTTATGTTTAGGGATAGTGTTAGCCTTAGGGTTAGGGTTAGGGTTAAGGCTAAGGCTAGGGCTAGGGTTAGGCCTAGGGTTAGGGTTAGGTTTAGTGTTAGGGTTAGGGCTAAAACTAGGGTTAAGTTTAAGGCTAGGGTATGGGCTAAGGCTAGGGTTAGGTTTAGGGCAAGGGCTAGGGTTAGGGTAAGGGCTAGGGCTAGGGTTACTTTTAACACTGGATTTCGGTCTAGTGCTAGGTTTAAGGTTAGGGTTAGGGCTAGGGCTAGGGTTAGGTTTAGGGTTAGGGTTAGGGTTAGGGTTAGGGTTAGGGTTAGGGTTAGGGTTAGGGTTAGGGTTAGGGTTAGGGTTAGGGTTAGGGGTGGTTTAGTGTTACGGTTAGAGCTAGGGTTAGGGCTAGGTTTAGGTCTAAGGGTAGGGTAGTTCTAGTGCTAAGTTTAGGGTTAGGTCTAGGGTTAGATCAAAAACTAGGGTTAGGTTTAGGACTAAGTTTAGGTTTAGGGGTAGGGCTAGGGCTAGAGCTAGGTTTAGGGTTAGGGTTAGGGTTAGCGTTAGGGTTAGGTCTAAAACTAGGGTTACGGTTAGGGCTAGGTTTAGGTTCAGGGCTAGGGTTAAAGCTAAGGCTAAGGGTAGGGTTAGGGCTAGGTTTAGGGCTAGGGTTAGGGTTAGGTTTAGGGTTAAGGTAAGGGTTAGTGTTAGGGTTAAGGTTAGGGTTAGGGTTAGGGTTTGGTTTGGGTTAGGGTTAGGGTCAGGTTTAGGATTAGGTTTAGGGTTAGGGTTAGGGCTAGGGTTAGGGTTAGGGCTAGGGCTAAGGTTAAGTTCAGGGCTAGGTTGTGGGCTAAGGCTAGGGTTAGGGTTTGGTTTAGGCCTAGAGTTAGTGTTCGGGCTCAGACTAGTGTTATGGTTAGTATAAGGGCGAGGGTTAGGGTTAGTGCTAGGTCTACGTTTAGGGCTAGGGTTAAGGTTAGGGCTAGAGTGTGGGCCAAGGCAATGGTAAGGTTTAGGGCTAGAGCTAGGTCTAGGGTCAGCTTTAGGGCTAGGTTTAGGGTTAGGTTTAGGGTTTGGATTAGGGTTAGGGGTAGGTTTAGGTTTAGGTCTAGGGCTAGGCTTAAGGTTAGGGCTAGGGTTAGGTTTAGGTCTAGAACTAGGGCTATGACTAGGGGTAGGCCTAGGTCTAGGGTTAGAGCTAGGGTTAGGGTTAGGGTTAGGACTAAGGCTAGGGTTAGGGTTAGAGCTATGTCTAGGGTTAGGGTTAGCATTAGGTCTACGGCTAGGGTTAGGTTTATGTTCAATGTTAGGGTTAGGGCTACTGTTAGGGTTAGGTTTACGGCTAAAATAAGGCTAGGGTTAGGGTTAGGGCTAAGGCTAGGTTTAGGGTTAGGGCTAGGTCCAGGGTTAAGGTTAGTGTTAGGTCTAGGGCTAGGGCTAGGGTTAGTGTTAGGGTTACGGTTAGGGCAAGG
>REGO01001049.1:238610-264112 GCA_010120015.1 Rhombomys opimus
AGGGTTAGGTTTAGGTCTAGGTATAGGGCTAGGGTTAGGGTTAGGTCTAGGCATAGGGTTAGGATTAAGGCTAGTGTTAGGTTTAGGTTTAGAATTAGGGTTAGGGCTACGGTTAGGGTTAGGGCTAGGGCTAGGGCTAGGTGTACGTCTAGGTCTAGGGTAATGGTTATGGTTAGTGCTAGCCTTAGGGCTAAGGTTAGGGCTAGGGTTAGGGCTAGGGCTAGGGTAAGTCTAGGGTTAGGGTTAGGGCTAAGGCTAGAATTACGGTTAGGGCTGGGGCTAGGGTTAGGTTTTGGCTACGGTACGGGTCAGGGCTAGGTTTAGGGCTCGGACTAGGGTTAGGCTTAGGGTTAGGATTAAGGTAAAGGGTCCAGCTAGGGTTAGGTTTAGGGATAAGGCTATGTTTAGGGTTAGTGCTAGGGTTAGGGCTAGGGTTAGGGTTAGTGTTAGGTTTTGGGTTAGGTTTAGGGTTAGGGTTAGGGTTACTGTTAGGGTAGGTTTAGGATTAGGGTTAGGTTTAGCGTTAGATTAGGGCGAGGGTTAGGTTTAGTGCTAGGGTCAGGGTTAGGTCTAGGGTTTGGGCTAAGGCTAGGGTTAGGGCTAGGACTAGGTTTAGGGTTAGGGCTAGATTTAGGGTTAGAATTCGGGTTAGGGCTAGTTTTAGGATTAGGGATAGGGTTAGGTGTAGGGCTAGGGCTAGGTTTAGGTTTAGTGTTAGGGTTATGTTCAGGGTTAGGGTAGGGCTAGGGTTAGGTTTAGGGCTAGGGTTAGGTCTAAGGGTAGGGTAGGGCTAGTGCTAGGTTTAGGGTTAGGTCTAGGGTTCAGTCAAAAACTAGGGTTAGGATTAGGACTAGGTTTAGGTTTAGGGCTAGGGCTAAGGCTAGAGATAGGTTTAGGGTTTGGGTTAGGGTTAGGTCTAAAACTAGTTTTAGGTTCAGGGCTAGGTTTATTGTTAGGGCTAGGGTTAAAGCTAAGGCTAAGGTTAGGGTTAGGGCTAGGTTTATTGTTAGGGCTAGGGTTAAAGCTAAGGCTAAGGTTAGGGTTAGGGCTAGGTTTAGGGCTAGGGTTAGGGTTAGGTTTAGGGTTAGGGTAAGGGTTAGGGTTAGGGTTAGGTTTAGGGCTAGGTCTAGGGTTAAGGTTAGGGCTAGTGTGTGGGCTAAGGCTAGGGTTACAGTTAGGTCTAGGGCTAGGGTTAGGGCTAGGGCTAGTGTTAGCTCTAAGGCTAGGGTTAGGGTTAGGGCTAGGGCTAGAATTAGGGTTAGGTCTAGGGTTAGGGGTAGGATTAGGGTTAGGCCTAGGGTTAGGGTTAAGGTTAAGGTGTTGGGCTCAGGTTATTGTTAGCGTTAGGGCTAGGGTTAGGGTTAGATTTATTGTTGGGGTTAGGGCTAGGGCTAGGGTTAGGTTTAGTGTTAGAATTAGGGTCAAGGTTAGGGTTAGGGTGAGGGCTAGGGTTAGGTTTAGAGCTAGGGACAGAGTTTAGTTTAGTGCTAGGGTGTGGTCTAATGCTAGGGTTAGGGTTAGGGCTAGGGTTAGGATTAGGGTTAGGGCTAGGGCTAATATTACCCTTAGGGCTTGGTTTAGGTCTAAGGCTAGAGTTAGGGCTAGAGTTAGGGTTAGGACTTGGGTTCGGGTTAGGGTTAGGTTTAGGGCTAGGGTTAGCGTTAAGCTAAGGTATCCAGTTCGGTTTAGGTGTAGGATTAGGGCTCAGGTTAGGGTTAGGGTTAGGGTTAGGGCTTGGGGTAGGGTTAGGTTTATGGTTAGTGTTAGGGTTAGGGTAAGGGTTAGGTTTAGGTTTAGGGTTAGGATAGGGTTAATGTAAGGGGTCGGGCTAGGGTTAGTGTTAGGTTTAGGGCTATGTTTAGGGTTAGGGTTATGTCTAAAACTAGGGTTAGGGTTTGGGCTAGGGCTAGGGCTAGAACTAGCGGCAAGGCTAGGGTTAGGTTTAAGCCTAAGGCTAGGATTAGGGTTAGGGTTAATGTGAGGTTTAGGATAAGGACTAGTGTTAGAGTTAGGTTTGGGGTTTGGGAAAGGCTAGGTTTAGGATTAGGGCTAAGGCTAGGGTTAGGTTTAGGGCTAGGTCTAGGGTTAGTTTTAGCATTAGGTCTAGGGCTAGGGCTAGGGTTAGGGTTAGGGCTAGGGCTAGGGCTAGGACTAGGGCTACAGTCAGGGTTAGGGCTAGGGTTCTGGTTAAGGTTAGGGTTAGGGTTAGGTCTAGGGCTAGGTTTAGGGTTAGGGCTAGTGTTAGGGTTAGGGCTAGGATTAGGGTTAGGGATAGAGTCAGGGTTAGAGATTGGGTAGGGTTAGCATTATTGTTAGGTCTTGGGATAGGGCTAGGGTTTGGGTTAAGGCTAGTGTTATGGTTAGTTTTAGGATTAGGGTTAGGGCTAGGGTTAGGGCTAGGTCTAGGGTAATGGTAGGGCTAGGGCTAGGGTTATGGTTAGGGTTAGTGCTAGCATTAGAGCTAGGGTTAGGGTTAGGGTTAAGGCTAAGTCCAAGGTTAGGGTTAGGGTTAGGTTTAGGGTTAGGGTAGGGCTAGGGTTAGGGCTAGGACTAGGATTAGGATTAGGGTTAGGGTTAGGGTTAGGGTTAGGGTTAGGGTTAGGATTAGGGTTAGGTTTAGTGTTAGATTAGGGCTAGGGTTAGGTTTAGGAGTATGGTTAGGGCTAGTTTTAGGATTAGGGTTAGGGTTAGGTTTAGGGCTAGGCCTAGGGGTAGGGATAGGTTTAGGTTTAGGGTTATGGTTCGGGCTAGGGTTAGTGTTAGATCTAGGGCTAGAGTTATGGTCAGGGCTAGGGTTAGGTGGAAGTGTAGGGTAGGTCTAGGGCTCGGGTTAGGGTTACGGCTAGGGTTAGGGTTAGGTTTAGGGTTATGGTTGGGGTTAGGGCTAGGGCAATGGTTAGGGTCAAGGTTAGGGTTAGAGTTGGGGGTAGGGTTAGGGTTAGGGCTGGGGCTAAGTTTAGGGTTAGGTCTAGGGTTAGGGTTAGGTTTAGGGTTAGGTTTAGGGCTAAGGCGAGGGTTAAGATTAGGGCTAGGGTGTAGTCTAAGACTAGGGTTACCTTTAGGACTATGGTTAGGGTTAAGGTTAGGGCTAGGGTGTGGGCTAAGTCTAGGGTTAGGGTTAGGGCTGGGGCTAGTGTTAGGGTTAGGGCTAGGGCTAGGGTTAGGGTTAGGGCTAGGGTTAGGTTTAGGGCTAGGGTTAGGTTTAGGGTTAGGTCTAGGGCTAGGGTTAACGTTAGGCCTAGGGTTAGGGTTAGGGCTAAGGCTAGAGCTAGGCCTAGGGGTAGCCCTAGGTCTAGGGTTAGGACTAGGGTTAGGGTTAAGTCTAAGGAAAGGGTTAAGTTTAGGGCTAGGGTGTGTTCTAAGGCTAGGGTTAGGGTCAGGCCTAGGGCTAGGTTTAGGGTTAGGGTTAGGGCTAGGGCTAGGGTTAACTTTAGGGCTAGGGGTAGGTCTAAGGCTAGGGTTAGAGTTAGGTCTAAGGCTAGGGTTTGGGTTAGGGTTAGGGTCAGGGCTAGGGTTACGGTTAGGGTTAGGGCTAGGTTTAGGGTTAGGGCTAGGGTAGGGTTAGGGTTATGGCTAGAGTTAGGGTTTTGGTTAAGGTAAGGATTAATGTAAGGGGTCGGTTCGGGTTAGGTTTAGGCTAGGGTTAGGGTTAGGGATAGTGCTAGGGTTAGCATTAGTGTTAGGTCTTGGCTAGGGCTAGGGTTAGGGTTAAAGTTTGGGTTACGGCTAGGGTTAGGGCTAAGGCGAATGTTAGGCTTACAGTTGGGGTTAAGTCTATTCCTAAGTTTAGGGTCATGGTTAGGGTTAGTGCTAGCATTAGGGTTAGGTTTAGGGTTAGGGTAGGGCTAGGGTTAGGGCTTGGATTAGGTTTAGAGTTAGGGTTAGGTTTAGGGTTAGAGTTAGGATTAGGGTTAGGTTTAATGTTAGATTAGGGCTAGGGTTAGGTTTAGGACTAGGGTTAGGGTTAGGAGTAGATTTAGGGCTAAGGCTAGGTTTAGAGCTAGGTTTAGGTTAAGGGTTAGAATTCAGGTTAGGGCTAGGTTTAGGATTATGGATAGGGTTAGGTTTAGTTCTAGGGCTAGGGTTAGGTTTAGGGTTAGGGTTAAGGCTAGGGCTATGGTTAGTGTTAGAAATAGGGTTAGGGTAAGGGATTGGCCTAGGGTTTGGGCTAGGGCTAGGGTTAAGGATCGGGATAGTGTGTTTGCTAAGGCTTGGGTTAGAGTTAGGGTTAAGGCTAGGGTTAGGGTTATGTTAGGGTTAGGTTTAGGTCTAGGGTTAGGGTTCGGTCTAGGTCTAGGATTAGGCTTAGGGCTAGTGTTAGGGTTAGGGTTAGGGCTAGGGTTCGGGTTAGGTTTAGCGTTAGGTTTAGGGCTAATGTTAGGGCTAGGGCTAAGTTTAGTGTTAGGGCAAGGGTTAGGCCTAAGGCTAAGGTTGGGGTTAGGGCTAGGTTTAGGTTTAGGGATAGGGATAGGCATAGGGTTAGAGTTAGGTCTTGGGCTAGGGCTAGGGTTAGAGTTAGGGTTAGGTCTAGTTTTAGGGCTAGGGCTAAGGTTAGTTTTAGGGCCAGGGTTAGGCCTAAGGCTAAGGTTAGGATTAGGGCTAGGGTTAGGGTTTGGTTTAGTGTTAGGGTTAGGGTAAGGGCTAGGTCTAGTGCTAGGGTTAGGGTTTGGGTTAGGGCTAATGCTAGGTTTAGGCTTAGGTTTAGGGTTAGGGTTAGTGCTAGGTTTAGGTTTAGGATTAGGCTGGGGTTAGGGCTAGGGCTAAGTTTAGGGTTAGGGCTCGGGTTAGGTTTAAGGTAAGGTATTGGGCTAGGGTTACGGTTTGGTTAGGGGTATGGTTAGGGTTAGGTTTAGGGTTATGGTTAGGGCTAAGGCTAGGGTTAAGATTAGGGCTAGGATGTGGTCCAAGGTACGGTTAGGGTTAGGGTTAGGGCTAGGGTTAGGGTTTGGGTTAGGTTAGGTTTAGGGGTAGTGCTAGGGTTAGCATTAGCATTTCAGGGTTAATTTTAGTGTTAGCGTTAGGGCAAAGGCAAAGTTTAGCATTAGCGCTAGGGTTAGGTTTAAGTTTAGGGTTAGTGTTAGGGCTAGGGCTATGGTTAGGTTACTGTCTAGGTTTAGGGTTAGGGTTAGGATTAGGGCTAGTGTCTCGGTTAGGGCTAGGGTTAGGGTTGGCGTTAGATTTAGGATTAGGATTAGCGCTAGGTTTAGGGTTAGTATTAGCATTAGGGTTAGGTTTAGGGCTAGGGCTAAGGTTAGGGTTAGGGCTAGGAGTAAGGTTAGGTTTAAGGTTAGGTTTAGGGCTAAGGCTAGTGTTAAGATTAGGGCTAGGGTGTGGTCTAAGGCTAGGGTTAGGGTTAGGGCTAAGGCTAGGGTTAGGGTTAGGGATGTGGCTAGTGTTATGGTTAGGGTTAGGGCCAGGGCTAGGGTTAGGTCTAGGGCAAGGGCTAGGGTTAGGGTTGGCATTAGGGTTAGGGCTAAGGCTAAGGTTAGGGTTAGGGATTTTGTAGGTTTAGGCTTAGAATTCAGTTTTGGGCTAGGTTTAGGATTAGGGTTATTATTAGGGTTAGTGTTAGGGCTAGGGTTAAGGTTAGGTTAGGGTTAGGGTTAGGGTTAGGTCTTTTGCTAGGGTTGGGTTTAGGGCTAGTGTTAGGTTAGGGCTAGCGCTGGGTTAGGGTTAGAGCTAGGGTTAGGGTTTGGGATAGGGCTAGGGTTAGCATTAGCATTAGGTCTTGGGCTAGGGCTAGGGCTATGGTTAACGATAGGGTTAGGGTAAGGGCTAGGGTTAGGGCTATGGCTAAGGTTAGGGTTAAGGTTAGGTTTAGGGCTAAGGCTAAGGTTAGGGTTAGGCTTAGTGTTAGGTTTAGGTTTAGGGGTAGGGTTAGGGCTAGGGCTTGGGTTAGGTTTAGGGCTATGGTTAGGTCTAAGGCTAGGATTATGGTTAGGGCTAGGGCTAGGGTTAGGTTTATGGTTAGGGTTAGGGTTAGTTCTAGGGCTAAGGTTAGGGTTGGGGCTAGGGTTAGGTCTAAGGTTAGGGTTCCGTTTAGGGCTAGGGTTAGGTTTAGGGTTAATGGTAGGCCTAGGGTTAGGGTTAAGGTATGGTGTTGGGCTAGGTTTAGGGTTAGGGTTACGGCTAGGGTTAAGATTACGGTTATTGTTATGTTTGGTTTAGGGCTAGGGCTAGGGTTAGATTTAGTGTTAGGGTTAGGGTCAAGGTTAGGGTTAGGGTTAGGGCCAGGGTTTTGGTTAGGGCTAGGGCTAAGGTTAGGGTTAGGGCTAGGTTTACGTTTAGGTTCAGGGTTAGGGTTAGGGCTAAGGCTAGGGTTAAGAATAGGGCTAGGGTGTGGTCTAAGGGTAGGGTTAGGGTTAGGGCTATGGCAAGTGCTAGAGTCAGGTTTAGGGCTAGGGTTAGGTTTAGGGTTCGGTTTAGGACTAGGGTAGGGTTATGTTAAGCCTATGGTTAATGTTAGGGCTAGGGTTAGGTTTAGGGTGAGAGCTAGGGCTAGGGCTAAGGGTAAAAGTCTATGGTTAGGCTAGCTTTAGGGTTAGGGCTAAGGCTAGGGTTAGGGTTACAGTTAGGTCTAGGGTTAGGGTTAGCATTAGGTCTAATGCTATGCTAGGGCTAGCATTAGGGTTAGGGTTTGGGTTAGGTTTTGGGTGAGGTTTAGGGTTAGGGTTAGGGATATGGTAAGGTTTAGGGCTTGGGCTAGAATTAGGGCTAGGCTCAGGGTTATGGCTAGGCTTAGGGCTAGGGTCAGGGTTAGGGTTAGGGCTAAGGTTAGGATTAGGTCTAGGTTTAGGGCTAGGGTTAGGGTTGGGGTTAGTGTTAGGTCTAAGGCTAAGGTTAGTGTTAGGGCTAGGTTTAGGGCTAGGGTTAGGGTTAGGTTTAGGGTTACAGTTAGGGCTAGGAGTAGGGTTAGGGTCAGAATGAGGGCTATGGCTAGGTTTAGGTGTATTGTTAGGTTTAGGGTCAGTGTTAGGTTTAAGGTTATGGCTAGGGTAAGGATTAGGGCTAGTGTTAGGTTTAGGTCTGGGGGTAGTTTTAAGGTTAGGGCTATTGTTAGGGTTAGGGCTAAGGTTAGGGTTAGGTTTAGGGTTAGGGTTATGGCTAAAGGTAGGGTTAATTTTAGGGGTAGGGTGTGGGCTAAGGCTAAGGTTAGCATCAGGGCTAGGGCTAGGGTTAGGTTTAGGGCTAGGGTTAGGACTAGCGATAGTTCTAACTCTAAGGTTAGGGCTAGGGCATTGTTTACGGTTAGGGTTAGGGCAGGTTTAGGCTTAGAATTAAGGTTAGGGCTAGGTTTAGGATTATGGTTTGGATTAGGGTTAGTGTTAGGGCTAGGTCTAAGGTTAGGTTTAGGATTAGGGTTAGTGTTAGGGTTAGGGTTAGGTCTTAGGCTAGGGTTACGTTTAGGGCTTGTATTATGTTTAGGGCTAGGGCTAGGTTTAGGTTTAGTGTTAGGGCAAGGGTTATGGTTAAGTTTAGGGTTAGGGCTAGGGCTATAGTTAGGTTTACGGTTAGTGTTAGGGCTAGGGCTATGGTTAGGGTTAGGGCTAGGGTTAGGTCTAAGTCTAGGGTTAGGGTTAGGGCTAGGGCTAGGGTTAGGGTTACGATGAGGGCTAGGGCTAGGGTTAGGTTTATTGTTAGGGTTAGCTTGGGGATAGGGTTAGGTTTAGGGTTGGGGCTTGGGTAAGGGTTAGGGCTAGGACTAGGGTTAAGGTTAGGGCTAGGGTGTGGGCTAAGGCTAGGGTTCGGTTTAGTGCTAGGGCTAGAGTTAGGTTTAGGGTTAGGGCTAGGGCTAGGGTTAAGTTTAGGGCTAGGGTTAGATTTTGGGCTAGGGTTAGGGCTAGGGCTTGGGATGGGTTAGGGCTAGGGTTTGGGGTTAGGTTTAGGGTTTTGTTTTGGTCTAGGGTTAGGGTTAGGGTTAGGGCTAGGGCTAGGTTTAGGGAGACGGCTAGGGTTAGATCTAAGGCTAGTGTTAGGGTTAGGGCTAGGGCTAGGATTAGGGCTAGGGTCAGGGTTAGGGCTAGGGTTAAGGTTAGGGTTAGGGCTAGGGCTAGGGCTACGGGTAGCCCTAGGTCTAGGTTTAGGGCTAGGTTTAGGGTTAAGTCTAAGGATAGGTTTAAGTTTAAGGCTAGGGTGTGGGCTAAGGCTACAGTGAGGGTCAGGGCTAGGGCTAGGTTTAAGGTTAGGGCTAGGGTTAGGTCCAAGGCTAGGTTTAGGGCTATGGCTAGGTTTAGGGTTAGGTCAAGGGTTAGGTCTAAAACTAGGGTTAGGGTTAAGGTTAGGGCTAGGTTTAGGGCTAGGACTAGGGCTACGGCTAGGTTAAGGGTTAGGGCTAGTCTTTAGTCTAAAACTAGGGTTAGGTTTAGGGCTAGGTTTATGTTTATGGCTATGGTTAGGGCTAAGTCTAAGGCTAAGGTTAGGTTTAGGGCTAAGTTTAGGGCTAGGGTCAGAGGTAGGGTTAGGGCTAGGGTTAGGGTTAGGGCTAGGGCTAGCAATAGGGTTAGGTTTAGGGTTAGGGATCGAGTTAGGGTTAGGGTTAGGGTTAGGGCTAGGGCTAGGGTTAGGGTTAAGTTTAGCGTTAGGGTTAGGGTTACGGTTAGGGCTAGGGTTAGGGTTTGGTCTAGGGTTAGGTCTAAGGCTAGGGCTAGGGTTAGGGTCAGAATGAGGGCTATGGCTAGGTTTAGGTGTATTGTTAGGTTTAGGGTCAGTGTTAGGTTTAAGGTTATGGCTAGGGTAAGGATTAGGGCTAGTGTTAGGTTTAGGTCTGGGGGTAGTTTTAAGGTTAGGGCTATTGTTAGGGTTAGGGCTAAGGTTAGGGTTAGGTTTAGGGTTAGGGTTATGGCTAAAGGTAGGGTTAATTTTAGGGGTAGGGTGTGGGCTAAGGCTAAGGTTAGCATCAGGGCTAGGGCTAGGGTTAGGTTTAGGGCTAGGGTTAGGTCTAAGGCTAGGGTTAGCTTTAAGGTTAGGGTTAGGTCTAAAGCTAGGTTGGGGTTAGGTCTAAGGCTAGGGTTAGGGTTAGGTTTAGTGTTAGGGTTAGGGCTACGGTTAGGGTTAGGTCTAGGGTTAGTGTTAGGGGTAGGGCTAGGGTTAGGGTTAGGGCTAGGGTTAGGTCTAAGGGTAGGGTAGGGCTAGTGCTAAGTTTAGGGTTAAGTTTAGGGTTAGGTCTAAATCTAGGGTTAGGGTTAGGGCTAGGTTTAGGTTCAGGGCTAGGGTTAAAGCTAAGGCTAATTTTAGGGTTAGGGCTAGGTTTAGGGCTAGGGTTAGGGTTAGGTTTAGGGTTAGGGTAAGGGTTATGGTTAGGGTTAAGGTTAGGGTTAGGGTTAGGGTTAGGTTTGGGTTAGGGTTAGGGTCAGGGTTAGGATTAGGTTTAGGGTTAGGGTTAGGGCTAGGGTTAGGTTTAGGGCTAGGGCTAAGGTTAGGGTTAAGGCTAGCATTAGGTCTAAGGCTCTGGTTAGGTTTTGGGGTAGGGCTAGGGTTAAGGTCAGGGCTAGGTTGTGGGCTAAGGCTAGGGTTAGGGTTTGGTATAGGCCTAGGGTTAGTGTTCGGGCTCAGACTAGTGTTATGGTTAGTATAAGGGCGACAGTTAGGGTTAGTGCTAGGTCTACGTTTAGGGCTAGTGTTAGGGTTAGGGCTAGGGTGTGGGCCAAGGCAAGGGTAAGGTTTAGGGCTAGGGCTAGGCCTAGGGTCAGGGTTAGGGCTAGGTTTAGGGTTCGGGTTAGGGGTAGGGTTAGGTTTAGGTCTAGGGCTAGGTTTAAGGTTAGGGCTAGGGTTAGGTTTACGGCTAGAACTAGGGCTATGACTAGGGGTAGGCCTAGGTCTAGGGTTAGGGCTAGGGTTAGTGTTAGGACTAAGGCTAGGGTTAAGGTTAGCGCTACGTCTAGGGTTAGGGTTAGCATTAGGTCTACGGCTAGGGCTATGGCTAGCGTTAGGGTTAGGTTTATGTTCAATGTTAGGGTTAGGGCTAGTGTTAGGGTTAGGTTTACGGCTAAAATAAGGCTAGGGTTAGGGTTAGGGCTAAGGCTAGGGTTAGGGTTATGGCCAGGTCCAGGGTTAAGGTTACTGTTAGGTCTAGGGCTTGGTCTAGGGTTAGTGTTAGGGTTACGTTTAGGGCAAGGGTTAGGGCTAAGTCTAAGGTTAGGTTTAGGTTTGGGTTTGGGTTAGGGTGAGGTTTAAGGTTAGGTCCAGTGCTAGGGTTAGGGTTAAGGCTAGTGTTAGGTTTAGGGTTAGGATTAGGGTTAGGGCTAGGGAAATGGTTAGGGCTATGTCTAGAGCTAGGGGAAGGGCTATGTCTAGCGTTATGTTTAGGGATAGTGTTAACATTAGGGATAGGGTTAGGTTTAGGGTTACGGCTAAGGCTAGGGCTAGGGTTAGGCCTAGGTTTAGGATTAGGTTTAGTGTTAGGGTTAGGGCTAAAACTAGGGTTAAGGTTAAGGCTAGGGTGTGGGCTAAGGCTAAGGTCATTTTTAGGGCAAGGGCTAGGGTCAGGGTTAGGGCTAGGGCTAGAGTTACGTTTAGGACTAGGGTTAGGTGTAGTGCTAGGGTTAGGGTAAGGGCTAGGGCTAGGGTTAGGTTTACGGGTAGGGGAAGGGTTACGTTTAAGGTAAGGTGTCGGGCTAGGGTTAGGGTTAGGGTTAGGGTTAGGGCTAGGGTTCGGGGTAGGTTTAGGGTTAGGTTTAGGGCTAGGTTTAGGGTTAGGTGTAGGGCTAGCATTAGGTATTGGGTTAGGGTTAGGGATAGGGCTAGGGTTAGGGTTAGGGTTAGTGCTAGGGTTAGGGTTAGGGATAGGGATAGGGATAGGTTTAGATCTAGGGCTAAAGTTAGTGTTAGGGCC
This sequence comes from Rhombomys opimus, assembly GCA_010120015.1. Taxonomy (NCBI): domain Eukaryota; kingdom Metazoa; phylum Chordata; class Mammalia; order Rodentia; family Muridae; genus Rhombomys; species Rhombomys opimus. The sequence continues at coordinate 249,442 of REGO01001049.1, forward strand.
AGGGCTAGGGCTAAGGCTAAGGTTAGGGTTAGGGCTAGGGCTAGGTTTATGTTTAGGGTTAGGGTTAGGGGTAGGGCTAGGGTTAGGGTAAGGGTTAGGTCTAAGCGTAGGGTAGGGCTAGTTTAGGGTTAGATGTAGGGTTAGGTCAAAAACTAGGGTTAAGGTTTAGGGCTAGGTTTAGGTTTAGTTGTAGGGCTAGGGCTAGAGCTAGGTTTAGGGTTAGGGTTAGGTCTAAACTTGAGTTAAGGTTAGGGCTAGGTTTAGGTTCAGGGCTAGGGTTAAAGCTAAAGCTAAGGTTAGGGTTAGGGCTAGGTTTAGGGCTAGAGTTAGGGTTAGGTTTAGGGTTAGGGTAAGGGTTAGGGTTAAGGTTAAGGTTAGGGTTAGGGTTAGGTTTGGGTTAGGGTTAGGGTCAGGGTTAGGATTAGGTTTAGGTTTAGGGTTAGGGCTAGGTTTAGGTTTATTGTTAGGGTTAGGATCAGGGATAGGGTTAGGGTTAGGGCTAAGGTTAGTGTTAGGGCTAGGGCTAAGGTTACGGTTAGGGCTAGGTTTAGGTCTAAAGCTAGGGTTCGGTTTAGGGCTCGGTCTAGGTTTAGGGTTAGGGTTATAGTTAGGGTTAGGTTTAATTTTAGGGCTAGCACTAGGGTTAAGGTTAGGGCTAGGGTCTGGGCTAAGGCTAGGGTTAGCACTAGGGCTACGTTTATGGTTAAGTCTAGTGTTAGGCTTAGTGCTAGGGATAGGGTTAGGGCTCCGGTTAGGGTTAGGAATAGGAATAGGGTTAGTGTTAGCATTAGGTCTTAGGATAGGGCTAGGGTTAGGGTTAGGGTTAGGGCTAGGGTTAGGGCTAAGGCTAAGGTTAGGGTTAGTGCTAGGGTTAGGGTTAGGTTGAGGGTTAGGGTTAGGGCTAGGTCTAGGGTTAAGTTTAGGGCTAGGGTTTGGGCTAAAGCTATGGTTAGGGTTATGGCTAGGGCTCGGGTTAGTGTTAGGGTTAGGGCTAGGGCTCGGGTTAGGGCTAGGGCTAGGTTTAGGTCTACCGCTAAAGTTAGGGTTAGGGCTAGGACTACGATTAGAGTTAGGGCTAGTGTTAGGGCTAGGATTAGGGTTAGGCCTAGGGTTAGGGTTAAGGTAAGTTGTGAGGCTATGGTTAGGGTTAGGTTAGGGCTAGGGTTAGCTTTACGTTTAGGGTTGTGTTTAGGGCTCAGGCTAGGGTTAGTTTTAGGGTTAGGGTTAGGGCTAGGGTAAGGGTTAGGGATAAGTCTAGGGTTCGTGTTAGTGCTAAGGCTAGGGTTAAGGTTAGGGCTAGGGTGTGTCTAAGGCTAGGGTTAAAGTTAGGGCCAGGGCTAGGGTTAGGGTTAGAGCTAGGGTTAATGTTAAGGTTAGGGCTAGGGTTAGGTCTAATGCTAGTGTTAGGGCTAGGGGTAGGGTTCGGTCTCGGTTAGCGTTAGGGCTTGGGTTAGGGCTAGGGCTAGGGTCAGGTTTGGGGCTAGGGTTAGGTTCGGTTTAGGGTTATGGTTAAGGCTAGGGTAGGCATAGGTCTAGAGCTAGGGTTAAGGTTTGGGCTAGGTTTAAGTTTAGGGCTTGGGCTAGGGGTAGTCCTAGGTCTAGGGTCTGGGCTAGGGTTAACGTTAAAGCTAGGGCTAGGGTTAGGGTTTGGTCTAGGACTAGGTTTATGGTTATGTCCAGGGTTAGGGTTAGGGTTATGTGTAAAACTAACCCTAGGGTGTGTTTTAGGCCTAGGGATAGGGCTAGGGTCAGGGTTAGGGCTAGGTTTAGGGTTAGGTTTAGGTTTGGGTTAAGGCCTAGGGTTAGGGTTAGGTCTAGGGCTAAGGTTAGGGTTAGGGTGAGGGCTAGGGCTAGGGCTAGGGCTAGGGGCAGGCCTAGGTCTAGGGCTAGTGTTAGTGTTAGGGTTAGGGTGAGGTTTAGGTTTAGGACTAATGTTAGGTTTAGGTTTAGGGCTAGGATAAAGCTATGGTTAAGGTTAGGGCTAAGGCTAGGGTTAGGGTTAGGACTAGGTCTAAGGTCAGGGTTAGAGTTAGGTCTAGGGCTAGGTTTAGGGTTAGGGTTAGAGTTAAATTTAGGCTTATGGTTATGGCAAGGCTTAGGGTTATGTCTCGGGCTAGGGTTAGGGTTAAGGCTAGTGTTAGAGTTAAGTTTAGGATTAGGGTTAGGGTTAGGGCTAGTGTCAGGGCTAAGACTAGGATTAGGGTTAGGGTTAGGATTATGTTTAGGGTTAAGGTTAGGGTTAGGTTTAGAGTTAGTGTTATGGCTAGGGTTAGGTTTAGGGCTAGGGTTAGGGTTAGGACTAGGGTTAGGGTTAGGGCTAGGTTTAGGGTTAGAATTCGGGTTAGGGCTCGGTTTAAGATTAGGGATAGGTTTAGGGTTAGGGCTAGGGCTAGGGTTAGGTTTAGGTTTAGGGTAGAGCTAGGGTTAAGGTTAGGGCTAGGGCTAGGGTTGGGGTTAAGGCTAGGGTTAGGTCTAAGTCTATGGTAGGGCTGAAAGATCCCCCGCCTCACCACTGTTTTGAGAAACTTTGAAGGCTAGGTGGGGAACTGGAAAATTACTGAGAAACCCAGCTGTGCCGGCTGTGCCGCCCCCTTGGGATATCTGCGGTCAGGCTGCCCCAGTCGAGCTAAAAACAACTTGTGTTGACCACCCTCATGGGATATCTGTGGGACCGTTCCAGCTGAGATAGGAGTCTCGAGAAAAACAACAGGTGGTGGCCATGGTTAGGGGTCATCATGACCGTTTCGACCACCCAGTTCCTGGAATCCTGGTGTCCCTGCCAAACTCTAACTCAAATTGTGGTCTCGTTTAAATGTACCAATCAGCTCCCTGTAACCATGCTTCTCGCTTTTGTACCCGCGCTTCTGCCCTAAAACCCTATAAAAAGCCCCAGCTTTCCCCCAGAGGGTGCACAAGTCTCCCGAGAGACTCTGCCGCCCCGGGTACCCGTGTATCGAATAAAGCCTCTTGCTGTTTGCATCCAAACAACTGGTCTCGTTGATCCTTGGGAGGGGGTCTCTCTGGCGGAAGACACCCCTCGGGGGTCTTTCAGGGCTAGGGCTAGGTTTAGGGTTAGGTCTAGGTTTAGGTCTAAATCTAGGGTTATGGTTAGGGCTAGGTTTTGGCTTAGGGCTAGGGATAGGGCTAGGTTTAGGGTTAGGGTTGAGGTAAGGGCTCAGGCTAGGCTTAGGGTTAGGTTTAGAGCTAGGGCTATGGCTACTGCTCCTGTCAGGGTTAGGGCTAGGGTTCCTTTTAGGATTAAGGTTAGGTTTAGGGCTACAGTTAGGGTTAGGAATAGGGCTAGGTTTGGGGTTAGGGCTAGGGTTAGGGTTAGGGATAGGGTTAGGGTTAGGGATAGGGTTAGGGCTAGGGCTAGGGTTAGCATTAGCATTAGGTCTTGGGATAGGGCTAATGTTAGGGTTAGGTTTACGATTAGGGCTAAGGCTAAGGCTAAGCTTAGGGTTAGGCTAGGGTTAGGGTTAGTTTTAGGGTTAGGGTTAGGGCTAGGGCTAGGGTTACGGTTAGGGCTAGGGTTACTTCTAAGGCTAGGGTTAGGGTTAGGGCTAGGGCTAGGTTTAGGTTTAGCATGATGGCTAGGGTTAGGTTTATTGTTAGGGTTAGGATCAGGGTTAGGGTTAGGGTTAAGGGTAAGTTTAGGGTTCGGGCTAGGGCTAAGGTTATCGTTAGGGCTAGGTTTAGGTATAAGGCTAGGGTTCGGGTTAGGGCTAGTGCTAGGGTTAGGGTTAGGGTTATAGTTAGGATTAGGTTTAAGGTTAGGGCTAGGGCTAGGGTTAAGATTAGGCTTAGGGTGTGAGCTAAGGCTAGGGTTAGGGCTAGGTTTATGGTTAGGGCTAGTGTTAGGGTTAAGGCTAGGAATAGGTTTAGATCTATGGTTAGGGTTAGAGATAGGGATAGGGTTAGTGTTAGCATTAGGTCTTGGGCTAGGGCTAAGTTTAGGGTAAGGGTTAGGGCTAGGGTTGGGGCTAAGGCTAAGGTTAGGGTTAGCACTAGAGTTAGGGTTAGGGTTAGGGCTAGGGCTAGCGTTACTTTTATGTCTAGGGTTAGGGTAAGGGTTAGGTTCAGGGTTAGGGTTAGGGCTAGGGCTAGGGTTAAGGTTAGGGCTAGGTTGTGGGCAAAGGCTAGTGTTATGGTTAGGGATAGGGCTAGGTTTATTTTTAGGGTTAGTGCTAGGACTAGGTTTAGGGCTAGGTCTAGGTTTAGGTCTAAGGCTAAGTTTATGGTTAGGGCTAGGGCTACGATTAGGGTTAGAGCTAGGAATAGGGCTAGGATTAGGTTTAGGCCTAGGGTTAGGGTTAAATAAGATGTGGGGCTATGATTAGGATTAGGGTTAGGGTTAGGGCTAGGGTGTGGTCTAAGGCTAGGGTTAGGTTTAAGGCTAGGGCTAGGGTCAATGTTAAGGTTAGGGCTAGGATTAGGTCTAAGGCTAAGGTTAGGGTTAAGCTCAGGGTTAGGGTTAGGGCTTGGGGTAGGTTTAGGGTTAGAGTTATGGTTATGGTTAGGGTTAGGGCTATGGTTAGGGTTAGGGCTAGGGCTAGGTTTAGGGTTATGGCTAGCTTAAGGTTAGGTTTAGGTTTAGGGTTAAAGTAAGGGATAGGGCTAGGGTTAGGGTAAGGTTTAAGGCTAGGGTTAGGGTAAGGGTCAGGGTTAGGGCTAGGGCTTGGGTTTGGTTTAGGGTTAGGGTTAGGGTTAGGGTTAGGGTTAGGGCTAGGGTTAGGCCTAAGGCTAAGGCTAAGTTTAGGTTTAGGGCTACGGTTATGGTTAGGTTTAGGGTTAGGGTTAAGGTTAGGTTTAGGATTAGGGTTAGAGCTATGGTTAGGGTTAGGACTAGGGCTAGAGTTATGGTTGTGCTTAGGGCTAGGGTTAAGGGTAGGACTAGGGTTAGGGCTAAGGGTAGGGTTAGGACTAGGGCTAGAGTTACGGTTGTGGTTAGGGCAAGGTTTAAGGTTACAATTCATGTTAGGGCTAGGTTTAGGATTACGATTAGGGTTAGTTTTAAGGTTAGGGCTAGGGCTAGGGTTAGTTTTATTGTTAGGGTTAGGGCTAGGGTTAGGTCTAAGGCTAGGGTTAGCACTAGGGCTAAGGCTAAGGTTAGGGTTAGGGCTAGGTTTAGGGCTAGGGTTAGGGTTAGGTTTAGGGTCTGGGTTAGGGTTAGGGTTAGGGCTAGGGTTAGGGTTAGGTCTAGGGCTAAGTTTAGGTTTAGGGCTAGGGTTAGGTCTTAGGCTAGGGTTAGGGTTAGTGCTAGGCCTTGGGCTAGGTTTAGGGTTATGTCTAGGGTTACTGTTAGGGTTAGGGTTAGGTTTAGGTTTAGGACTAGGTTTAGGGTTAGGGCTAGGGTTAGGGCTAGGGTTACGGTTCGGGCTAGGGTTAGGTCTAAGGCTAGGGTTAGGGTTAGTCCTAGGTCTAGGGTTAGGTTAGCGTTAGGTATACTGCTAGGCCTAGGGCTAGCTTTAGGATTAGGGTGAGGGATAGGGTTAGGTTTAGGGCTAGTGTTCGGGTTAGGTTTAGGGCTAGGGAAGGGCTAGTGTTAGGGTTAGGGCTAGGTCTAGGGTTAGGACTAGCGATAGGTCTACTCCTAGGGCTAGGGCTAGTGTTAGGGTTAGGGTTAGGGCTAGGGTAAGGCTAGGGTTAGGGTTATTGCTAAGGCTAGGGTTAGGGTTAAAGCTAGGTTAGGTTTAGATCTAGGGCTAGGTTTAGGTTACAGTAGGGTTATTGCTAGGGTCAGGGCTAGTACTAGGGTTAGGGTTAGGGTTAGGTTTAGGGTTAAGATTAGGTTTAGGTTTAGAGTTAGTGTTAGGGCAAGGGTTAGGTTTAGGACTAGGGCTAGGGTTAGGGCTAGGGCTAGGTTTAGGGTTATGTCTAGGTTTAGCTTTAGGGTTAGGGTTAGATTTAGGTTTAGGGTTATGGTTAGGGTTAGGGCTCGGGTTAAGGTTAGAGCTAGGATGTGGGCTAAGGCTAGGGTTAGGGTTAGGGTTAGGGTTAGGGTTACTGCTAGGGCTATGGTTATGTCTAAGGCTAGGGTTAATGTTAGGGCTACGGCTAGGATTAGGGTTAGGGCTAGGGTTAGGGCTAGGAATAGGGTTAGGCCTAGGGTTAGGTGTAAGGCTAGGTTTAGGTTTAGGGCTAGGGCTACATTGAGGGTTAGTGCTAGGTTTAGGGTTAGAATTCGGGTTAGGGCTAGGTTTAGGATTAGAGATAGTGTTAGGGTTAGGTTTAGGGTTAGGGTTAGGGATAGGGTTAGGTTTATTGCTAGGACTAGGGTTAGGGTCAGTTCTAGGGTTAGGTCTAAAACTAGGGTTAGGGTTAGGGCTAGGTTTAGGCTTAGGGCTAGGGCCAAGACTAGGTTTAGGATGAGGGCTAGGGCTAGTGTTAGGTTTATTGTTAGGGTAGGGTCAGGGTTAGGGTTAGGGTTAGGGCTAGCGTAAGGTTTAGGGCTAGGGCTAAGTTTAGTGTTAGGGCTAGGGTTAGGTCTAAGGCTAGGTTTCGGGTTAGGGTAGAGCTAAGGTTAAAGTTATTTCTAAGGTTAGGTTTAGCGTTAGGGCTAGGGCTAGGGTTAAGGTTAGGGCTAGGTATTAGCTAAGGCTAGGGTTAGGTTTAGGGCTAGGGCTAGGTTTACGGTTAGTGTTAGGGCTAGGGCTAGGAGTAGGGTTAGGGATAGTGCTAGGGTTAGCAGTAGCGTTAGGTCTTGGCTAGGGCTAGGCTTAGGTTTAAATTAAGGTTAGAACTATGGTTAGGGCTAAGGCTAAGGTTAGGTTTAGGGTTGGGGTTAAGGCTAAGGCTAAGGTTAGGGTTCGGGTTAGTGTTAAGTTTAGGTTTAGGGTTAGTGTTAGGGCTAGGGCTTAGGTTAGGTTTAGGGCTAGGGTTAGGTCTAAGCCTAGGGTTAGTTTTAGGGCTAGTGCTAAGGTTAGAGTTAGGGCTAGTGCTACGGTTAGGGTTAGGGTCAGGTTTAGGGTTAGGGTTAGGCTTAGGTTTCAGGTTAGGGCTATGGCTCAGGTTAGGTTTAGGGCTAGTGTTAGGTCTAAGGCTAGGTTTAGCCTTAGGTCTAGGGCTAGATTTAGGGTTATGTCTAGGGTTAGGGTTTGGGTTAGGTTTAGTGTTAGGGTTAGGGTTAGGTCTAAGGCTAGGGTTAGGGTTAGGGCTAGGGGTAGGGCTAGGATTAGGGCTAGGGTTAGGGCTAGGATTAGGGTTAGACCTAGGGTTAGGGTTAAGGTAATGTTTTGGGCTAGTGTTAGGGTTATGGTTAGGGTTAAGTTTAGGCGTTATGGTTAGGGCTAGGTTTAGGTTTAGGGTTAGGGGTGGGGTTTGGGCTAGGGTTAGGTTTAGAGTTAGTGTTAGGGAGAGGTTTAGTTTTAGGGTTAGGGCTAGGGTTAGGTATAGGGTTAGGGCTAGCGCTAGGTTTAGGTTAGGGTTAGGGCTAGGATTAGGGTTAGGCCTAGTGTTAGGGTTAAGGTAAGGTGATGGGCTAGGTTTAGGGTTAGGGTTAGAACTAGGCTTAGGGTTATGGTTAGGGTTGGGGTTTATGCTAGGGCTAGGGTTATGTGTATTGTTAGGGTTAGAGTAAGGTCTAGGGTTAGGTTTAGGGTTGGGGCTAGCATTAGGTTTAGGTTAGGGTTAGGGCTAGGATTAGGGTTAGGGATATGGTTATTGCTAGGATCAGGGTTAGGCCTAGTTTTAAGGTTAAGGTAAGTTGTCGGGCTAGGGTTAGGGTTAGGGTTAGGGTTAGAGCCCAGCTTAGGGTTAGGTTTAGGGTTGGGTTTGGGCTAGGGCTAGGGTTAGGTGTATTGTTAGGTTTAGGGTAAGGGCTAGGCTTAGGCTTACTTTTTGGGCTAGGGTTTGGGCTAGGGCTAAGGTCAGGGTTAGGGCTAGGTTTAGCTTTAGAATTCTGGTTAGGGCTAGGTTTGGGATTAGGGTTAGGGTTAGGTTTAGGGCTAGGGTTAGGGTTAGGGTTAGGGCTAGGGCTAGGTTTAGGGTTAGAATTCTGGTTAGTGCTAGGTTTGGGATTAGGGTTAGGTTTAGGGTTAGGTTTAGGGCTAGGGCTAGGGCTAGGGTTAGGTTCAGGGTTAGGGTTAGGGCTAGGGCTAGGTTTAGGGTTAGGCCTAGGGTTAGGTCTAATTCTAGGTTTAGGGCTAGGGCTAGGTTTAGAGTTAGGTCAAGGGTTAGGTCTAATACTAGGGTTTGGGATAGGGCTAGGTTTAGGTTTAGGTCTACGCCTAGGGCTATGGCTAGGTTAAGTGTTAGGGCCAGGGTTAGGTCTAAAACTAGGGTTAGGGTTAGGGCTAGGTTTATGTTTATGCCTATGTTTAGGGCTAAGTCTAAGGCTAAGGTTAGGGTTAGGGCTAAGTTTAGGGCTAGAGTTAGGCATAGGGTTAGGGCTAGGGTTAGGGTTAGGGTTAGATCTAGGGCTAGGGATAGGGTTAGGTTTAGGGTTAGTGATAGGGTTAGGGTTAAGATTAGGGTTAGGGCTAAGGCTAGGGATAGGGTTATGTTTAGGGTTAGGGATAGGGTTAGGGTTAGGTTTAGGGCTAGGGTTAGGGTTAGGGTTAGGGCTAAAGTTAGTGTTAGGGAAAGGGTTATGGTTATGCTTATGGTTAGGGTTAGGTTTAGGGTTAGGTTTAGGGTTTGGAATTGGGCTAGGGTTACGTCTAAGGCTATGGTTAGGGTTAGGGCTAGGGCTAGGGCTATGGTAGGAAGAGGGATATGGCTAGGGTTAGGTGTATTTTTAGGGTTAGGGTCAGGGTTAGGGTTAGCATTAAGGCTAAGGCAAGGTATAGGGCTAGGGCTAAGGTTAGAGTTATTGCTAGGGTTAGGTCTAAACTAGGGTTCGGGTTAGACCTAGGGCTAGGGTTAGAGTTATGTCTAGGGTTAGGGTTAGGGTTAGGTTAGCGTTAGGTTTGGGTTAGGGCAAGGGCTAGGGATAGGGTTAGGTTTAGGTTTAGGGTTAGGGACAGGGTTAGGGTTAGGGCACAGGTTAGGGTTAGGGTTAGGGTTAAGGCTACAACTAAGTTTAGGGTTAGGGCTAGGGTTAGGTCTAAGGCCAGGTTCAGGACTAGGGCTTTGTTTAGGGTTAGGTCACATGTTAGGTCTAAAACTAGGGTTAGGTTTAGGGTTAGGGTTAGGTTATGGCTATAGTTAGGGTTAGAGAAAGGGTTATGGTTATGGTTATGGTTATGGTTAGGGTTAGGGTTAGGTTTGGGGATTGGGCTAGGGTTAGGTCTAAGGCTATGGTTAAGGTTAGTGTTAGGGTTAGGTTTAGGGTTAGGTTAGAGTTAGGTTTAGGGTTAGGGATAGGGATAGGTTTAGGATTAGGGCTAGGATTAGGGTTAGGGATAGGTTTAGGGTTAGGGATAGGGCTAGGGTTAGTGTTAGCATTAGGTTTTGGGCTAGGGCTAGGGTTAGGGTTAGGGTTAGGGTTACTGTTAGGGCTAAATGTAAGGTTAGGTTAAGTGTTTGGGTTAGGGCTAAGGCTAAGGTTAGCATTAGCACTAATATTAGGTTTAGGTTTAGGGTTAGGGTTAGGGCTAGGGCTACGGTTAGGGTTAGATTTAGGGTTAGGGTTAGGGTTAGGGATAGGGTTAGGGTTTGCATAGGGCTAGGGTTAGCGTTAGCATTAGTTCTAGGGCTATGGCTAGGGTTAGGGTTAGGGTTAGGGCTACTGTTAGGGCTAAGTCTAAGGTTAGGTTTAGTGTTATGTTTAGGGCTAAGGCTAAGGTTAGCATTAGCACAAGGGTTAGGGTTAGGTTTAGGGTTAGGGGTAGGGCTATGGCTAGGGTTAGTGTTATATCTAGGTTTAGGGCTAGTGTTAGGTTTAGGTCTAGGGCTAGTGTTAAGTTTAGGGCTATTGTTAGGGTCAAGGCTAGGGTTAGGGTTAGGTTTAGGGTTAAGGTTAGGGCTAAGGCTAGGGTTAAGTTTAGGGCTAGGATGTGGGCTAAGGCTAAGGTTAGCATCAGTGCTAGGGCTAAGGTTAGTTTTAGGGCTAGGGTTAGGTCTTAGGCTAGGGTTAGGGTTAGGGCTAGGGCTAGGGTTAGGGTTAGGGTTATGGCTAAGGTTAGGATTATGGCTAGGGTTATGGCTAGGTTTAGGTTTAGGGTTAGGTTTAGGGTTAGGGTTAAGGTAAGGTGTGGCGATAGGGTTAGGGTTAGGTTTAAGGCTAGGGTTAGGGTTAGGGTTAGGGTTATGGCTAAGGTTAGGGTTATGGCTAGGGTTATGGCTAGGTTTAAGTTTAGGGTTAGGGTTAGGGTTAAGGTAAGGTGTGGCGATAGGGTTAGGGTTAGGTTTAAGGCTACTGTTAGGGTTAGGGTTAGTGTTAGGGTTAAGCTTAGGGTTAAGGTTAGGTCTAGGGTTAGGGTTAGAGCTAAGGTTAGGGTTAAGGTTAGGGCTAGGGTGTGGTCTAAGGCTAGGTTTAGGGTTAGGGCTAGGGTTAGGTTTAGGTTTAGGGTTAGAGTTAAGGCTAGAGTTAGGGATAGGTCTAGGGCTAAGGTTAAGGTTAGGGCTAGGTTTAGGGTTAAGGCTTGGCTTGGGCTAGGGCTAGGGTTGGGTTTGGCCTATGTCTAGAATTAGGCCTAGGGTTAAAGTTATGGCTAAGGTTAGGTTTAGGGTTATGTCTAGCGTTAGGGTTAGGGTTAGGGTTATGTCTAAACCTAGGGTGAGGGTTAGGGCTAGGGCTAGGGATAGGTTCAGCATTAGGGCTACGGTTAGGGTTTGGTTTTGGTTTAGGTTTAGGGCTAGGGTTAGTGTTAGGACTAAGGCTAGGATTAGGGATAGGGCTAGGTCTGGGGTTAAGGTTAGCGGTAAGTCTACTGTTAGGGCTAGGTCTCGTGTTAGGGTTAGAGTTAGGGTGAGGTTTAGGTTTAGGGCTAGTGTTACTGTTAGGTTTAGGGCTAGGATAACATTAGGGTTAGGGTTAGGTCTAAAGCTAGGGTTAGGGTTAGGGCTAGTTCTAGGGTTAGGGTTAGCGTTAGGTCTAGATCTAGGGTTAGGGTTAGGGTTAGGGTTAGGTTTAGGGTTAGGGTTATGGCAAGGTTATTGTTAGGTCTAGGCCTAGGGTTATGGTTGGGTTAGGTTCAGGATTAGGGTTAGGGCTAGGGTTAGGATTAGGTATAGTTCTAGGATTAGGTTTAGGTTTAGTGTTAGGGCTAGGGTCAGGGCTAGGACTACGTTTAGGGTTAGGGTTAGGATTAGGGTTAAAGTTAGGGTTAGGTTTAGAGTTAGTTAGGGTCAGGGCTAGGACTTGGTTTAGGGCTAGGGTTTGGTTTAAAGCTAGGGTTAGCGTTAGGACTAGGGTTAGGTTAGAGCTAAGTTTAGGGTTAGAATTCCGGTTAGGGCTAGGTTTAAGATTAGGGATAGGTTTAGGTTTAGGGCTAGGGTAGGGTTAGGTTTAGGTTTAGGTTTAGAGCTAGGGTTAAGGTTAGGGTAAGGGCTAGGGTTAGGGTTATGGATAGGGTTAGGTCTAAGGCTAGGGTAGGGCTAGGGCTAGGGCTAGGTTTAGGGTTAGTTCTAGCGTTAGGTCTAAATCTAGGGTTAGGGTTAGGGCTAGGTTTTTTTTAGGGCTAGGACTAGGGCTAGGTTTAGGATTAGGACTAGGGTTAGGTCTAAGGCTAGGGTTAGGTTTAGAGCTAGGGTTATTCTTAAGGTTAGGGTTAGGGTTAAGGTAAGCAGTCAGGCTCGACTTAGGGTTAGCTTTAGGGCTAGGGCTAGGATTAGAGTTAGAGCTTGGGTTAGTTCTAAGGCTAGTGTTAGGGTTAGGGTTAGGGCTATGGCTAGGGCTCCTGTCATGGTTATGGCCAGGGTTCCGGTTAGGTTTAGGTTTTGGTTTAGGGCTAGTGTTTAGGTTAGGGCTAGGGTTAGGGTTAAGGTTAGGGTTAGGGCTAGGGATAGCGTTAGGTTTAGGGTTAGGGATAGGGTTAGGGTTAGGTTTAGGGTTAGGGTTACGGTTAGGGCTAGGGTTAGGGTTACGGTTAGGGCTAGGGTTAGGGTTTGGGAAAGGGTTAGGTTTGGGGTTTGGGCTATAGTTAGTGTTAGGGAAAGTGTTATGGTTATGTTCATGTTTATGTTTAGGGTTAGGTTTAGGGTTGGGGTTTGGGCTAGGGTTAGATCTAAAGCTAGGGTTAGGTTTAGGGCTAGGTCTAGGGTTAGGGTAGGATGAGGGCTATGGCTAGGTTTAGGTTTATTGTTAGGGTTGGGGTCAGGGTTAGGGTTAGGGTTAGGGCTAGGGTAAGGATTAGGGCTAGGGCTAAGTTTAGGGTTATTGCAAGGGGTAGGTCTAAGGCTAGGGTTTGTGTTAGGCCCAGGGCTAGGTTTAGAGTTTTGTCTAGGTTTAGGGTTAGGGTTAGGGTTAGGGTTAGGTTAGCATTAGGTTTAGGTTTCTGGCTAGGGCTAGGGCTAGGGTTAGGTTTAGGGTTAGGTTTAGGGATAGGGTTAGGATTAGGGTTAGGGTTAGGGCTAGGGTTATGGTTAGCGATAGGATTAGGTTTAGGGATAGGGATAGGGTTAGTGTTAACATTAGGTCTTGGGCTAGGGCTAGGGTTAGGGTTAGTTTTAGGGCTAGTGTTATGGCTAAGTCTAAGGTTAGGTTTAGTGTTAGGGTTAGGGCTAAGGCTAATGTTAGCATTAGCGCTAGGGTTAGGGTTAGGTTTAGGTTTAGGGTTAGGGCTAGGGCTTGGGTTCGGGTTATGTCTAGGTTTAGGGTTAGGATTAGGGTTAGGTTTAGGGTTAGGATTAGGGCTAGTGTCAGGGTTAGGGCTAGGGTTAAGGTTAGGGTTATGGCTAGGATTAAGGTTATGTCTAGGGTTAGGGTTATGTTTAGGGTTAGGGTTAGGGCTAAGGCTATAGTTAAGTTTAACACTAAGGTGTGTGCTAAGGTTAAGGTTAGAATTAGGGCAAGGGCTAAGGTTAGGTATAAGGCTAGGGTTAGGGTTAGGGCTAGGGTTAGGTCTAAGGCTAGGGTTAAGTCTCATGCTAGGGTTAGTGTTAGGGCTTGGTTATGGTTAGGGTTAGGGTTAGGGCTAGGGTTAGGATCAGGGTTAGGGCTAGGGTTAGGTTTAGTTTTAGGGTTATGGTTAAGGCTATTGTTACAAATAGGTCTAGGGCTAGGGTTAAGATTTGTACTAGGTTTAGGCTTAGGGCTTGGGCTAGGGCTAGGACTAGGGCAAGGAGTAGGCCTAGGTCTAGGGTTAGGGCTAGGGTTAATGTTAAACCTAGGGCTAGGGTTAGGGTTAGGGCTAGGGCTAGGTTTAGGGTTATGTCTAGGGTTAGAATTAGGGTTAGGGTTATGTCTAAAACTAGGGTGTGGTTTAAGGCTACTGATAGTGCTAGTGTCAGGGTTAGGGCTAGGGTTAGGGTTAGGTTAGGGTTAGGGTTAATGTTAGGTTTAGGGTTAAGGTTAGGGTTAGGTTTAGAGTTAGTGTTAGGGCTAGGGTTAGGTATAGGGCTAGGGTTAATGTTAGGACTACGGTTAGGTTTAGGGCTAGGTTTAGGGTTAGAATTCGGGTTAGGGCTAGTTTTAACATTAGGGATAGGGTTGGGGTTAGGGCTAGGGCTAGGGTTAGGTTTAGGTTTAGGGTTAGAGCTAGGGTTAGGGTTAGGGCTAGGGCTAGGGTTAGGAATAGGGCTAGGGTTATGTCTAAGCCTAGGTTCAGTGCTAGAACTAGGTTTAGGGTTAGGTCTAGGTTTACGTCTAAATCTATGGTTAGGGTTAGGGCTACGTTTTGTTTTAGGGCTAGGCATAGGGCTAGGTTTAGAGTTAGGTCTAGAGTTAGGTCTAAAACTAGGGTTAGGGTTAGGGCTAGGTTTAGGTTTAGGGCTAGGGCTAGTGTTACGTTTAGGTTTAGGTTTAGAGCTAGGGTTAATCTTTAGGGTAGGGTTATGGTTAAGGTAAGGTGTTGGGCTAGGCTTAGGGTTAGGGTTAGTGCCAGGGCTAGGGCTAGGGCTAAGATTAGAGTTAGAGATATTGTTAGGTCTAAGGCTAGTGTTAAGGTTAGGGCTAGGGCTAGGGCTAGGGCTACTTCTCCTCTCAGGGTTAGGACTAGGGTTCCGGTTAGGTTTAGGGCTAGGGTTAGAGTTAGGTCTAGGGCTAGGTTTAGGGTTAGGGCTAGTGTTAGGGTTAGGGCTAGGGTTAGGTTTAGGGATAGGGTTAGGGTTAGGGATAGGGATAGGGTTAGCATTAGCATTAGGTATTGGGCTAGGTCTAGGGTTCGGTTTACGGTTGCGGTTACTGTTAGGTTTAGGGCTAAGGCTAAGGTTATGATTAGGTTTAGGATTAGGGCTAAGGCTAAAGCTAAGTTTAGGGTTAGGGCTAGGGTTAGGGTTAGGTTTAGGGTTAGGGTTAGGGCTAGGGTTAGTTCTAAGGCTAGGGTTAGGGTTAGGGCTAGGGGTAGGGTTAGGTTTAGGACGAGGGCTAGGGCTAGGGTTAAGTTTATTGTTAGGGTTAGGATCAGGGTTAGGGTTAGGGTGAAGGTTAGGGCTAAGTTTAGGGTTAGGACTAGGGCTAAGGTCACTTTTCAGTTTTCCTGTATTCCTAATTGATTGAGCGACACACATGTGAATTAATTTACAACATAGTGCTTTGCTTTTTTTTTCCTTTTGATGGTAACTTGTTTCTGTGCTGTAGAGTGCAATATATCACTTTTCAGTTTTCCTGTTATCGTAATTGAGCGGG
>REGO01001049.1:264650-305223 GCA_010120015.1 Rhombomys opimus
CAGCGAGCAACACATATGTGATTTAGTTTACAATGTACTGCTTTTCCATTCTCTTCTTTCGATGGTAACTTGTTTCTGTGCTGTAGAGTGCGATACATCACTTTTCTGTTTTCCTGTTATCCTAATTGAGCGGGCGCAAACATGTGATTTAGTTTACAATGTAGTGCTTTGTGTTTCAGTTCTTTTGTTGGAAACTTGTTTCTGTGCTGTAGAGTGCGATATATCACTTTTCAGTTTTCCTGTTATCGTAATTGAGCTGAAGACACGTTTGTGAATTAGTTTACAACGTATTGCTTTGCGTTTCTGTTCTTTTGTTGGAAACTTGTTTCTGTTCTGTACAGTGCGAGATATCACTTTTCAGTTTTCCTGTATTCCTAAGTGAGTGAGCAACACACATGTGAATTAGTTTACAACATAGTGCTTTGCTTTCTTGTTCTTTCATTGGAAACTTGTTTCTGTGCTGTACAGTGCGAGATATCACTTTTCAGTTTTCCTGTATTCCTAATTGAGCGAGCGACACACAGGTGATTCAGTTCACAGTTTTCCTGTTATCCTAATTGATCTGGCGACACATATGTGAATTAGTTTTTAATGTTGTGCTTTGCGTTTTTGTTCTTTAGTTGGAATCTAGTTTCTGTGCTCTACAGTGCGACTTATCACTTTTCAGTTTTCCTGTATTCCTAATTGAGTGAGCGACACACATGTGATTTAGTTTACAATGTTGTGCTTTGCTTTTCTGTCTTTCGTTGGAAAGTTGTTTCTGTGTTGTACACTGCGAGATATCACTTTTCAGTTTTCCTGTATTCCTAATTGAGCGAGCGGCAAACATGTGATTTAGTTCACAACGTAGTGCTTTGCGTTTCTGTTCTTTCCTTGGAAACTTGTTTCTGTGCTGTGCAGTGGGAGATATCACTTTTCAGTTTTCCTGTATTCCTAATTGAGCGAACGACACACATGTGAATTAGTTTACAACGTAGTGATTTGCGTTTCTATTCTTTTTATGGTAACTTGTTTCTGTGCTGTATGGTGTGATATATCACTTTTCAGGTTTCCTGTTATCGTAATTGAGCGGGACACGTATGTGAATTAGTTTACAACTTTTTGTTTTGCGTTTCTGTTCCTTTGATGGTACCTTGTTTTTGTGCTGTAGAGTTTGATATATCACTGGTAGGAGCTTAGGGCAAGAAATGAGTGGGGAGGAGAAAGGGCAAGGAGAGCTTGGAGCAGAGATGGAGGAGAGATCTGGTAACAAGGTGGAGAGATGGACTAGACCTAAGATATCACTAAAAGGAAGTATAATGTGCGAAATCTAAATGTTAGGAAACTATGAGGGCTTGGAGGTTTGGGAGTGTGTAACTATTGCCCAGCATTGTGTTCAAGGTTAACTAAATAATCCCAGTCTGTGTGTGGTGATTTGATTATACAACTGTTTAGGATTAATAGCAAGCTTAACTAAAAGATAATGATTAGTAAATATAAATCACCACCACCAACAGTTAGATTTGGGTTTGAGGTTAGGTTTAGGGATTAGGGTTATGGTTAGGATTAGGATTAGGTTAGTGTTAGGTTTAGGATTAAGGTTAGGGCTAGAGGTTAGGGTTAGTGTTCGAGTTAGGGTGAGGCTTAGGGGTAAGGGTTAGGGGTTAGGGTCAAAATTATGGGTTATTGTTAGGCTTAGGGTTAGGGGTTAAGGATTTGGTTAGGGATAGGGTTAGATTAGGGTTAGGGTTAGTGCTAGGGTAAGGACTAAGTCTAAGGTTAGGGTTAGGGCTAGGTTTAGGGCTAGGGTTAGGGATAGGGTTAGGGTTAGGATTAGGGTTAGGATTAAGTTTAGATTTAGGGTTAGGTTTAGGTTTAGGGTTAGGGTTAGGGTTAGGGTTAGGGTTAGGGTTAGGGTTAGGGTTAGGGTTAGTGTTAGTGTTAGGGCTCAGACTAGGGTTAGGTTTAGTATAAGGTCTAAGGTTAGGGTTAGTGCTAGGTCTAGGTTTAGGATTAGGGTTAGATTTAGGGCTAGGTTTAGGGTTAGGGCTAGGTCTAGTGTTATGGTGGGGTAGGGCTATGTTTAGGGTTAGGGTTAGGGCTAGGGCTAGGGTTAGGGCTAGGGCTAGGGCTAGGTTTAGGGGTAGGGCTATATATAGGGCTGGGTTAGGGTTAGGGCTAGCGGTAGGGCTAGGTTTAGGGCTAAGGTTAGGGTTAGATCTAAGGGTAGCCCTAGGGTTAGGGTTAGGGCTACAGTTAGGGTTAGGGCTAGTGTTTGGGTTAAGTCTAGTGTTAGGGTTAGAGCTAGGGCTACATTTAGGGTTAGGGATAGGTTTAGGGTTAGGGTTATGGCTAGGGTTAGGGCTAAGACTAAGTTTAGGGTTAGGGCTAGGGTTAGGGTTAGTTTTAGGGTTAGGGTTAGCTTTAAGACTAGGGCTAGGGTTAGGGTTAGGTCTAGGGTTAGGTCTAAGGCTAGGGTTAGGGCTTGGGCTAGGGTTAGGTTTAGGGTTAGGGTTAGGGTCAGTGCTAGGGTTAGGGTTAGGGTTAGGGTTAGGGTTAGGGTTAGGGCTAGGGTGTGGTCTATGTCTAAGGTTAGGGTTAGCCCTAGGGCTAGGGTTAGGTCTAAGGCTAGGGTTAGGGTTAGGGTTAGGGCTAGGGCTAGAATTAGGGCTAGGGTCAGGGTTATGGCTAGGCTTAGGGCTAGGGTCAAGGTTAGGGTTAGGGCTAAGTTTAGGGTTAGGTCTAGGTCTAGGGCTAGGGTTAGGGTTGGGGTTAGTGTTAGGGCTAAGGCTATGGTTAGGGTTAGGGCTAGGTTTAGGACTAGGTTAAGGGTTAGGTTTAGGGTTATGGTTAGGTTTAGGGTTAGGGTTAGGGCTAGGGTTAGGCTTACGGTAGGGTTAGGTTTAAGGCTAGGGTCAGGACTAGGGCTAGGTTAAGGGTTAGGGCTAGGTTTAGGTCTAAAACTAGGTTTTAGGGTTAGGGCTAGGTTTAGGTTTAGGGCTAGGGTTATGGCTAAGGCTAAGTCTAAGGTTAGAGTTAAGGCTAGGTATAGGGCTAGGTTTAGGGTTATGTTTTGGGTTAGAGTTAGTGTTATGTTTTGGGTTACTGTTAGGGCTAGGGTTAGGTTAGGGCTAGGGTTAGGTTTATGGTTAGGGTTATGGTTAGGTTTAGGGTTAGAGTTAGGGCTAGGGTTAGGCTTACAGTAGGGTTAGGTTTAAGGCTAGGGTCAGGGCTATGGCTAGGTTAAGGGTTAGGCCTAGGGTTAGGTCTAAAACTAGGGTTAGGGTTAGGGCTAGGTTTAGGTTTAGGGCTAGGGTTAGGGCTAAGGCTAAGTCTAAGGTTAGGGTTAAGGCTAGGTTTAGGGCTAGGGTTAGGGTTAGGATTAGGGCCAATTTTAGGGTTAGGGTTAAGGTAATGGGTTGGGTTAGGTTTAGGGTTAGGGCTAGGGCTAGGTTTAGAGTTAGGGCTAGGATTAAATCTAAGGCTAGTGTTAGGGTTAGGGCTAGGGCTAGGGCCTGGGTCAGAGTTAGGTCTAGGGTTCAGGTTAGGTTTAGGGTTAGGTTTAGTGCTAGGTTTAGGGTTAGGTCTAGGTCTAGGGTTAGGTTTAGGGATAGATTTAGGTTTAAGAATAGGGCTAGGGTTAGGGTTAGAAATAGGGTTAGGGTAAGTGATTGGGCTAGGTGTAGGCCTCTGGCTAGGGTTAGGTTTAGGTTTAGGGTTAGGGTTAGGGTTAGGGTTAGGGTTAGGGTTAGGGTTAGGGCTAGGGTTAGGGTTAGGGTTAGGTTCAGGTTTAAGTTTAGGTTTTGGGTTAGGGCTAGGACTAAGGTTAGGGGTAGGGCTAGGGTTAGGTCTAAGGCTAAGGTTAGGTTTAGGGCGAGGGCTAGGGTTAGGGTTAGGGCTAGTGCTAGTGCTAGGTTTAGGGTTAGGGATAGGGTTAGAGCTAAGGCTAAAGTTAGTTTTAGGGCTAGGTTTAGGGCTAGGTTTAAGGTTAGGGATAGGGTCTGGGCTAAGGCTAGGGGTAGGGTTAGCGCTAGGGCTAGGGCTAGGGTTAGGGTTAGGGCTAGGGTTAACGTTAGGGTTAGGGCTAGGCTTAGGTCTAAGGCTAGGGTTAGAGTTAGGGCTAGGGTTAGGGTTAGGCCTAGGCTTAGGTCTAAGGCTAGGTTTTGGGCTAGTACTAGGTTTAGGGTTAGGATGAGGGATAGGGCTAGGTTTAGGTTTATTGTTTGGGTTAGTGCTAGGGTAAGGGTTTGGGCTAGTGCTAAGTTTAGGCTTAGGGCTAGGGTTAGGTCTAAGGCTAGGGTTCCGGTTAGGGTTAGGGTTAGGGTTAGACTTATGTTAAGGTTAGACTTATGTCTAGGGTTAGGGTTAGGGTTAGGTTAGGTTTAGGTTTAGCGTTAGGGCTAGGTTAGGGTTAGGTTTAGGGCTAGCACTATTGTTAGGGTTAGAGCTATGGTTATGGCTAGGGCTAGGGTTAGGGCTAGGGCTATGATTAGAGTTAGGGTCAGGTTTATGGCTAGGCTTAGGGCTAGGGGTAGGGTTAGGATTAGGGCTAGGTTTAGCATTAGGTCTAGGGTTAGGGCTAGTGTTAGGGCTAGGTTTAGGGCTAGGGTTAGGGTTAGGTTTAGGGTTAGGGTTACAGTTAGGGTTAGAGTTAGAGCTAGTGTTAGGGTTTGTTCCAGGGTTTGGGTTAGGGCTAGGGATAGCACTAAGGCTAGGGTTAGAGTT
Organism: Rhombomys opimus; assembly: GCA_010120015.1. Lineage (NCBI taxonomy): Eukaryota > Metazoa > Chordata > Mammalia > Rodentia > Muridae > Rhombomys > Rhombomys opimus. The sequence goes on from REGO01001049.1 coordinate 269,355, forward strand.
AGGGCTTGATTTAGGGCTAGGGTTAGAGTAAGGTTTAGTGTTACGGTTAGGGTTATGTTTAGGGTTACGGTTAGGGCTAGGGTTAGGCCTAAGGCTAAGGTTAGGGTTAGGGCTAGGGCTAGGGTTAAGGTTAGGGCTACTGTGTATGGTAAGGCTAAGTTTAGGGTTAGTGCTAGGGCTAGGGCTAGGATTAGGTCTAGAGCTAGGGTTAGGCCTTGGGCTAGGTTTAGCTCGAGGGCTAGGGTTAGGTCTAAGGCTAGGGTTAGGGTTAGGGCTAGGGCTAGGATTAGGGCTATGGTCAGGGTTAGGGCTAGGATTAGGGCTAGGGCTAGGAGTAGCCCTAGGTCTAGGGTTAGGGCTAGGTTTAGTGTTAAGTCTAAGGATAGGTTTACGTTTAGGGCTAGGGTGTGGGCTAAGGCTAGGGTTAGGGTCAGGACTAGGGCTAGGTTTAGGGTTAACTTTAGGGCCAGGGGTAGGTCTAAGGCTAGGCTTAGAATTAGGTCTAAGGCTAGGGTTAGGGTTATGGTTAGGGCTAAGGTAAGGGGCAGGCTAGGGTAAGGGTTAGGTTTAGGGCTAGGGTTAGGGTTAGTTTTAGGGTTAGGGTTAGGGCTAGGGTTAGGGTTAGGGTTAGGGTTAGGGTTAGGGTTAGGGTTAGGGTAGGGTTAGGTTTAGGGTTAGGGCTAGGGCTAGGGTTAGGATTATGGCTAGAGTTAGCGTTTTGGTTAGGGTAAGGATTAATGTTAGGTTTCGGGCTAGTGTTAGGGCTAGGTTTAGGGTTAGTGTTACTGATAGTGCTAGAGTTAGCATTAGCGTTAGGTCTTGGCTAGGGCTAGGCTTAGGGTTAAAGTTAGGGTTAGGGCTAGGGTTAGGGCTAAGGCGAATGTTAGGGTTAGCTTTGGGGTTAAGGCTAAGGCTAAGGTTAGGGTTAGGGTTAGTGTTAGGTTTAGGTTTAGGGTTAGTGTTAGGGCTAGGGCTTAGGATAGGTTTAGGGCTAGGGTTAGGTCTAAGGCTAGGGTTGGGTTAGGGCTAGGGTTCGGGTTAGGGCTAGGGCTAAGGTTAGGTTTAGGGCTAGCATTAGGTCTAATGCTAGGGTTAGCCTTAGGTCTAGGGCTAGATTTATGGTCATGTCTAGGGTTAGGGTTAGCGTTAGGGTTAGGGTTAGGGTTAGGATTAGGTCTAAGGCTAGAGTTAGGGTTAGGGCTAGGGGTAGAAATAGGGTTAGGACTAGGGTTAGGGCTAGGATTAGGGTTAGACCTAGGGTTAGGGTTAAGGTAAGGTTTTGGGCTAGTGTTAGGGTTATGGTTAGGGTTAAGTTTAGGCCTTAGGGTTAGGGCTAGGGTTAGGGTTAATTTTAGGTTTAGGGTTAGGGTTAGGGTTGCGGTTTGAGCTAGGGTTAGGGTTAGGTTTAGAGTTAGGATTAGGGTCAGGTTTAGTTTTAGGTTTAGGGCTAGGGTTAGGGCTAGGGTTAGGTTTAGGTTAGGGTTAGGACTAGGATTCTGGTTAGCGCTAGGGTTAGGGCTATGATTAGGGTTAGGCCTAGTGTTACGTTTAAGGTAAGGTGTCGGGCTAGGGTTAGGGTTAGGGTTAGAGCTAAGCTTAGGGTTAGGGTTAGGATTGGGGTTTGGGCTAGGCCTAGGGTTAGGTGTATTGTTAGGGTTAGGGTAAGGGCTAGGGTTAGGTTTAGGGTTAGGGCTACGGCTAGAATTAGGGTTAGGGCTAGTTTAATGGCTAGGATTAGGGTTAGGCCTAGTGTGAGGGTTAAGGTAAGGTGTCGGGCTCGGATTAGGGTTAGGATTAGAGCTAGGTTTACGGTTAGGGTTAGTGTTGGGGTTTGGGCTAGGGCTAGGGTTAAGTGTATTTTTAGGGTTAAGGTAAGGGCTAGGGTTAGGTTAGGGTTAGGGCTAGGGTCAGGGCTAGGGCTAATGTTAGGGTTAGGGCTAAGTTTAGGGTTAGAATTCAGGTTAGGGCTAGGTTTAGGCTTAGGTTTAGGGTTAGGTTTAGGTTTAGGCCTAGGGCTAGGGCTACGGCTAGGTTAAGGTTTAGGGCTAGGGTTAGGTCTAAAACTAGGGTTAGGGTTAGTGCTAGGTTTATGTTTATGGCTATGGTTAGGTCTAAGTCTAAGGCTAAGTTAGGGTTAGGGCTAAGTTTAGGGCTAGAGTTAGGGTTAGGGTCAGGGTAAGGGTTAGGGTTAGGGCTAAGGCTACAGATAGGGTTAGGTTTAGGCTTAGGGATAGGGTTAGCGTTAGGGTTAGTGCTAGGGTTAGGGTTAAGGTTAGTGTTAGGACTAGGGATAGGGATAGGTTTAGGTTTAGGGTTAGGGATAGGGTTAGGGTTAGGTTTAGGGCTAGGGTTAGGGTTAGGGAAAGGGTTATGGTTATGGTTAGAGTTAGGGTTAGGGTTAGGGTTGGGGTTTGGGCTAGGGTTATGTCTAAGACCAAGGCTAGGGTTAGGGTTAGGATGAGGGCTTTGGCTAGGGTTAGGTGTATTCTTAGGGTTAGGGTCAGGGTTAGGGTTAGGGCTAGGGTAAGTTTTAGTGCTAGGGCTAAGGTTAGGGTTATTCCTAGGGTTAGGTCCAACGCTACAGTTCGGGTTAGGCCTAGGGCTAGGGTTAGAGTCATGTCTAGGGTTACGGTTAGGGTTAGGGTTAGGTTAGCGTTAGGTTGAGGTTAGGTCTATGGCTAGGGATAGGGTTAAGTTTAGGGTTAGGGTTAGGGATTGGGTTAGGGTTAGGGTTAGAGCTAGGGTTAGGGTTAGGGATAGGGATAGGTTTAGGTTTAGGGTTAGGGCTAGGGTTAGCGTTAGCATTAGGTCTTGGGCTAGGGCTAGGGTTAGGTTTAGTGTTAGGGTTAGTTCTAGTGTTAGGGCTAAGTCTAAGGTTAGGTTTAGTGTTAGGGTTAGGGTTAAGGCTAAGGTTAGCATTAGTGCTAGGGTTAGGGCTATGGCTTGTGTCAGTGTTACAGCTAGGTTTAGGGTTAGGGCTAGGTTTAGGGTTAGGATTAGGGCTAGTGTCAGGGTTAGGGCTAGGGTGACTGTTAGTATTAGGGTTAGGTTTAGGTCTAGGGCTAGTGTTAAGGTTAGGGCTATTGTTAGGGTTAGGGCTAAGGTTAGGGTTAGGTTTAGGGTTAGGGTTAATGCTAAAGCTAGGTTTAAGTTTAGGGCTAGGGTGTGGGTTAAGGTTAAGGTTAGCATCAGGGCTAGGGCTAGGGTTAGTTTTAGGGCTAGGGTTAGGTCTAAGGCTAGGGTTAGGTTTAGGGCTAGGGTTAGGTCTAAGGCTAGGTTTAGGGATAGGTCTAAGGCTAGGGTTAGGGTTAGGTTCTAGGACTAGGGTTAGGGTTATGGCTAGGGTTATGGCTAGGTTTAGGTTTAGGGTTAAGGTAAGGTGTGGAGATAGGGTTAGGGTTAGGTTTAAGGCTAGGTTTAGGGTTAGGTTTAGTGTTAGGTTTAGGGCTAGGGTTAGGGTTAGGTCTAGGGTTAGGGTTAGAGCTAAGGCTAGGGTTAAGGTTAGGTAGAGTTAGGTTTAGGGTTAGGGTTAGCGTCTGGGTTAGGAGTAGGGTTATGGTTAGAGTTAGTGTTAGAATAGGGTTAGGTTTAGGGTTAGGGTTAGGGTTAGGGTTAGGGTTAGGGTTACAATTAGGGTTACGGTTAGGGTTAGAGTTAGGGATATGATTTGAGTTAGTTTTAGGTTTATGGTTAGGGTTTGGTTAGGGTTAGGATTTAGGGTTAGGGCTAGGGTTAGGATTATTGTTAGGGTAAGGGTTTTTGTTAGGTTTAGGGTTAGGGGTATGGTTAGGGTTAGGGTTATGATGAGTGTTAGGGTTACGTTTAGGGCTAGGGTTAGGGTTAGGGTTAGGGTTAGGGTAAGGGTTTTGGTTAGGGTTAGGGTTAGTGTTAGGTTTCAGGTTATGGTTAGGTTTAGGGATAGGATTAAGGTTAGGGTTAGGGCTCGGGTTAGCGTTAGCATTAGGTCTTGGGCTAGGGCTAGGGCTACGGTTAGGTTTAGGGTTAGGGTTAGTTCTAATGTTAGGGTTAAGTCTAAGGTTAGGTTTAGTGTTAGGGTTAGGGCTAAGGCTAATGTTAGCATTAGTGCTAGGGTTAGGGTTAGGTTTAGGTTTAGGGTTAGGGCTATGGCTTGTGTCAGTGTTAGGGCTAGGTTTAGGGTTAGGATTAGGGCTAGTGTCAAGGTTAGGGCTAGGGTGACTGTTAGTATTAGGGTTAGGGTTAGGTTTAGGGCTAGTGTTAGGTTTAGGTCTAGGGCTAGTGTTAAGGTTAGGGCTATTGTTAGGGTTAAGGCTAAGGTTAGGGTTAGGGTTAGGGTTAGGGTTAATGCTAAAGCTAGGGTTAAGTTTGCGGCTAGGGTGTGGGTTAAGGGTAAGGTTAGCATCAGGGCTAGGGCTAGGGTTAGTTTTAGGGCTAGGGTTAGGTCTAAGGCTAGGGTTAGGGATAGGTCTATGGCTAGGGTTAGGGTTAGATTCTAGGGCTAGGGTTAGGGTTATGGCTAGGTTTAGATTTAGGGTTAGGGTTAAGGTAAGGTGTGGAGATAGGTTTAGGGTTAGGTTTAGGGCTAGGGTTAGGGTTATGTCTAGGGTTAGGGTTAGAGCTAAGGCTAGGGTTAAGGTTAGGTAGAGTTAGGTTTAGGGTTAGGGTTAGCGTCTGGGTTAAGATTAGGGTTATGGTTAGAGTTAGTGTTAGAATAGGGTTAGGTTTAGGGTTAGTTGTAGGGTTACAGTTAGGTTTACAATTAGGGTTACAGTTAGGGTTAGAGTTAGGGATATGATTAGAGTTAGCTTTAGGTTTATGGTTAGGGTTAGGGTTAGGATTTAGGGTTAGGGGTAGGGTTAGGATTATTGTTAGGGTAAGGGTTTTTGTTAGGGTTAGGGTTAGGGGTAGGGTAAGGGTTAGGGTTATGATGAGTGTTAGGGTTACGTTTAGGGTTAGGGTTAGGGTTAGGGTAAGGGTTTTGGTTAGGGTTAGGGTTAGTGTTAGGTTTAAGGTTATGGTTAGGTTTAGGGTTAGGGTTAGGGTTAGGTTTAGGGGTAGGGTTCGGTGTAGGATTAGGGGTAGGGATTACGGTTAGGGTTAGGGTTAATTTTAGGGATAGGGTTAGGTTTAGGTTTAGGGTTAGGTTTAGGGTTAGGGTTAGGCATAGGGTTAAATGTAGTTTTAGGTTTAGGGTAAGGGTTAGGGTTAAGGATAGGTTTAGGGTTAGGGTTAGGGTTAGGTTTTGGGATAGGGTTAGGGTTACAATGAGGGTTAGGTTTAGGGTTATGATGAGGTGTAGGGGTTAGGGTTAGGTTTTGGCTTACTGTCAGGTTTAGGCTTAGGGTAAGTGTTGGGGTTCGGTTTAGGGTTAGGATGAGGGATAAGGTTAGTTTATGGTTAGGGTTAGGGTTAGCATTAGGTTTAGGGTTAGGGTTAGGTTTAGGGTTAGGGTAACGTTTTGGCTTAGGGTAGAGTTAGGTTTAGGGTTAGGGTTAGCGTCTTGGTTAGGGTTAGGTTTAGGGTTATGTTTAGAGTAAGTGTTAGAATAGGGTTAGGTTTAGGGTTAATGTTAGTGTTAGATTTAGGATTATAATTAGGGTTATGGTTAGGGTTAGAGTTAGGGTTATGGTTAGAGTTAGCTTTAGGGTTAAGGTTAGGGTTAGGGTTAGGTTTAGGTTTAGGAGTAGGGTTAGGGGTGGGTTTAGGATTAGAGTTAGATTTAGGGTTAGGGTTAGGTTTCAGGTTAGCGTTAGTTTTAGGGTTATGTTTAGGGTTAGGGGTTGGGGCAAGGTTAGGGGTAGGGTTAGGGGTAGGCGTTAGGGTTAGGGTTAGGGTAACGGGTAGGGTTAGTGTTAGGAATAGGGTTAGTGTTAAGGTTAGGGTTTGGTTTAGGGTTAGGGTTAGGGATAGGGTTAAATTTAGTTTTAAGTTTAGGGTTAAGGTTAGGTTTTGGGTTGGGGTTAGGATTAGGGTTAGGGTTAGAATGAGGGTTAGGGTTATTGTTAGGGATATGATGAGGGTTAGGATGATGGTTAGGGTTAAGGTTAGGGTTAAGATGAGGTTTAGGGGTTAGGGTTATGGTTTGCCTAGGGTCAGGGTTAGGGGTAGGGTAAGTGTTAGGGTTCAGTTTAGGGTTAGGATGAGGGATACGGTTAGGTTTAGGGTTAGGGTTAGGGTTAGCATTAGGTTTAGGGTTAGGTTTAGGGTTTGGGTAAAGGTTAGGGTTAGGGTAGAGTTAGGTTTAGGGTTAGGGTTAGTGTCTGGTTAGGGTTAGGATTAGGGTTATGTTTAGAGTTAGTGTTAGAATAGGGTTAGGTTTAGGGTTAGGGTTAGGGCTAGAGTTAGGGTTAGAATGAGGGTTAGGTTTAGGGTTAGGGTTAGGGTTAGAGGTAGGGTTAGGGTTAAGGTTAGGTTTAGTGTTAGGGTTAGGGTTACTATTAGGGTTAGGTTTACGGTTTTACTTAGGGTAAGGGTTAGGGTTAGTGTTAGGTTTAAAGTTAGGGTCAGGGTTAGGATGAGTGTTAGTTTTAGGGTTAGGGTTAGGGATTCGATGAGGGTTAGGGTTAGAGTTTGGGTAAGGGTTAGGGTTTGGGTTATGGTTAGATTTAGCTTTAGAATGATGGATAGGGTTAGGGTTAGGGTTAGAATTAGGGTTAGAATGAGGGTTAGGATTAGGGTTAGGATTAGGACGAGGTTTATTGTTAGGGTTAGGGTTAGAATGAGGGATAGGGTTAGGTTTAGAGTTAGGATGAGCATTAGGGTTAGGTTAGTGTTAGGGTTAGGTTTAGGGTTAGGATGAGGTTTAGGGGTTAGGGTTAGGGTTTGGGTAAGTGTTAGGGTTTGGTTTAAGGTTAAGATGAGGGATAGTTTTAGGTTTAGGGTTAGGGTTAGGGTTAGCATTAGGTTTAGGGTTAGGTTTAGGGTTAGGGTTAGGGTTAGGGTAAGAGTTGTGGTTAGTGTTAAGGTTAGGGTTAGTTTTCAGGTTATGGTTAGGTTTCAGGGTTAGGGTTAGTGGTAGGGTTAGGGGTAGGGTTAGGTTTTGGGTTAAGATTAGGATGAGGGTTAGGGTTAGGATTAGGGTTAGGGTTAGAATGAGGCTTAGCGTTATTGTTAGGGATATGATGAGGGTTAGGATGACGGTTAGGGTTAGGGTTAGGGTTAAGATGAGGTTTAGGGGTTAGGGTTAGGGTTTGGCTTAGGGTCAGGGTTAGGGTTAGGTTAAGTGTTAGGGTTTGGTTTAGGGTTAGGATGAGGGATAGTGTTAGGTTTAGTGTTAGGGTTAGGGTTAGCATTAGGTTTAGGGTTAGGGTTAGGTTTAGGGTTTCGGTAAGGGTTAGGGTTAGGGTAGAGTTTAGGGGTAGGTTTAGGGTTAAGGTAAGCATCTGGGTTAGGGTTAGGATTATGGTTATGGTTAGAGTTAGTGGTAGAATAGCTTAGGTTTAGGGTAAGGGTTAGGGTTAGAGTTTGGGTTAGAATGAGGGTTAGGTTTAGGTTTAGGGTTAGGGTTAGAGGTAGGGTTACGGTTAGGTTTAGTGTTAGGGTTAGGGTTACTATTAGGGTTAAGTTTAGGGTTAGACTTAGTGTTAGGGTTAGGGTTAGCATTAGGTTTAGGGTTAGGGTTAGGTTTAGGGTTAGGTTAAGGTTTAGGTTTAGGGTTATGGTTAGAGTAGTGTTAGAATAGGGTTAGGTTTACGGTCAGGGTTAGGGTTAGGGTTAGGGTTATGTTTAGGGTTAGGGGTATGGTTAGGGGTGCGGTTAGGGTTAGGGTTAGATTTAGGGTTAGAGTTAGGTTTAGGTTTAGGGTTAGGGTTAGTGGTAGGGGTTAAGGTTAGGGTTAGGGTTAGTGTTAGGGATAGGGTTAGTGTTGGGTTAGGTTTAGGGTTAAGGTTAGGGATAGGGTTAAATATAGTTTTACGTTTAGGGTTAGGTTTAGGGGTAGTGTTAGGTTTAGGGTTAGGGTTAGGTTTATGGTTAGGGTTACGATGAGGGTTAGGGTTAGGGTTAGCTTTAGAATGAGGGTTAGGGCTAGGGTTAGGGTTAGGTTTAGTGTTAGGGTTAGAGTTAGGGTTAGGGTGAGGTTTAGGGTTAGGTTTAGGGTTAAAGTTAGGATCAGTTTTAGGTTTAGGGTTATGTCTAGGGTTAGGGTTAGGGTTACGGTTAGGATTAGGATGAGGGTTAGGTTTAGGGTTAGGGTTAGGATGAGGGTTATGGTTAGGGTTTGGGTTAGGATGAGGGTTAGGTTTAGGGTTAGGGTTAGCATTAGGTTCACGGTTAGGTTTAGAATGAGGTTTAGTGTTAGGGTTAGGATTAGAGTTAGGTTTAGGGTTAGAATTAGGGCTAGAATGAGGGCTAGGGCTAGTGTTAGGGTTAGGCTTAGGATGAGGGTTAGGGTTAGGGTTAGGGTTAGGGTTAGGGATAGGATGAGTGTTAGGGTTAGGGTTAGGGTTTGTGTTATGGTTAGAGTTAGCTTTAGAATGAGGGATAGGGTTAGGTTTAGGGTTAGAGTTAGGGTTAGAATGAGGGTTAGGTTTAAGTTTAGGGTTAGGGTTAGAGGTTGGGTTAGGGTTAGGGTTAGGTTTAGTGTTAGTTTAGGTTTAGGGTTAGGGTAGAGTTAGGTTTAGGTTTAGGGTTAGCGTCGGGGTTAGGGTTAGGATTAGAGTCATGGTTAGAGTTAGGGTTAGAATAGGGTTAGGTTTATGGTTAGGGTTAGGGTTAGAGTTACGATTAGGGTTACTGTTAGGGTTAGAGTTAGGGTTATGATTACAGTTAGCTTTAGGGTTAGGGTTAGGGTTAGGGTAATGGTTAGATTTAGGGTTAGGTTTAGGTTTAACGTTACGGTTATGTTTAGGGTTAGTGTTAGGGTTAGTGTTAGGGTTAGGGTTAGGGTTAGGGTTAGGTTTAGTGTTAGGGATAGGGTTAGGTTTAAGGGTTAGGTTTAGGGATAGGGTTAAATTTAAGTTTAGGTTTAGGTTTAGGTTTATGGTTAAGGTTATGGTTTGTGTTAAGTTTAGGGTTAGGATTAGGGTTATGACGAGGGTTAGGGTTACAGTTAGGGTTAGAATGAGGGCTAGGTCTAGGGTTAGGGTTAGGGTTACGTTTAGTGTTAGGGTTAGGGTTAGGATGAGGGTTAGGGTTACAGTTAGGGTTAGGGTTAGGGTTTGGGTTATGGTTAGAGTTAGCTTTAGAATTAGGGCTAGGGCTAGGGTTAGGTTTAGGGCTACATTTAGTGTTAGGGTTAGGGTTACAGTGAGGGTAACCCTAGACCTAGCCCTAGACCTAGCCCTAGACCTTGGCCTAACCCTAACCCTAGACCTAACCCTAATTCTAAACCTAACCCTAACATTGACCCTAACCCTAATCCTAAAGCTAGACCTAGCCCTAGCCATAGAACTAATGCTAAACCTAACCCTAGCCTTAGCCCTACCCCTAACCCTAGCATTAGCCCTAACCCTAACCCTAGCCCTAAACCTTGACCTAGGCCTACCCGTAGTCCTAGTCTTAGCCATAGCCCTAACCGTACCCTAGCCTTAGATCTAACCCTAGCCCTAACCCTAACCCTAACACTAGCCCTAGCCCTAACCCTAACCCTAACCCTAACCATAAACCTAACCCTAACCCTAGCCCTAGCACTAACCTTAGACTTAGCCCTAACCCTGGCCATAACACTAACCTTACCCTTAGCCCTAACACTGTCCCTATCCCTAACCCTAACCTTGCACTAACCCTAACCCTAGCCCTAACCCTAACACTAGCCCTAACCCTAACCTTAGCCCTAGACCTAATCCTAAACCTAGCCCTAAACCTAATCCTAAACCTATCTCGAACCCTAGCCCTTACCCTAACCCTAGCCCGAGACCTAAACCTAGTCCTAAATGTAACCCTAGCCCTAGACCTAACCCTAACCCTAGCCCTTGCCCTAATCCTAACCCTAGCCTTAGCCCAGACAGTACCCTTAACCTTAACCCTAGCCTTAGCCCTAACCGTAACACTAAACCTAATCTTAACCCTCGCCCTAACCGTAACCCAAACCTAAACCTAACCTTAGCCTTAGCCCTAACCCTTGCCCTAACCGTAACCCTAACACTAACCCTAACCCTAGCCCCAGACCTAACACTAACCCTAAACCTGGACCTAGCCCTAACTCTAACCTAAGCCTTAGACCTAACCCTAACCCTATCCCTAACCTTAGACCTACGCCTACCTGTAATTATAGCCAAAGTTCTAGACCTAAACCTAACCCTAGCAATAACCTTAACCCTAGCCCTAGACCTAAACCTAGCCCTAGCCCTAACCCTAGCCCTAACCCTAGCCCTAGCCCTAACCCTACCCTTAGACCACACACAATCCCTAACCTTAAACCTAGCCCTAGCTCTAAACCTAACCAAAGCATTAGACCTAAACCTAGCCCTAACCCTAACCTTAGTCCTAGCCCTAACCCTAAACCTAGCCCTAACCCTAATATTAACCCTAAAACTAAACCTGAACCTAACCCTAGCCCTAACCCTACACCTAGCCTTAGCACACACCCTAGCCTTAACCTTAACCCTAGCCTTAGCCCAAACCCTAACACTAAACCTAACCCTAACCCTAGCCCTAATGCTAGCACTATCCCTAACCATAACCCTAGACCTAGACCTACACTTAGAACTAGACCAAGCCCTAAACGGAACCCTAGCCCTAACCCTAATCTTAAACCTAACCCTAACACTAGCCTTAACCCTAACCCTAGCACTAGACCTAACCTTAACCCTCGTTCTAACCCTAAACCAAACCTAAACCTAACCTTAGCCTTAGCCCTAACCCTTGCCCTAACCGTAAACCTAACACTAACCCTAGCCCTAGAACTAGACCTAACACTAACCTTAACCCTGGAACTAGCCCTAACCCTAACCCTAGCCTTAATCCTAACCCTAACCCTAGCCTTATTTTAGCCATAAACCTAACCCTAACAGTAGCCCTAACCCTAACATTGACCCTAACCCTAACACTAGACCTAGACCTAGCCATAGACCTAATGCTAACCCTAACCCTAGACATAGCCCTAACCCTAACCCTAGCCTAAGCCCTAACCCTAACCCTAGCCCTGACCCTAGACCTAGGCATACAAGTAGTCATATCCCTAGTTCTAGCCCTAACCCCAACCCTAGCCCTAAACTTAACCCTAGCCCTAGATGTAAACCTAACCCAAGCTCTAACCCTAGCCCTATACCTAACCATAAACCTAGCCCTAACCCTGACCCTAGCCCTAGCCCTAGCCCTAACCCTAACCGTAGCCTTAGCCCACACCCTAGCCCTAACCTTAACCCTAGCCCTAAACCTAGACCTAGCACTAACCCTTACCCTCACCCTTATACTAACCATAACACTAGTCTGAACCCTAACACTAACCCTAGCGCTAGACCAAACCCTAAACCTAGCCTTAGCCCACAAACTACCCCTAACCTTAATTCTAGCCATAGCCCTAACACTAACACTAAACCTAACACTAAACCAAACCGACACCCTAGCCCTAACCCTAACCCTAACACTACCACAACGCTAAACCTAGCCTTAGACCTAACACTAGCCCTACCCTAAACCTACCCCTACCCCTAAACCTAACCCTAGCCTTAGACCTAACCCTATCCCTAACCCTAACCTTACCCTTAGCCCTAACGCTATCCCTAGCCCTAACACTAACCCTAACCCTAATCCTAACCCTGACCCTAAACCTATCACAAACCTAACCCTATCCTTAGCCCTAACCTTAACCCTAACCCTAACCCTAACCCTAGCCCTAACATTAACCCTAACCCTAGCCCTAAACCTAAACCTAACAATAGCCTGACACATTACCTTAACCATAACACTAGTCCTAACCCTAATCCTAGGCCTACCCTAGCCCTAAACCTAATCCTGGCCCTAGCCCTACCCATAACCCTAGCCCTAGCCCTAACCCTAACACTAACACTAACACTAGCCCTAGCCCTAAACTTAACCCTTGCCTTAGCCCACACCCTAGCCCTAACCTTAACCCTAGCCCTAGCCCTAACCCTAACCCTAAAACTAACCCTAACACTAATCCTAACCCTCACCCTAGACCTAACCCAAACACTAGCCCTACCCCTAGCCCTAACCCTAACCCTAGTCCTAGGCCTATCAGTAGTCATAGCCCTAGTTCTAGCTGTAAACCTAGCACTAGCCCTAACCTTAACCCTAGCCCTAGACCTAAACCTAACCTTAGCCATAACCCTAACCCTAAACCTAACCCTAGACAATTTCTAACCCTAACCCTAGCCCTAGCCCTAGCCCTAACCCTAACCCAAACCCTAACGCTAGCCCTAACATTAACCTTAAACCTAGCCATAAACCTAAACCTAACACAAGCCTGACACCTTACCTTAACCCTAACAGTAGTCCTAACCCTAATCCTAGCCCTACCCTAGGCCTAAACCTACTCCTAGCCCTCATCCTAGACCTAACCCTAACCCTAGCCCTACCCCTAAACCTAACTCTAAACCTAAACCTAACCGTAGCCCAAGTTCTAACCCTAACTTTAGCCCTAGCCCTAACCCTAACCCTAGCCTTAGACCTAACCCTGGACCAAACCCTAACCCTAGCCCTAGCCCGAACCCTAAACCTAACCCTAACCCTAGCCCTAACCCTAAACGTACCCTTAGCCCTAACCCTAGCACTAAACTAAGCTTAACCCTAGCCCTAGCCCTAACCCTCACACTAGGCCTAACCCTAACAATAACCCTAGCCCTAGCCCTAGCCCTAACCCTAACCCTAAGCCTAACCCTAGCCCTAAACCTAAACCTAACACTAGCCCGACACCTTACCTTAACCCTAACAATAGTCCTAACCCTAATCCTAGTCCTACCCCTAGCCCTAACCCTAACCCTAAACCTAACGCTCGCCCAAGTTCTAACCCTAACCTTAGCCCTAGCCCTAACCTTAATCCTAGCCTTAGACCTAACCCTAAACCTACCCCTAAACCTAACCCTAACCCTAGCCCTAACCATAAACTTACCCTTAGCCCTAAACCTAACCCTAAACCTATCCTTTACCCTAAACCTAGCCCTTGCTCTAACCTAACACTAGACGTAAACCACACCCTAGCCCTAACCCTAACCATAGCCCTAACCCTAACCCTAACCCTAGCTCAACCCCTTACCTTAAACCTAAACCTTCCCCTAACCCTACCCCTACCCCTAGCCCTAACCCTAACCCTAGCCCTTGCCCTAACCCTAACCCTAGCCTTAACCCACACTCTAGCCTTAACCTTAACCCTAGCCTTAGCCCTTACCCTAACACTAAACCTAAGCCTAACCCTTGCGCTAGCCTTAGCCCTAAACCTAACCCTAACCCTAGCACTAATGCTATCACTATCCCTAACCATAACCCTAGACCTAGCCCTACCCTTAGCCCTAGACCTAGCCCTAACCCTAACCCTAGCCCTAACCCTAATCTAAAACCTAAACCTAACACTAGCCTTAACCCTAACACTAGCACTAGACCTAACCTTAACCCTCGTCCTAACCCTGACCCAAACCTAAACATAACCCGAGCCTTAGCCCTAACCCTTGCCCTAAACGTAACCCTAACACTAAACCTAGCCCTAGCCCTAGACCTAACACTAATCTTAACCCTGGACCTAGCCCTAACCCTAACCCTAGCCTTAGCCCTAACGCTAACCCTAGCCTTATTTTAGCCATAAACCTAACCCTAACACTAGCTCTAACCCTAATATTGACCCTAACCCTAACCCTAATGCTACTCCTAGCACTAGCCGTAGACCTAATGCTAACCATAACCCTAGACATAGCCCTAAACCTAACCCTAGCCTTAGCCCTAACCCTAGACATGCGCCTACCTGTAGTCATAGCCCTAGTTCTAGCCCTAACCCTAATCCTAGCCCTAACATTGACCGTAGCCCTGGCCCAAACCCGAACCCTAAACCTAACACTAAACCCAACCCACACCCTAACCCTAACCCTAACCCTAACCCTAACCATAACCCTAGCCATAGCCCTAACCCTAACCATAGCCCTGACACTTAACCTAACCCTAAACCTAACCCTAGCCTAAGCCCTAACCATAACCCTAAACCTAAACCTAACACTCAGCCTAGCCCTACCCCTAACCCTAAACCTATCCCTAACCCTAAACCTAGCCCTAGCTCTAACCCTAACCGTAGCCCTAAATCTAACCCAAACCCTAACCTTAGCCCAAATCCTTACCTTAAACCTAACATTTTCCTAGCCCTAACCCTAAAGCTAGCCCTAGCCTTAACCCTAGCCCTAGTCCTAACGCAAACCCTACCCCTTACCCTAACCCTAACCCTAGCCTTAGCCAACAACCTAGCCTTAATTTTAACCCTAGCCTTAGCCCTAACCCTAACACTAATCGAAACCTAACCCTAGCCCTAGCCTTAGCCCTAACGCTAAACCTAACCCTAGCCCTAATGGTAGCACTATCCCTAACCATAACCCTAGACCTAGTCCTACCCCTAGCCCTAGACCGAGCCCTAACCCTAACCCTAGCCCTAAGTCTAGACATAGGCCTACCCATAGTCATAGCCCCAGTTCTAGCCCTAACCCTGACCCTAGCCCTACCCCTAGCCATAACCCTAACCCTTAACTTAGCCCACACCCTAGCTCTAACCTTAACCCTAGCCCTAAACCTAGACTTAGCACTAACACTAATCCTCGCCCTTATACTAAACATAACACTAGTCTGAGCCCTAACACTAACCCTAGCACTAGACCAAACCCTAACCCTAGTCTTAGCCCACACCCTAGCCCTAACCTTAAACCTAGCACTACCACAACACTAAACCTAGCCTTAGACCTAACAATAGCCCTACCCTATACCTAGCCCAGCCCTGAACCTAACCCTAGGCTTAGACCTAACCCTAACCCTAACCCTAACCCTAACCCTAGCACTAACCCTAATCTTAGCCCTAGCCCTGACCATAACCCTAGCTCTAAGCCTAACCCGAACCCTAACCCTAGCCCTCACCCTAACCCTAGCCCTTGCCCTAACCCTAACCTTAACCCTAGCTCTAAACCTAACCCTAACCCTAACCCTAACCCTAACCCTAAACCTATCCCTAATATTAAACCTAGCCCTAACCCGAATTCTAACCCTAAACGTAGCCCTAACCCTAACCCTAGTCCTAAACCTAACCCTAGCCCTAAACCTAACCCTAGCCGTAACCCTAATCCTAGCCCTAACCCCAACGAACTCTAAACCTAACCCTAATCTAAACCCTAATCCTAACCCTAACCCTAACCCTAGTCCTAGCCCTGGCCCTAGGTCTAACCCTAACCCTAAACCTAATCCTAGCCCTATACCTAACCCTAACACTAACCCTAGCCCTAACCCTAATCCTAAACCTAACCCAACCCTAACCCTAGCCCTACACTTAACCCTAACCCTTGCCATAACCCTCACCCTAACCCTAACCCTAACCCTAGCCAAAGACCTAACGCTAACCCTAACCCTAGACCCACCCCTAACCCTAACACTAGCTTTAAACCTAACCCTAACCTTAGCTTAATCCTAACCCTAAACCTAGCCCTAACACTAGCCCTAAACGTAAACCTCACCCTAACCCTAACGTTAACACTAGAACTAGCCCTAGCAGTAGACCTAACACTAACCCTAACCCTAGACCTAGCCCTAAACCTAATTCTAGCCTTAGCAATAACCCTAACCCGACCCCTAACCCTAGACCTAGGCCTACCTCTAGCCCTAGCCCTAGTCCTAGCCCTAACACTAACCCTAGCCCTAAACTTAAACCTAACCCTAGACCTATTCCTAACCCTATCCCTAACCCTATCCCTAAACCTAAACCTAACCCTAACCCTAACCGTAGCCCTAACCCTGACCGTAGGCTGATCCCTAGCCCTAACCCTCACCCTAATTTTAGACATAACACTAACCCTAACCCTAGACATAACCCTAAAACTAGCCTTAGGCCTAACCTTAACCCTAGCCCTAATTCTAGACCTAGGCCTACACCTAGCCCTAGCCCTAGCCCTAGCCCTAGCCCTAGCCCTAACCAAGCCCTAACCCTAAACCTAGCCCTAACCTTAACCTTAGCCCTAGACCTATCCCTAAGCCTAGCCTTCACCCTAACCCTAAACCTAAACCTAACCCTAGCCCTAACCCTAACCATAGCCTTAGACCACACCCTAGCCCTAACCTTAACCCTAGCCTTAGCTCTAAACCTAAACCTAGACCTAACCCTAACCCTAACCCTAACCCTAACACTAAACCTAACCCTAACCCTAGCCTTAAACCTAACCCTATCGTTAGCCCTAGCCCTAACCCTAACCTTAACCCTAAACCTAACAATATCCTCACACCTTACCTTAACCCTAACCCTAAACCTAACTCTAAACCTAGCCATAACCCTAGCCATAACCCTAACCCTAGCCCTAGCCCTACCCCTAACCCTAGCCTTAGACCTAAGCCTAACCCTAGCCTTAGACCTAACACTAGCCCTAAACCTAACTCTAGCCTTAGACCTAACCCTAGCCCTAAACCTAACCCTAGCCCTAAACCTAACCCTAGCCCTACCCCTGATGCTAAACTTAGCCTTAGCCCACACCCTAGCCCTAAACTTAACCCTAGGTTTAGCCCTAAACCTAACCATAAACCTAAGCTTAACCTTAGCCCGAACAATAACAATAGCCCAAACCTAAACAATAGCCCTAGACCTAAACCTAACACTAGCCCTAAACCTAACTCTATCCCTAATAATAACCCTAACCCTAGTCCTAACCCTGACACTAGCCCTAAGCCTAACCCTAACCCTAACACTAACCCTAAACCTCATTCTGACACTAGCCCTATCCCTAACCCTAACCCTAGCTCTAATGCTAACCTTAGCCTTAGTGCTAACACTAGAACAAACCCTAACCCAAACCCTAACCCTAGCCCTAGTCCAAGACCTAATGCTAAAGCTAACCCTAGCCCTAACCCTAACCAAAAACCTAACCCTAACCCTAGCGCTAATGCTAACCTTAGCCTTAGCCCTAACCCTAACACTAAACTTAACCTTAGACTTAGCCCTAACACTAGCACTAACCCTAACCCTAGCCCTATCCCTAACCCTAACCCTAGCCCTAACCCTAAACCTAACCCTAACACTAACCCTATCCCTAACTATACTCTAAACCTAACCCTATCCCTAGCCATAGTCTTAATCCTAAACCTAACGCTAACCTAACCCTAACCCTAAACCTAAACCTAAACCTAGTCTTAGCCCTAACCTTAACCCTAGTCCTAATTCTAGACCTAGACCTACACCTAGACCTAGCCCTAGCCAAGCCCTAACCCTAAACCTAACCCTAACCTTAACATTAGATCTAGACCTATCCCTAACCCTAGCCTTAACCCTAACACTAAACCTAAACCTGAACCCAGCACTAACCCTAACCATAGCCTTAGACCAAACCCTAGCCCTAACCTTGACCCTAGCCTTAGCTCTAACCCTAACCCTAGGCCTAACCCTAACCCTAGCCCTAGACCTAACACTAAACCTAACCCTAACCCTAGACCTAACACTAATCCTAGCCCTAAACCTAACACTAAACCTACACCTAACCCTAGCCTTAAACCTAACCCTATCCCTAGCCCTAGCCCTAACCCTAACCTTAACCCTAACCCAAACCCTATCCCCACACCTTACTTTAACCCTAAACCCAACACTAACCGTAACCCTAAACCTAGCCATAAACCTAGCCATAACCCTAACCCTAGCCTTAGACCTAACCCTAGGCCTAAACCTAACCCTAGCGTTAGACCTAACCCTAGTCCTAAACCTAAGCCTAGCCCTACCCCTGATGCTAACCTTAGCCTTAGCCCACACCCTAGCCTTAAACTTAACCCTAGCTTTAGCCATAACCCTAACCATAAACCTAACCCTAACCTTAGCCCTAACCCTAACAATAGCTCAAACCTTAACAATAGCCCTAGACCTAAACCTAACACTAGCCCTAAAGCTAACCCTAACACTAATACTAACCCTAACCCTAACCCTGAAACTAGCCCTAATCCCAACCCTAAACATAACACTAACCCTAACCCTAAACCTGAAACTAGCCCTAGCGCTAACCCTAACCCTAAACCTGACCCCAACCCTAGCACTAAGACTAACATTAGCCTTAGCCCTAACCCTAACACTAATCATGATCTTAGACTTAGCCCTAACACTAGAAAAAAACCTAACCCTAACCCTAACCCTAACCCTAGCCCTAGCCCAAGACCTAATGCTAAAGTTAACCCTAGCCCTAACCCTAACCCTGACACTAGCCCTAACCCTAACCCTAAACCTAAACCTAACCCTAACCCTAGCGCTAATGCTAACCTTAGCCTTAGCCCTAACCCTAACACTAAACCTAACCTTAGACTTAGCCCTAACACTAGAACTCACCCTAACACTAACCCTAACCCTAGCCCTAGCCCAAGACCTAATGCTAACGCTAACCCTAGCCCTAGCCCTAACCCTAACCCTATCCCTAACCCTAACCCTAAACCTAACCCGAAAACTAAACCTATAACTAACCCTAACCCTAAACCTAACCCTATCCCTATCCCTAGTCCTAACCCTAAACCATAACGCTAACCTAACCCTAACCCTAACATTAAACCTAGACATAACCTTAAACCTAGTCTTAGCCCTAACCTTAACCCTAGCCCTAATTCTAGACCTAGGCCTACCCCTAGCCCTAGCCCTAGCCATAGCCAAGCCCTAACCCTAAACCTAGCCCTAACCTTAACATTAGCGATAGACCTATCCCTAACCCTAGCCATAACCTTAAACCTAAACCTAAACCTAGTGTTAACCCTAACCATAGCCTTAGACCACACCCTAGCCCTAGCCTTAACCCTAGCCTTAGCTCTAACCCTAACCCTAGACCTAACCCTAACCCTACACCTAACACTAAACCTAACCATAACCCTAGACCTAACCGTAAACTTATCCTTAGCCTTAGCCCTAATCTTAAACCTAACCCTAACCTTAGCCTTAGCCCTAAACCTAACCCTAACAGTAATCCTAACCCTAACCCTAGACCTAGCCCAATACCTAACGCTAATGCTAAACCTAGCCATATCATTACCCTAACCCTATCCCTAACCCTAACCCTAGCCCTAACCCTAACATTAACCCTAACCCTAAACCTAGCCCTAGAACTAACCCTAACCCTAGTCCTAAACCTAACCCTGAACCTAACCGGAACCCTGGCCTTAACCGTCAGAGGAGCAATAGCCCTAGCCCTAGCCCTAAACCTAACACTAGCCTTGGACCTAACACTAGCTCTAACTCTAATCCTAGCCCTAAAACTAACCCTAACCCTAAGCCTAGCCTGACCCCTTACCTTACCCTAACCCTAAACTTAACGATAACCCTAGCTCTAAACCTAAACCTAAACGTAACACTAGCCCTAGCACTAAACCTAAACCTACCCTAACACAAACCCTAGTTTTAGACCTAACCATAGACCTAACCCTAAACCTAGCCCTAAACCAAAACCTAGCCCTAACCCTAACCCTAGATTTAGACCTAACCCTAGACCTACACTAAACCTAGCCCTAGCCCTACCCTAGCCTTAGACCTAACCCTAGCACTAACACTAACACTAGCTGTAGCCCTAACCCTAACCCTAGCTCTAACCCTAAACCTAAATCTAACCCTAGCCCTAGCCCTAACCCCAACCCTATCCCTAATATTAAACCTAGCCCTAACCCGAATTCTAACCCTAAACATAGCCCTAACCCTAACCTTAGTCCTAACATTAACCCTAGCCCTACACCTAAACCTAGCCCTAACACTAACTCTAAACCTAACACTAACCTTAACCCTAAACCTAAACCTAACCCTAACCCTAATCCTAGTCCTAGCCCTAACGCTAGCACTAACCCTAACCCTAACCCTAGCCCTAACCCTAATCCTAAACTTAACCCTAACACTAGCCTTAACCCTAACCCTAGCCCTAGACCTAACCCTAACCCTTAACATAACACTAACCCTAAACTTAATCCTAACACTAACCCTAACCCTAAACCTAGCCCTAGACCTAAGGCTAACCCTACCCTTAGACCTAGCCCTAACCCTAACCCTAGCTTTATCCTAGCCCTAAACCTAACCCTAACACTAGCCCTAAAACTAAACCTCACCCTAACCCTAACACTAGACCTAGACCTAGGCCTGCGCCTAGCCCTAGCCCTAGCCCTAGCCCTAGCCCTAACAGTAACCCTAGCCCTAGACCTATTCCTAACCCTAGCCTTAACCATAACCCTAAACCTAAACCTAACCCTAGCCCTAACCCTGCCCGTAGCCCTAGCCCTAACAATAGCCCTAACCCTAACTGAGCCCTAATACTAAGACTAGCCCTAACCCTAACATTAGACCTAACCCTAGCCCTACCCTTAACATTAACCCTAGCCCTAACCTGACCCTAGCCTTAGACCACACCCTAAACCTAACATTAATGATAGCCTTAGCCCTAACCCGAACCCTAGACCTAACCCTAACCCTAACCTTAATCCTAGTCCTAGCCCTGAATCTAGCCCTAACCCTAACCCTAACCCTAACCCTAGCCCTAGAGCTAACCCTAACCCTAACCCTATCCATAACCCTAATCCTAAACTTAACCCTGACACTAGGCTTAACCCTAACCCTAGCCCTAGACCTAACCCTAACCCTTGCCATAACCCTAACCCTAAACGTAACCCTAACCCTAACCATAACACTAAACGTAGCCCTAGACCTAACGCTAACCGTAACCTTAGACCTAGCCCTAACCCTAACCCTAGCCTTAGACAACCCTAACTCTAGCTTTATCCTAGCCCTAACCCTAACCGTAACACTAGCCCTAAACCTAGGCCTGTCCTTGGCCCTAGCCCTAGCCCTAGCCCTAGCCCTAGCCCTAGCCCTAGCCCTAACACTAACCCGAGCCCTAGACCTAACCCTAACCCTAGCCCTTAACCCAAACCTAAACCTAACCCTAACGCTAGCCCTAACCTTGACCCTAGCCCTATCTCTAGCCTTAACCCACACCCTAGTTTTAGACATAACCCTAATCCTAACCCTAGACATAACCCTAAACCTAGACCTAGTCCTAACCCTTACCCTAGCCCTAGCCCTAACCCTAACCCTAGCCTTAGACCACACACTACCCCTAACATTAAACATAGCCTTAGCGCAAACCTGAAACCTAGACTGAACCCTAACCCTAACCGTAGCACTAACCCTAACCCTAAACCTAACCCTATCCTGAGCCCTAAACACAACCCTAAACCTAAACCTAACCCTAGCCCTAAACCTAACCGTAACCATAGCCCCACACCTTACCTTAACCCGAACCCTAGGCCTAAACATAATCCTAGCCCTAACCCTAACCGTAGACCTAAACCTAGCCCTAGACCTAACCCTAGCCATAGCCCTAACCATAACACTAGCCTTAGCCCTAGCCCTAGGCCTAACCCTAACCCTGAACCTAACCCTAACCCTAGCAGTAACCCTAACCTTAGACTTAGCCCTAACCCTAACCCTAACCCTAAACCTAACTTTAGCCTTAGCCCTAACCCTAGCCCTAAAGCTAGCCCTAGCCCAAGACCTAATGCTAACACTAACCCTATCCCTATTCCTAACCCTAACCCTAGCCCTAATCCTATCCCTAACACTAACCCTAACACTAGCCCTATCCATAAACCTAGCCCTAGACCTAACCCTGACCCTGGCCTTAGCCCACACCCTAGCCGTACCTTAACCCTAGCCCTACCCCTAACCTTAAACCTAACACTAACTATAACCTTAACCCTAACCCTAGCCCTAGCCCTAACCCGAACCCTAGCTTTAGACCTAAACCTAGCCCTAAACGTAACCTTAGCCCTCACCCTAAACCTAACCTTAGCCCTATCCCTAACCCTAACCCTAACAATGATCCTAACCCCAACAATAAACCTAACCCTAGCCCTAGCCTTAGACCTAACCCTAGCCCTAAACTTAATCCTAGCCCTAGCCCTAAACCTAACCTTAAACCTAACCCTAACCCGAGCCCTAACCCTAAACTTAGCCTTAGCCCTAATCCTAACCCTGACCCCAACCTTAGCCTTAGCCCTAAACCTAGCCCTAACCGTAATCTTAACCCTAACCCTAGCCTTAGCCCAAGAAATAACAATAACACTAACCCTAGCATTATCCCTAACCCTAACAATATCCCTAACACTAACCTCAGCCCTAACCCTAACACTAGCCCTAACCCTAAACCTAGCGCTAGACCTAACCAGAACCCTGGCCGTAAACACGACAGGAGCCCTAGCCCTAGCCCTTGCTGTAACCCTAACACTAGCCTTCGGAATAACCCTAGCTCTAAATCTAATCCTAGCCCTAGCCCTAAACCTAAACCTAAGCCTAGCCCGACTGCTTACCTTAACCCTAACCCTAACCCTAAGGATAACCCTAGAGCTAACCCTAAACCTAGTCTTAGACATAACCCTCGCCCAAATCCTAAACCTAGCCCTATTCCTAGCCCTAAACCAAAACCTAGCCCTAACCCTAACCCTAGATTTAGATCTAACCCTAGACCTAACCCTAGACCTAAACCTAAAACTAGCCCTAGCCGTACCCTAGCCTTAGACCTAAACCTAGCCCTAACCCTAACCCTAGGCCTTGCCCTAACCTTAACCCTAGCTCTAAACCTAAACCTAACATTAGCCCTATCCCTAAAGCTAAACCTATCCCTAATCTTAAACCTAACCCTAACCCGAATTCTAACCCTAAACCTAGCCCTAACATTAACCCTAGTCCTAACCCTAACCCTAGCCGTAAACCTAACCCTAGCCCTAAACCTAGTCCTAGCCCTGACCCTAAATCTACACCTAATCCTAATCTTAACCCTACTCCTAACCCTAACCCTAACCCTGACCCTAACCCTAACCCTAGTCCTAGTCCTGACCCTAGCCCTAACCCAAACCCTAAACCTAATCCTAGCCCTATACCTAACCCTAATCCTCACCCTATCCCTAACCCTAATTCTAAACCTAACCCAACCCTAACCCTAGACCTAGACCTAACGCTAACCCTTGCCATAACCCTAAACTTAAACCTAAACCTAACCGTAGCCCTAGACCTAACCCTAACCCTAACCCTAGACCTAGCCATAACCCTAAACCTAGCCTTAGACCTAATGCTAACACTAACCCTAGCCTTAGCCCTAACCCTACCCCTAACCCTAGGCCTAGGCCTACCCCTAGCCTTAGCCACACCTTACCTTAACCCTACCCTAACCCTAAACCTAGCCATAACCCTAGACATAACCCTAACCCTAGGCATAACCCAAACCCTAGCCCTAGCCCTAACCCTAGCCTTAGACCTAACCCCAACTCTAGCCATAGACCTAACCCTAGCCCTAAACCTAACCATAGCCCTAGCCCTGATGCTAACCTTAGCCTTAGCCCACACCCTAGGCGTAAACTTAACCCTAGCTTTAGCCCTAACCCTAACCCTAACCCTAACTCTAACCCTAACAATAGCTCTAACCTTAAAACTACCCCTATACCTAAACCTAACACTAGCCCTAAACCTTACCCTAGCCCTAAACTTAACCCTGACCCTAACCCTAACAATACACCTAGCCCTAGCCATAGCCCTCATCCTAATCCTAACCCTAGCCCTAGCCTTAGACCTAACCCTAACCATAAACATAACAATAACCCTTTCCTAACCCTAACCCAAGACCTAACCGTAACCCTAACCCTAACCCTAAACCTAACCCTATTCCTAGCCCTAGCCCTAACCCTAACCTTAACCCTAACCCTAACCCTAGCCCTAGCCCTAACCCTAACCCTAACCCTAACCCTAACCCTAACTCTATCCCTAACCCTAAACCTAACCCTATTGCTACCCCTAGCCCTAACCCTAACCCTAACTCTAGCCCTAACACTAACCCTGACACTAGCCCTAAACTTATCCCTAACCCTAACCTTAGCCTTAGACTTAGCCCTAACCATAGCCATAAACATAAACCTAGCCCTAAACCTAACCCTAGTTTTAGACTAAACCCTAGCCATAACCCTTAACCTAGCCGTAGCCCTAGTCCTAGCCCTAAACCTAAACCTAGCCCTAACCTTTACCCTAACCCTGGATTTAGACCTAACCCTTGACCTAACCCTAAACCTAGCCATAGTCCTAAACCTAGCCTTAGACCTAACCCTAGCCCTTACCCTAAACCTAGCCCTAGCCCTGATCCTCACCATAGCCTTAGCCCACACCCTAGCCCTAAACTTAAACCTATCCTTAGACTTATCCCTAAACCTGGCCCTAAAACTAGACCTAGGGCTACCCCTAGCCCTAACCCTAACCCTAACCCTAACCCTAACCCTAACCCTAACCCTAACCCTAACCCTATATCTAACCCTGACCCTAGCCCTAATCCTAGCCCTAGCCCTAACCCTAACACTAACCTTAGATCTAACGCTAGCCCTCGCCCTAAACCTAGCCCTACCCCTAACCCTAACCCTAGACCTAAACAAAACCCTAAATCTAACCCCAAACCGTAGCCCTAAACCTTACCCACGCCCTAGCCATAACCCTAGCCCTAAACCTAACCCTAGCCCTAACCCTAACTCTAGCCCTACCACTAACCCTAACCCTAGCCTTAGACCATGCCCTAGCCCTATTCTTAACCCTAGCCTTAGCCCTAACCCTAACCCTAAACCTAAACGTAAACCTAGCCCTAACCCTAAACTTAGCCCGAGCCCTAACCAAAACCCTAGCCCTAACCCTAACCCTAACCTTGATCCTAACCCTAACACTAAATCTAACCCTAGCCCTAGCCCTAAACCCAACATTAACACTAACCGTAATCCTAACCCTAACCATAACCCTAATCCTAAACCTGGCCAAACACCTTACCTTAACCCTAACCGTAGGCCTACCATTAACACTAAACCTGACCCTAGCCCTCAAGCGAACCCTAAACATAGACCTAACCCTACCCCAACCCTAACCTTAGCCCAAAAACTAACCCTAACCAAAGCCCTAACCCTAACCCTGACACTATCCCTAACGCAAAACCTAACCCTAGGCCTAACCCAAACCCCAACCCTAACCCTAACCCTAACCCTAGCATAACCCTAACCCTAACCCTAAACCTAACCCTAGCCCTAACCCTAAACCTAATGCTAACATAACCCTATCCCTAACCCTAAATTTAGCCTTAGCCCTAAACCTAACGCCAACCCTATCCCTATCCCTAGCCCTAGATCTAACCCTAGCCCTAGCCCTAACCCTAACACGAGTCCCATCCCTAACCCTAACCCTAGCCTTAGACCACACCCTAGCCCTAATCTTAACCCTCGTTTTAGCCCTAAAACTAACCTTAAACCTAACCCTAACCCTAGCCCTAACCCTAACCTTAGCCCTAGCCCTAAACCTAACCCTAACAATAATACTAACCCTAAACCTAGGCCTAATCCTTATCCTAAATCTAACTCTAACCCTAACCCTAGCCCTAATTTGACACAAGCCCTAATCCTAACCCTAACCCTAAACCTAGACATAAACCTAACCCTAGCCCTAACCCTAACCCTAAACTTAACCCTAATCCTAGCGATAATGCTAAACTTTGACTTGGCCCTAACCTTAACACTAAAAATAACCCTGAAAGGCTAACAATAACCCTAGCACTATCCCTAAACCTAACCCTAGCCCTAAACCTAACCCTAGCCCTAACCCTAACCCTAACCCTAGCCTTAGACCACACCCTAGCCCTAATCTTAAACCTAGCCTTAGCCCTAACTCTAACCCTAAACCTAACTCTAACCCTAGCCCTAACCCTAACCTTAGGCCTAGCCCTAACCTTAGCCCTAGCCCTAAACCTAACCCTAACTTTGACCCTAACCCTAAAACTAAACCTAACCCTAGCCCTAACCCCAACCCTAACCCTAACCCTAACCCTAACCCTAGCCCTAACCCTAACCCTAACCCTAACCCTAGCCCTAACCCTAACCGTAACCCTAGCCCAACACCTTACCTTAAACCTAACCCTAAACCTAAACCTAACCGTAGTTTTAGACCTAACCCTAGCCCTAAACCTAAACTTAGTCCTAGCCCTAACCCCAGCCCTAATCCTAAACCTAAACCTAGCACTAACCCTAACCCTAAACCTAACCCTAAACCTAGCATTAGCCCTAAGCCTAACCCTAAACCTAACCCTAATCCTAAACCTAGCCCTAACCTGAATTCAAACCCTAAATGTAGCCCTAACCCTGGACTTAGCCCACATCCTAGCCTTGACCTTAACTCTAGCCTTAGCCCTAACCCTAACCCTTAATCTAACCAAAACCCTAGGCCTAACCCTAACCTTAGCGTTAGCACTAAACCTAGCTCTAAAACTAACCCTAACCATAACCCTAAACCTAAAACTAGCCTTGAGACCTAACACTAACCCTAACGCTAGCACTATCCCTAACCATAACACTGGACCTAGCCCTACCCCTAGCCCTAGACCTATCCCTAACCCTAAACCTAGCCCTAACCCTAATCCTAAACCTAAATCTAACACTAGCCTTAACCCTAACCCTAGCCCTAGACCTAACCCTAACGCTCACACTAATGCTAAACGTAAACCTAACCCTAAACCTAACACTAACCCTAACCCTAAACCTAGCCCTAACCCAACCCTAATCTTAACCTTAGCCTTGGCCCTAACCCTAGCCCAATGATTGATCCTAAGCTTAACCATAAACCTAGACATAGCCAGAGACATAAAGATAACCCTAAACTTAGAAATAGCCCTAACCCTAAGCTTAGCCTTAGCACTAACCCTAACTCTAGCCTTACCCTAACCATAAATCTAACCCTAAAACTAGCCCTAACCCTAACACTAACCCTAACCCTCACCCTAACACTAACCCTTACCATAACCCTAATGCTAGCCCTAGCCCTAGCAGTAGACCGAACTCTAACCCTAACCCTAGACCTAGCCGTAACCCTAACCTTAGTCCGAGCCCGCCCTAACCCTAACCCTAAACCTAAACCTAAACCTGAACCTAACCCTGGCCCTAACCCTAACCATAAAACTAACCCTAACCCTAGACCTAACGCTAAACCTAACCCTAGCCCAATCCCTTACCCTAACCCTATTTCCAACCCTAAACCTAGCCCTAGCCTTAACCCTAACTCTAGCCCTGACCCTAAACCTAGACCTAACCCTAAACCTAGCCCTGAACTTAGCCCTAAAACCTAACCCAAACCCTAGCCCTAAGTTTGACCCAGGCCCTAGCCCTAGCCCTAACACTTGACTTAGACGTAATTCTAGCCCTAACTCTAACGCTAGCCCTAGCCCTAACCCTAACCTTAGCAAGACCCATTACCTTAACCCTTACCTTAACCCTAATGCTAACTCTAGCCATAAACCTAACCCTAACCCTAGCCCTAAACCTAAACCTAGCCCTAACCCTAACCCTAGTTTTAGACCTAAACGTTGCCCTAACCCTTGACCTACCCTAGCCCTAAACCTAGCCTTAGACCTAACCGTAGCCCTAAACCTAACCCTAGCCCTAGCTTTAACACTAACCCTAACCCTAACCCTGACCCTAGCACTAACCCTAACCCTAAGCCTAACCCTGGCCCTAGCCCTAAAATTAACCCTAACCCTAACCCTAATCCTAAACTTAGCCCTAACCTGAATTCTGACCCTAAACCTAGTCCTAACCCTACACTTAGACCTAGCCCTAATTCTAAACCTAACCCTAGCCATTACCCTAACCCTAACAATACACCTAACCCTAGCCCTAGCACAAACCCCAACCGTAACCCTAACCCTAGCCATTACCCTAACCCTAACAATACACCTAACCCTAGCCCTAGCACAAACCCCCACCGTAACCCTAAGCCTAGCTCTAACCCTAACCCTAACCCTACCCCGACACCTTACCTTAACCCTAACACTAGGCCTAACCCTAATCCTAGGCTTAATCCTAGCCCTAACCCTAACCTAAACCTAACCCTAGCCCTAACCCTAGCCCTAACCCTAAAACTAAACCTGACCCTAACCCCTTACTCTAAACCTAACCCTAGCCCTAGACAAACCCCAACCCTAACCCTAACCCTAAATCTATCCCTAACCCTAACGCCTAAACTTAACCCTAACAATAAACCTAACACTAGCCCAAAACCTTACCTTAACCCTAACCCTACGTCTAACCCTAACCCTGGCCCTAACTCTAGCCCTAACCCTAACTCTAACCCTAGCCCTAACCCTAGCCCTAGCCTTAGACCTAACCCTAAACCTAACAGTAACACTAACAGTAAACCTAACCCTAACTCTAACCCTATACATAACCCTAAATCTAGCCCTAGACCTAAGGCTAACAATAGCCTTAGACCTAATGCTAGCCCTAAACCTACCCTTAGCCCTAGCCCTAACCCTAACCCTAACCCTAAACCTGACCCTAATACAAAACCGTAGCACTAGCCCTAACCCTAACCCTAGCCTTAGACCTAACCCTAGCCCTAAACCTAACCTCAGCCCTAGCCCTAACAGTAACCCTAAACCTAAACCTAACACTAAGCCTAACCCTAACCTTAGCCTTAGCCTTAGCCTTACCCCAAACGTAACCCTAACCTAAGCCTTAGCCCTAACCCTAGCACTAACCCTAACTTTAACCCTAACCCTAGCCCTAGCCAAGACCTAACGCTAATCCTAACCCTAGCACTATCCCTAACCCTAACTCTAGCCCTAAACCTACCCCTAGCCCGAATCCTTACATTAATGCTTACCCTAACCAAAATGCTAACTCTAGCCATAACCCTAACCCTAACCCTAGCCCTAAACCTAACGCTAATCCTAGCCTGACCCCTTACCTTAACCCCAACCGTAACCCTAACCCTAGCCTTAGACCTAACTCTAACCCTAGACTTAGACATACACCTAGCCCTAAAGTTAACCCTAGCCCTAGACCTAACCCTAACCCTAAACCTAGCCTTAGCCCTGACCCTAACCCTAGCCTTAGCCCACAACCTAGCCCTAAACTTAACCCTATCCTTAGACTTAACCCTAACCCTAGCCCTAAACCTAGACCTAGGGCTACCCCTAGCAATAGCCCTAGCCCTAAACCTAACCCTAGCCCTAACCTTAACCCTAGCCCTAGACCTAACCCTAACCCTAACCCTAGCCCTAACCCTGAACCTAGCCCTAATCCTAGCCCTAGACCTAACCCTAACACTAGCCTTAGACCTAACCCTAGCCCTCGCCCTTAACCTAGCCCTAGCAAAAACCCTAGCCCTAGCCCTAGCCCTCACACTAACCCTAGACCTAAACAAAACACTAAACCTAACCCTGAACCCTAGCCCTAACCCTTTCCCGAGCCCTAGCCCTAACCCTAACCCTAGCCCTAAACCCAAATGTAGCCCTAACCCTAACCCTAGCCCTAGCCCTAAACCTAACTCTAGCCCTAGCGCTAACCCCAACCCTAGCCTTAGCCCACACCGTAGCCCTAACCTTAACACTAGCCCTAGCCCTAACCCTAAACCTAAGCCTAACCCTTGCGCTAAACCTAATGCTAGACCTAGCCCTAACCCTAACCATAGTTTTAGACATAACCCTAACCCTAATCCTAATCCTGACATTAACCCTAACCCTAGCCCAACCCCTTACCTTAACCTTAAAGCTACGCCTACTCCTAATCCTAGCCCTAACCTTAGACCTAACTTTAGCCCTAACCTAATCCTAGCCCTAGCCTTAAACCGAACCCTTGCCTTAGACCTAATCCTAGCCTTAACCCTAACCCAAGCACTAAACCTAACCCTAGCCCTAGACCTAACCCTAGTCCTAAACGTAACTCTAGCCCTAGCCCTAACCTTATCCCAAACTTATCCCACACCATAGACTTAGCCCTAAACCTAACACTAAACCTAACCTTAATCCTAGCCCTAACCCTAGACCTAACCCTAACCTTAGCCTTAGCCTTAGCCCTAACCCTAGCCCAAACCCTAAACCTAACCCTAACCCTAACCATAACCCTAACCCTAACCCTAGACCTAGCCCTGACCCTAACCATAGACTTAGCCCTAACCCTAACAATACCCTTATCCCTAATGCTAGCCCTAGACCTAGCCCTAATCGTAACCCTAACCCTAATCCTAAGCCTGACACTAGCCTTAACCCTAAATGTAGCCCTAGACCTAACCCTAACCCTCGCCATAGCCCACACCCTAGCCCTAAACTAAACACTAGCCCTAGCCCTAACCCTAACCCTAACCTTAGCCTTAGCCCTAACCCTAGCCCTAACCCTAACCCTAGCACTAGCCCTAACCTTAAAGCTAACACTAGCCCAACCCCTTACCTGAACCCTAACCCTGGGCCAAACCCTAAACCTCGCCCTAACCTGACCCAAGACTTCGACCTAACTTTAGCTCTAACCCTAACCCTAGCCCTAGCAATATATGTAACCCTCGCCTTAGACCTAACCCTAGCCCTAAACTTAACATTAGCCCCAACCCTAACCCTAACCCTAATCCTAGCCCTAGCCCTAGCCCTAACCCTAACCCTAACCCTAGCCCTAGCCCTAACCCTAACCCTAACCCTAACCCTAGCCCTAGCCCTAACCCTAACCTTAGCCCTACTGCTAGTATTATCCCTAACCATAACCCTAGACCTAAGCCTACCCCTAGACCTAACCCTAAACCTAGCCCTACACCTAGCCCTAACCCTAACCCTAGCCCTAACCCTAATACTAAACCTAACCCTAACTCTAGCATTAACCCTAACCCTAGCAGTAGACCTAACCCTAACCATAAACCTAATCCTAAACCTAGCCCTAACTCATACCTAATTCTAACCTTAGCCTTAGCCCTAACCCTTGCCCTACCATAGCCCTAACTCTCGCCCTAACCCTAACCATAAACCTAATCCTAAACCTAGCCCTAACACATACCTAATTCTAACCTTAGCCTTAGCCCTAACCCTTGCCCTACCATAGCCCTAACACTAACCCTAGCCCTAGACCTAACACTAACCGTAGCCTTACCCTAGCCCTAAATTTAACCCTAACACTAGCCCTAACCCTAACACAGACCCTAACCCTAACCCTAACGCTAAACCTAGCCCTAGCCGTAGACATAATGCTAACTCTAACCCTAGCCTTAGCCCTACCCCTAACCCTAGCCTTAGCCCTAACCTTAACCCTAGCCCTACACCTAGACCTAGGCCTACCTGTAGTCTTAGTCCTAGCCATAACCCTAATCCTACCCTAGCCTTAGACCTAACCCTAGATCTAACCCTAACCTTAGCCCTAGACCTAAGCCTAAACCTAGCCCTAACCCTAACCCTAAACCTACCCCGAACCCTAGCCCTAACCCTAACCCTAGCCCGACACCTTACCTTAAACCTAACCCTTCCCCTACCGCTAAACCTAGCCCTAGTCCTAGCCCTAACCCTAACCCTAGCCCTTGCCCTAACCCCAATCCTAGCCTTAGCCCAGACCCTACCTTTAAACTTAACCCTAGCCTTAGCCCTAACCCTAACACTAAACCTAACCCTAAACCTAGGCCAAACCCTAGCCCTAGCCTTGGCCCTAACCCTAACCCTAAACCTAGGCCTAATGCTAGAAATATCCCTAACCATAACCCTAGAACTACCCCAACCCCTGGTCCTAGACCTAGCCCTAACCCTAAACCTAGCCCTAACCCTAATCCTAAACCTAACCCTAACACTAGCTTTAAACCTAACCCTAGCACTAGAAATAACCTTAACCCTCGTCCCAACACTAACCCAAACCTAAACCTAACCTTAGCCTTAGCCCTAACCCTTGCCCTAACGGTAACCCTAACACTAACCATAGCCCTAGCCCTGGACCTAACACTAACCAAAACTATGGACCTAGCCCTAACCCTAACCCTAGCCTCAGCCCTAACCCTAACCCTAGCCTTATTTTAGGCGTAAACCGAAACCTAGACCTAGCACTAACCCTAACCCTAGCCCTTATACTAACCCTAACCCTAGTCTGAGCCCTAACACTAACCCTAACCCTAACCCTAGCCCTAAACCTAACCCTAAATCTAACCTTAACCCTAACCCTAACCCTAAACCTAACCCTAACCCTAATCTTAGCCCAAAACCTAGCCCTAACCCTAACCTTAGACTTGGTCCTAACCCTAGCCCTAACCCTACCCGTAATATAACCCTACCCCTAACCTAACCTTAATCCCTAACCCTAAGCCTAACAATAAGCCCTAATTTTGACCCTAACCCCTAATCCTTACCCCTAAGTCTCGCCCGAACTCGAACCCTAACCCTAACCTTTACCCCTAAACTTAATCCTGAACCTAATACTAACCTAATCCTAATCCTAATCCTAACCCTAACCCTAACCCCAAACCCATAACTAACTGTTGGTGGTGGTGATTAATATTTACTAATGATTATCTTTTAGGTAAGCTTGCTGTTAATCCTAAACAGTTGTATAATCAAATCACCACACAGAGACTGGAATTATTTGAACACAATGCTGGGCAATACTTACTCCCTCCCACACCTCCAAGCCCTCATAGTTTCCTAACATTTAGTTTTCCCACATTATACTTGCTTTTAGTGATATCTTAGGTCTAGTCCATCTCTTCACCTTGTTACCAGATCTCTCCTCCAGCTCTGCTCCAAGCTCTCCTTGCCCTTTCTCCTCGCCACTCATTTCTTGCCCTAGGCTCCTACCAGTGATATATCACACTCTACAGCACAGAAGCAAGTTACCATCAAAGGAACAGAAACACAAAACACTACGTTGTGAACTAAATCGCATGTGTGTCACTCACTCAATTAGGAATACAGGAAAACTGAAAAGTGATATCAGGCACAGTAAAGCACAGAATCAAGTTTGCTATGAAAGAATAGAAAGGCAAAGCACAAATTGTAAACTAATTCACATGTGTATCACTCGCCTAATTAGGAATACAGGAAAACTGAAAAGTGATATATCGCACTCCACAGCACAGAAACAAGTTTCCAACATAAGAACAGAAACACAAAGCACAATGTTTGAAACTAAATCACGTAATTGCCGCTCGCTCAATTGGGAATACAGGAAAACTGAAATGTGATATCTCGCACTGTACAGCACAGAAACAAGTTTCCAACAAAAGATGAGCAACGCAAAGCACTACGTTGTAAACTAAATGACATGTGTGACGCTTGCTCAATTAGGAATACAGGAAAACTGAAAAGTGATATCTCACAATGTACAGCACAGAAACAAGTTTCCAACGAAAGAACAGAAACACAAAGCACAACACTAACTCACATATGTGTCACCCGCTCAATTAAGAATACAGGAAAACTGAAAACTGATATCTCGCACTATACAGCACAGAAACAAGTTTCCAACAAAAAAACAGAAACGCAAAGCAAAAAATTGTAAACTAAATCACATGTGTGTCGCTCACTCAGTTAGGAATACAGGAAAATTGAAAAGTGATATCTCACACTGTACAGCCCAGAAACAAGTTTCCAACGAATGAACAGAGACGCAAAGCACAACATTGTAAACTAATTCGCATATGTGTCCCCCTCTCAATTACAATAACAGGAAAACTGAAAAGTGATATATCGCACTGTAAGGCACAGAAAAAAGTTTCCAACGAAAGAACAGAAACAAAAAGCACTATGTTGTTAACTAAATCACATGTGTGTCACTCGCTCAGTTAGAATACAGGAAAACTGAAAAGTGATATCTCGCACTGTACGGCACAGAAATAAGTTTCCAATGAAAGAACAGAAAGGCAAAGCACAACTTTGTAAACTAATTCACATATGTGTCGCCTGCTCAAACAGGATAAAGGAAAACTGAAAAGTGATATATCACACTCTACAGCACAGAAACAAATTTCCAAAAAAAGAACAGAAATGAAAAGCACTACAGTGTGAACTAAATCTCATGTGTATCACTCACTCAATTAGGAATACAGGAAAACTGAAAAGTGACATCTAACAGTGTACAGCACAGAAACAAGTTTCCAATGAAAGAAGAGTAAACTAACTCACATTTGTGTCGACCGCTCAATTAGGATAACAGGAAAACTGAGAAGTGATATATCGAACTCTACAACACAGAAACAAGTTACCATCAAAGGAACAGAAACACAAAGCACTTCATTTTGACCTAAATTCCATGTGTGTAACTCGCTAAATTAGGAATACAGGAAAACTGAAAAGTGATATCTCCCACTGTACAGCACAGAAACAAGTTTCCAACAAAAGAACAGAAACACAAAGCAAAATGTTTGAAACTAAATCCCATGTTTGCCGCTCACTGAATTAGGAATACAGGAAAACTGAAATGTGATATCTCGCACTGCACAGCACAGAAACAAGTTTCCAACAAAAGAACAGAAAGTAAACACAACATTGTAAACGAATTCACATATGTGTCCCCCTTTCAATTACAATAACAGGAAAACTGAAAAGTGATATATAGCGTTGTAAGGCACAGAAAAAAGTTTCCAACGAAAGGACAGAAATGAAAAGCACTAGGTTGTGAACTAAATCACATGTGTGACGCTCGCTCAATTAGGAATACAGGAAAACTGAAAAGTGGTTTCTCGCACTATACGGCACAGAAACAAGTTACCATCCAAAGAACAGAAATGCAAAGCACTATGTTCTGAACTAAATCACATGTGTGTCGCTCGCTCAGTTAGGAATACAGGAAAACTGAAAAGTGATATTTCGCACTGTACAGCACCGAAACAAGTTTCCAATGAAAGAACAAAAACGCAAAGCACTACGTTGTAAAGTAATTCACATACGTGTCACCCGCTCAATTAGGATAACAGGAAAACTGAAATGTGATATATCGAACTCTACATTACAGAAACAAGCTACCATCAAAGGAACAGAAAAGCAAAGCACTACAATGTGAACTGAATCACATGTTTGCTGCTCGCTCAATTAGGAATACAAGAAAACTGAAAAGTGATATCTCGCACTGTACAGCACAGAAACAAGTTTCCAACAAAAGAGCAGGAAAGCAAAGCTCTACTTTGTAAACTAAATCACATGTTTGCTGCTCGCTCACTTAGGAATACAGGAAAACTGAAAAGTGACCTTAGCCCTAGCCCTAACCCTAACCTTAGCCCTAACCTTAACCCTAACCATGATCCTAACCCTAACAATAACCCTAAACCTAGACCTGGCCCTCATCCTAAACCTAACGCTAGCCCTAGCCCTAACACTAACCCTAGCCTTAGAACTAACCTTAGCCCTAACATTAACCCTAGCCCTAGCGCTAACTCTAACAATAAACATAAACCTAACCCTAGCCTTAACCCTAAACTTAGCCTTAGCCTTAGCCCTAATCCTAAACCTAACCCTAAACTTAGCCTTAGCCCTAAACCTAACCCTAACTGTAATCCTAAACCTAACCCTAGACCTAGCCCAATACCTAACGCTAATGCTAACCCTAACCCTATCCCTAACCCTAACCCTATCCCTAACCCTAAACCTAGCCCTAGACCTAACCCTACCCCTAGCCCTTAACCTAACCCTAAACCTAACCGGACCCCTACCCCTAACCCTGAGAGGAGCAATAGCCCTAGCCCTAGCCCTAACCCTAACCCTTGCCTTAGAACTAACACTAGCTCTAACTCTAATCCTAGCCCTAGCCCTAACCCTAACCCTAAGCCTAGCCCGACCCCTTACCTTAACCCTAACCCTAACCTTAAGGAAAAACCTAGCTCTAACCCTAAATGTAACACTAGCCCTAGCCCCAAACCTAAACCTAGAACTAACCCTAACCGTAGTTTTAGACCTAACCCTAGACCTAACCCTAAACCTAGCCCTAGCCATACCGTAGCCTTAGACCTAACCCTAGCCCTAACCCTAACATTAGCCCTAGA
>REGO01001049.1:305958-318456 GCA_010120015.1 Rhombomys opimus
CCTAGCCTTAATCCTAAACCTAGCCATAGTCCTAGACCTAAACCAAAACCTAGCCCTAACCCTAACCCTAGATTTAGACCTAACCCTAGACCTAAACCTAGCCCTAGCCCTACCCTAGCCTTAGACATAAACCTAGCCCTAACCCTAACCCTAGCCCTTGCCCTAACCCTAACCCTAGGTCTAAACCTAAACCTAAACCTAACCCTAACCCTAGCCCTAAACCTAAAACTATCCCTAATCTTGAACCTAGCCCAAACCGGAATTCTAACCCAAAACCTAGCCCTAACCCTAACCCTAGTCCTAACCCTAACCCTAGCCCTAAACCTAACCCTAGCCCTGACCCTAACTAACTCTAAACCTAACCCTAATCTTAACCCTAATCCTAGCCCTAACCCTAACCCTAAACATAATCCTAGCCCTATACCTAACCCTAACCCCAGCCCTAACCCTAATCCTAAACATAACCCAAACCTAACACTTGCACTAGACCTAACTCTAACCCTTGCCATAACCGTAACCCTAAATCTAACCCTAAAACTAACCCTAACCCTAGCACTAAGCCTAAAGCTAAACCTAACCCTAGACCTAGCCCTAAGCCTAATCCTAGCCTTACACCTAACCCTAACAATAGCTTTATCCTAGCCCTAAACCTAAGCCTAACACTAGCCTTAAACCTAAACCTCACCCTAACCCTAACCCTAACCCTAACCCTAACCCTAACCCTAACCCTAACCCTAAACCTAACACTAGCCCTAACCCTAGGAGTAGACCTAATGCTAACCCTAAACCTAGACCAAGCCCTAACCCTAACCCTAGGCCTAGTTCTATCCCTAACACTAACCCTAGCCCTAACCTTAAACCTAGCCTTAAACCTAACACTGAACCTAGCCCTAAACCTAAACCTAAACCTAAACCTAAACCTAAACCTAAACCTAAACGTAACCCTAACCCTAAACCTAGCCCTAACCCTGACCATAACCCTATCCTGAGCCTTAACCTGCACCCTAGTTTTAGACATAACCCTAACCCTAACCCTAGATATAACCCTAAACCTAGCCATAGCCCTAACATTAACCCTAGCCCTAATTCTAGACCTAGGCCTACCCCTAGCCCTAGCCCTAGCCCAAGGCAAACCCTAACCATAAACCTAGCCCTAACCTTAACCTTAGCCCTAGACCTATCCCTAACCCGTACCTTAACCCTAAAGCTAAACATAAACCTAACCCTAGACCTAACCTTAACCCTAGCCTTAGACCACGCATTAGCCCTAACCTTACCCATAGCCTTAGCTCTAACCCTAACCCTAGACCTAATCCTAACCCTAGTACTAACCCTAGCCTTAAACCTTACCCTAACCCTAGCCTTAAACCTAACCCTAACCCTATCCCCAAACCTTACCTTAACCCTAACCCTAACCCTAAACCTAACCCTAAAGTTAGCCATAACGCTAGCCATAACCCTAACCCTAGCCATAACCCTAACCCTAGCCCTAGCCCTAACCCTAACCCTAGCCTTAGACCTAACACTAACTCTAGACTTAGACCTAACCCTAGCCCTAAACCTAACCCTAGCCTTAGACCTAACCCTAGCCCTAAACCTATGCCAAGCCCTAGCCCTGATGCTAACCTTAGACTTAGCCAACACCCTAGCCCTAAACTTAACCTTAGCCTTAGCCCTAACCCTAACCCTAAACCTAACCCTAACCCTGGTCCTAACCTTAACAATAGCCCTAACCTTAACACTAGCCCTAGACCTAAACCTAACACTAGCCCTAAAGCTAAGCCTAACAATAATACTAACCCTAACCCTGGCCCTAACCCTGACACTAGCCCTAACCCTAAACCTAAACCTAACCCTAACCCTAACAATAGCCCTAACCCTGACACTAGCCCTAGCCATAACCCTAACCCTAGCACTAATGCTAACCTTAGCATTAGCCCTAAACCTAACACTAAACCTAACCTTAGACTTAGCCCTAACCCTAACCCTAGCCCTAGCCCAAGAACTAACGCTGACACTAACCCTAGCCCTATCCCTAAAACTAACACAATCCCCAACCCCAACCCTATCCCTAACCCTTACCCTAACCCTAAACTTAACCCTATCCCTAACCCTAACCCTAAACCTAACCCTAGCCCTAGCCCTAGCCCTAACCCAAAACCTAACGCTAACCTAACCTTAACCCTAACCCTAACCCTAGACATAACTCTAACCCTAGCCCTAGGCCTAAACCGAACCCTAGCCTTAGACATAACCCTAGCAATAACCCTAACCTTAGCCCTATCCCTAAACCTTAACCTGGCCATAACCCTAACCGTGACGCTAACCCTAACAATACACATATCAGTAGCCATAGCCCTCATCCTACCCTAACCCTAACCCTAGCCTTAGACCTAACACTAGCCAAAACCCAACCCTAACCATAACGATACCCCTTTCCCTAAACTTGACCCTAGCCCTAACCCTAACCCTAACACTATCCTTAGCCCTAGCCCTAACCCTAACCTTAACCCTAACCCTAGCCCTAACCCTAACTCTAACCCTATCCCTGACCCTAACCCCAGCCCTAACCTAACACTAGCCCTAACTCTAAACCTACTCCTAGACCTTACACTACCACTAGCCCTAAACATAACCCTAAACCTAACCGGAACCCTGGCTCTAACCATGACAGGAGCCCTAGTCCTAGCCCTAGCCCTAACCCTAACATTAGCCTTAGACCTAACCCTAGCTCTAACTCTAATCCTAGCCCTAGTCCTAAACCTAACCCTAAGCCGAGCCCGAACGCTTACCTTAACCCTGATCTAACCTTAAGAATAACCCTAGCTCTAACCCTAACCTTAGCCTTAGACCTAACCCTAGCCCTAAAACTAAACCTAGCCCTAGTCCTACCCCTAAACCAAAACCTAGGGCTAACCCTAACCCTAGATTTAGACCTAACCCTAGAACTAACCCTGAACCTAGCCCTAGCCCTACCCTACCCTTAGACCTAACCCTAGCCCTAACCCTAACCTTAACCCTTGCCCTAACACTAACCCTAGCTCTAAACCTAAACCGAAACCTAACCCTAGCCCTAGCCCTAAACCTAAAATTATCCCTAATCTTAAACCTAGCCCTAACACGAATTCTAACCCTAACCCTAGTCCTAACCATAACCCTAGCCCTAAACCTTACCCTAGCCCTAACCCTAATCATAGCCCTGACCCTAACTAACTCTGAACCTAACCCTAATCTTAACCCTAATCCTAACCCTATCCCTTACCCTAGTCCGAGCCCTGACCCTAGCGCTAACCATAACACTAAACATAATCCTAACCTTATACCAAACCCTAACCCAATCCCTAACCATAATCCTAAATCTAACCCAACCCTAACCCTGGCCCTAGACCTAATGCTAACCTTAAGCCTATACCTAGCCCTAAACCTAACCCTAACCTAAGACCTAACCCTAACCCTAGCTTTATCCTAGCCCTAAACCTAACCCTAACACTAGCCCTAAACCTAAACCTTACCCTAACACTAACCCTAACACGAGCCCTAGACCTAGCAGTAGAACTAACGCTAACCCTAACCCTAGACCTAGCCCTAACCATAAACCTAGCCTTAGCCCTAACCCTAACACTACCCCTAACCCTACACCTAGGCCTAAACCTAGCCCTAGCCGTAGCCCTAACACTAACCCTAGCCCTATCCATAACCCTAACCCTCATGGCAATTTTAAACATAACCCTAAACCTAACCCTAGACATAACCCTAAACCTAGCCTTAGTCCTAACCTTAACCCTAGCCCTAATTCTAGACCTAAGCCTAACCCTACCGCTAACCCAAGCCAAACCCTAACCCTAAACCTAGCCTTAGACCTGACTCAAGCAATAACCCTAAACTTAGCCCTAGCCCTAAACCGTACCCTAGCCCTACCCTAACCCTAGCCCTAACCCTGACTCTAACCCTAACAATACACCTAAACCTAGCCATAGACCTCATCCTGCCGTCACCCTAGCCCTAGCCCTAAACCTAACCTTAGCCTTAGACCTAACACTAGCCCAAACCACAAACCTAACCCTAACCCTAACCCTAACCCTAACCCTAACCCTAACCCTAAGCCTACACATAACTGTAAACCTAAACCTACCCCTAACGTTAAGCTTAACCCTAGGCCTAACCCTAACCCTAACCCTAGCCCTAAACCTAACAATAACCCTAGCCCTAAACTTAGCCCTAACCCTAACCTTAGCCTTAGCCCTAAACATAGCCATAAATATAAACCTAGCCATAAACCTAACCCTAGTTTTAGACCTAACCCTAGCCCTAACCCTTAACCTAGCCGTAGCCCAAGGACTAGCCCTAAACCTAAACCTAGCCCTAACCCTAACCCTAACCCTAACCCTAACCCTAACCCTAGTTTTAGAGCTAACCCTAAACCTATCCCTAGCCCTAAAACTAGCCTTAGACCTAACCCTAACCCTAACCCTAACCCTAGCCCTAACCCTAACCCTGAACCTAACCCTAGCCCTAGCCCTAAACCGTACCCTAACCCTAACCCTAATCCTAAACCTAGCCCTAACCTGAATTCTAACCCTAAACCTAACCTACCCCTAACATTAACCTTAACCGTAGCCCGAACCCTAAACCTAACCCTAGCCCTTACCCTAACCCTAACAATACACCTAAACCTAGCCCTAGCACATACCCCAACCCGACTATAAGCCTAGTTCTAACCCTAACCCTAACACTAGCCCTACTCCTTACCTTAACCCTAACAATAGGCCTAACCCTAATCCTAGCCCTAACCCTAATCCTAGCCCTAACCCAAAGTTTAACCTAATGCTAGGCCTAACCCTAAACCTAACCCTAAAACTAAACCTGACCCTAACCCTAACCCTAATTCTACCCCGAACCCTAAACCTAGCCTTAGACCTAACCCTAACCCTAACCCTAAACCTAGCCCTAACCCTAACCCTAGACATAACCCTAATTCTAGCCTTATACCTGAGGCTAACACTAGCCT
The DNA here is from genome assembly GCA_010120015.1 of Rhombomys opimus. Classification (NCBI taxonomy): domain Eukaryota; kingdom Metazoa; phylum Chordata; class Mammalia; order Rodentia; family Muridae; genus Rhombomys; species Rhombomys opimus. The sequence continues at coordinate 310,967 of REGO01001049.1, forward strand.
TAGACCTAACGCTAGCCCTAAACCTAACGTTAGCCCTACCCCTAACCCGAACCCTAGCCCTAAACCTAAACCTAAACCTGACCCTATCCCTAACCATAGCACAAACCCTAACCCTAACCGTAGCACTAGCCCAAATCCTAACCGTAGCATTAGCCCTACCCGTAGCCCTAACCCTAACCTAAGCCCTAACCCTAACACTAACCATAAACCTAAACCTAACACTAAACCTAACCCTAACCTTAGCCTTAACCCCAAAACTAACCCTAAACTTAGCCTTACACATAACCCTAGCCCTAACCCTAACTTTAAACCTAAGCCTAGCCATAGCCAGCACCTACCGCTAATGCTAACTCTAGCACTATCCCTAACCCTAACCCTAGCCCTAACCCTAACCCTAACCCTAGCCTGACCCCTTACCTTAACCCTAACCGTAACCCCAACCCTACCCTTAGACCTAACTCTAACCCTAGACTTAGACCTACCCCTAGCCCTCAAGTTAACCCTAGCCTTAGCCCTAACCCTAGCCCGAAACCTAGCCCTAGCCCTGACCCTAACCCTAGCCTTAGCCCACACCCTAGCCCTAAACTTAACCCTATCCTTAGACTTAACCCTAAACCTAGCCCTAACCCTAGACCTAGGGCTACCCCTAGCCCTAGCCCTAGCCCAAAACCTAACCCTAGCCCTAACCTTAAACCTAGCCCTAGACCTAACCCTAACCCTAACCAGAGCCCTACCCTGACTTAGCCCTAATCCTAGCCCTAATCCTAGCCCTAACCCTAGCCCTAGCGCTAACCCTTACCCAAGCCCTAGCCCTAACACTTACCCTAGCCCTAAACGTAACCCTAGCCCTAAAACTAACCCTAGCCCTAGCCCTAAAACTACCTCTAGCTCTAGTAGAGCTAAACCTAACCCTAGCCCCAAACTTAACCCTAGCCCTAGCACTCACCCTTACCCTAGCCCCAACCCTAAACCTAACACTACCCTGACCCTTACCTTAACAATAAACCTAACCTTAGCCCTAGCTCTTATCCTAACCCTAACCCTAGCCCTAGCCCTAAACCTAGACTTAGACCTAACCCTAGCCCTAACCCTAAACCTAACCCTAGCCTTAGACCTAACCCTAGCCCTAACCCTAAACCTAACCCTAGCCCTAGCCCTAACACTAACCCTAAACCTAACCCTAGCCCTAGCCCTAGTCCTAGCCCTAACCCTAAACCTAACCGTAACACTTGCCCTAACACTAACCCTAACCCTAGGCCTAACCCTCACCCGGGCCATAACTATAGCCCTAACCCTAACCCTAACCCTAGCCCGACTCCTTAACTTAACCCTACTCCTAGGCCTAACCCTAACCCTAGCCCTAAACTTAACCCTAGCCCAAGACCTAACCCTAAACCTAACCCTAGCACTAACCGTGACACTAGCCCTAATCCTAGCCCTAACCCTAACACTAGCCTTAGACCTAACCCTAGCCCTTGCCCTAAACCTAGCCCTAGCCCAACCCTAACACAAGCCCTAAACCTAACCATAGCCTAAGACCTAACCCTAACCCTAGCCCTAACCATAACCCTAAACCTAACCTTAGCCCTAACCCTAAAACCAATCCTAATCCAAACCCTAATCCTAAACCTAGCCCTAACCTTATTTCTAAGCCTAAACCTAACCTAATCCTAAAATAACCCTTGCCCTAACCCTAACCCTAGCCTTAAACCTATCGCTAGTCCTAACCCTAAACCTAGCCCTAACCCTAACCCTAGCCCTAACTGTAACACTAAACCTCACCTTAACCCTAACCCTAAAACTACCACTAGCCCAAGCCCTAGCAGTAGACCTAACGCTAACCCTAACCTTAGACCTAACTGCTACCGTAATCCTAGCCTTAGCCTTAACCCTACACCTAGTCCTAACCCTAGACTTAGGCCTACCACTAGCCCTTGCGCTAGCCCTAGCCCTGACCCTAACCCTAGCCCTAACCTTAACCATAGCCCTAAACCTAACCCTAACCCTAGTCCTAACCCTTACCCTAACCCTAGCCCTAACCCTGACCCTAGCCCTCGCCCTAGCCCTAAACCTAACTCTAGTTATAGACATAACCCTAACCCTAACCCTAACCCTAGCGCTAAACCTAATCCTAACCCTAGCCAGACCTCTTACCTTAAACCTAACCCTAATACTAACCCTAACCCTAACCCTAATCCTAGGCCAAGCCTTAACCTTAGCCTTAGACCAAACCCTAGACATAACCTTAACCCTATTCCTAGACAAAACCCTAACCCTAATCCTAACCCTAAACCTAAACCTAGCCCTAGCCTTAACACTAACCCTAACCCTAATCCTGAACATAGCCCTAACTTGAATTCAAAGCCTAAACCTTGCCCTAACCTAACTGTAAGCCGAGCCCTAACCCTAACCCTAGCCCTAACCCTAAACCTAACCCTAGCCCTATCCCTATCCCTAACCCTAACCCTTGTCCTAATCCTAACTCTAACCCTAGAGCTAGCTCTAGCTCAACCCTAACCATAGCCCTAACCCTAACCCTAAACCTAACCCTAACCTTAGCAATAAACCTAACCTTAGCCTTAGCCCTAACCCTAGCCCTAACCCTAACCCTAATCCTAACACTAGCCCTAGCCCAAGAGCTAATGCTAACACTTACCCTATCCCGATCCCCAACCCTAACCCTATCACTAACAGTAACCCTAGCCATAACACTAACACTAGCCCTAACCCTAAACTTAGCCCTAGACCTAACCCTAACCCTAGCCCTAAACCTAACCATAAACCTAACTCGAACCCTGGCTCTAACCCTGACCCGAGCTCTACCCCTATTCCTAACCCTAACCCTAGCCCTAGACCTAAACCTAGCCCTAACCCTAACAATAGCGCTAGCCCTAACCCTAACACTAACCCTAGCCTTAGCCCACACCCTAGCCCTAACCTTAACCCTAGCCCTAGACCTAATGCTAAACCAAAACCTAACCTAACCATAACCCTAACCCTAAACCTAGACATAAGTCTAACCCTAGCCCTAACCCTAACCTGAACCCTAGCCTTAGACCTAACCCTAGCCCTAAGCCTAAACTTAGCCCTATGCCTAACCCTTACCGTAGCCCTAACCCTAACAATAAACCTAACCCTAGCCCTATCTCTCATCCTAACCCTAAACCTAGTGCTAGCCCTAACCCTAGCCTTAGACCTAAGCCTAGCCCTAAACCTATGCCTAGCCCTAGCCATAATCCTAACCCTAAACCTAACCCTAGCCCTAGCCCTAACCTTAAACATAACCCTAAACCTAGCCCTAACCCTAACCCTAACCCTAGCCTTAGACCTAACCGTAGCCCTAGCTCTAGCCCAACACTAGCCATAGCCCTAACCCTACTCCTAACCCTAACCTAGCCTTAGCCCTAACCCTATCCGTAGCACTAGCCCTAACCCTAACCCTAGCCCTAGGCCTAAACCTAACCCTAGCTTTAACAATAACACTAGTTTTAGACCTAACCCTAGCCCTAACCCTTAACCTAGCCCTAGCCCTGACCTTAGCCTTAAACCTAACCCTAGCCCTATCCCTAACCCTAACCCTAGCCCTAACTCTAACCCTAAACCTAACCCTAACCCTAGCCCTAACCCTAACCCAAAACATAACCCTAAACCTAGCCCCAAACCTAGCCCTAACCCTAACCTTAGCCTTAGATCTAACATTAACCCCAACCCTAACCCTAGCCCTAGACCTAGACCTAACCCCAACCCTAACCATAACACTGACTCTAACCCTAACTCTAAACCTAACCCTAGGCCTAGCCCAAACCCCAATCCTAACCCTAGCCCTAACCCAACACTAACCCTAAACCTAACCCTAACACTAGATCTAACCATAATCCTAGCCTTAGACCTAACCATAGCTCTAAACCTAACCCAAGCCCTAGCCCTAACCCTAACCTTAGCCCTAGCCCTAACCCTAAGCCTAATCCTAGCCGTAAACCTAACCCTAACCTTGACCCTAACCCTAACATTAAACCTAATCCTAGGCCTAGCCCTAACCCCAACTATAACCCTAAACCTAACCCTAACCCTAACCGTAACCCTAGCCCAACACCTTACCTTAACCCTAACCCTAGTTTTAGACCTAACCCTAGCCCTAAACCTAAACTTAGTCCTAGCACTAACCCCAGCCATAATCCTAAACCTAAACCTAGCACTAACCCTAACCCTAAACCTAACGCTAAACCTAGCACTACCCTAAACCTAACCCTAAACCTAACCCTAGCCCTAACCCTAACCCTAACCCTGACCCTAGCCCTAACCCTAACCCTAACCCTAACCCTAACCCTAACCCTAGACCGACCCCGAACCTTAATGCTAACCCTAGGCCTAAACCTATTTCTAGCCCTAACCCTAGACCTAACCCTAACCCTAACCCTAACCCTGACCCTAACCTGGACACTGAACCTAACCCTAGCCCTAGCCCTAACCCTAACCCTAACCCTAGCCCTAGCCCTAACCCTAACCTTAGCCTTAGACCTAACTTTAGCCCTAACCCTAACCCTATTCTAGCCCTAACCCTAACCCTAACCCTAACCCTAACCCTAACCCTAACCCTAACGCTAACCCTAGCCCTAGCCCTAACCCTAACCCTAGTACTAACCCTAACCCTAGCCCTAAATCTAACACTAGCCCTAACCCTAACCCCAGCCCTAGACCTAACCCTACCCTACACCTAAACCTAACAGTAAACCTAACCCAAAACCTAGCCCTAACCCTAACCCTAAACCTAAACATAGACTGAACCCTTACCTTAACCCTTACCCTAACACTAACCCTAGCCTTAACCCTAACCCTAGCCCTTGCCCTAACCCTAAACCTAGCCTTAGTCCAGACCCTAGTCTTAACCTTAACCCTAGCCACAGCCCTAACCCTAAAATAAACCTAACCGTAACCCTAGGCCTAACCCTAGCCCTACCCTTATCCCTACCCCTAACCCAAACCTAGCCCTAATGCTAGGACTATGCCATAACCCTAGACCTAGCCCTACCCCTAGGCCTAGACCTAGCCCTAAACCTAACCCTAACACTAGCCCTACCCCTACCCCTAGGCTTAGCCCTAACCCTAACCCTAGCCTTATTTTAGCCGTAAATCTAACCCTAACAATAGCCCTAACCCTAACATTGACACTAACCCTAAACCTAACGTTAGACCTAGCCCTAGCCATAGACCTAATGCTAACCCTAACCCTAGACATAACCCTAACCCTAACCATAGCCTTAGCCTATCCCTAACCCTAGCCCTAAACCTAGCCCTATGCCTACCCGTAGTCATAGCCCTAGTTCTAGACTTAACCCTAACCGTAGCCGTAACCTTAACCTTAGCCCTAGACCTAAACCTAGCCCAAGCCCTAACCCTAGCACGAGCTCTAACCCTAACCCTAACCCTAGCCCTAGACCTAGCCCTAAACCTACCCCTCGCCTTAGCCCACACACTATCCCTAACATTAACAATAGCCCTAACCCTAACTGTAGCACTAACCCTAACCATAAAACTAGCCCTAGCCCTAAACCTAACCCTAGCCTTAGACCTAAACCTAGGCCTAACTCTAAACTTAGTCTTAGCCCTTACCCTAAACCTAGCCCTAACCCTAACCCTAAACCTAATCCTGAACCTAACCCTGGCCCTAACCCTAACCCTAAACCTAACCGTAACCCTAGCCCTAATGCTAAACCTAACACTAGCCCTAGCCCTAACCCTAGCCCAATCCCTTACAATAACCCTATTTCTAACCCTAACCATGGCCCTAGCCTTAACCCTAACTCTAGGGCTAACCCTAACGCTAGCCCAAGCCCTAGCCCAAAACATAAACCTATTCCTAATCTTAAACCTAGCCCTAATCTGAATTCTAACCCTATACCTAGCCCTAAACCTAAACCTACCTCTAAACCTAGCCTTGGCCCTAAACCTACTCCTAACCCTAACCCTAGTCCTAAACATAACCCTAGCCCAATTCTAACACTAAACCTAACCCTAATCCTAACTCTAAACCTAACCCTGACCCTAACCCTAATCCTAATCCTAGCCCTAACCCTAGCCCTACCCTAACCCTAAACCTAGGCCTAACCATAACCCTACACCTAGCCCTACCATTAACCTAGACCTAGCCCTAAACCTAACCCTAGCCCTAACCCTAAACCTAAATGTAACACTAGCCTTAACACTAAACCCAGCCCTAGACCTAACCCTAAACCTAACCCTAACATTAGCCTTAACCCTAGCCCTAGCCCAAAATTTAAAGATAATGCTAACCCTAGCACTATCCCTAACCCTAACCCTAACCCTAACCCTAACCCTATCCCTAACCCTAAACCTAGCCCTAGACCTAACTCTAACCCTAGCCATAGCCCACATCCTAGCACTAACCCTAATCCTAACCTTAGCGTTAGCCTAACCCTAGCCTTACCCCTAACCCTAGCTCTTGCCCTAACCTTAAACCTGACCCTAGTCCAACCCCTTACCTTTACCCTAATCCTAAGCCAAACCCTAATCCTAGCCCTAACCCTGACCCTAGCCTTAGACATAACTTTAGCCCTAACCCTAAATCTAGCCCTAGCCCTATACATAACCCTCGCCTTAGACCTAACCCTAGCCCTAAACTTAATATTAGCCCTAGCCCTAAGCATAACCCTAACCCTAGCCCAAGCCCTAACCCTAACCTGACCTAGCCCTAGCCCTAATCCTAACCCTAGCCTTAGACCTAACCCTAGCCCTAATGGTAACATTAGCCCTAGCCCAAAACCTAACCCTAAACCTAATCCTAACCATAACCCTACCTCTAGTCCTAACCCTAACACTAGACCTAGGCCTACCAGTAGTCATAACCTTAGTTCTAGCCCTAACCCTAACCCTTGCCCTAAACTTAATCCTAGCCCTAGACCTAAACCTAACCGTAGCTCTAACCCTAAACCTAAACCTAACGCTAAACCTGGCCCTAACCCTGACCCTAGCCCTTGTCCTAGCCGTAACCCTAACCCTTGCCTTAGCAAACACCTAAGACCTAACCTTAACACTAGCCCTAAACCTAGACCTAGCACTAACCCTAACCCTCGCCCTTATACTAACCATAACACTAGTCTGAGCCCTAACACTAAACCTAGCGCTACACCAAACCCTAACCCTAGCCTTAGACCTAACCCTAGCACTAACCCTAACAGTAGCCCTAGCCCTAACATGAACCCTAACAGTAAACGTAACCCTAACCCTAGCCCTAACCCTAAACTTAAACCTTGGCCCTAGCCCTAGCCCTAACCCTAACCCTAGCCTTAGACCTAACCCTAGCCCTAACGGTAACCTTAGCCCTAGCCCTAACCTTAAACCTAACCCTACCCCTAACCATAACCTTAACCCTAACCCTAAACCTAACCCTAACCAAACCCTAGCCTTAGCTTTAGCCCTAACGCTAACCCAAACCCTAACCCTAACCCTAACCTTAAAACCTATCGTAGACA
>REGO01001050.1:10927-24393 GCA_010120015.1 Rhombomys opimus
TACCCTAGGTCCTCTTTCTTGTTTATCTTCTTTAGGTGGATAGATTTCAGTATATTTATCCTATCTTATAGGTCTATATAAGTGAGTATATACCATGTGTGTCTTTCTGCTTTTGGGATACCTCATTCAGGATGATCGTTTCTTTTTCATGGCTAGACAAGCTCCCGATATTCAAAGCAAACTCCAAAAAAAGGCTGGAATGGAGACTGCGAGTCTGGCCGGAACTTGAATTTTAGGCTTCATTCTCCTAGCCCAAACCTATCCTGAGAACCATGCTCTTAGCCATGGGAGGACAAGCAGCCGAGTGACCTGGTTTCAGAACATCTAAGGTCTATTAAGCTTCCACTCACCAGAAATATAGCCTGCCTTCCTCACCCATTTGTAGGTAGGACAAGAAAAAGAACAAGTTCTTCCTACCCGGAAGGACTGTACAGGAAGCAGTATTAGGGGAACGGTCTTTGATATAGGGAATATGGTATTATTCTCAGAGATTGTGGCACAAGTATGAGTTCTTAGCCTCAAGTTGATACATCACTTATGAGGAAAGGGAGTAAAGGCACAAGGAAAGACCAGAAACATCCATCAGGGTCCCCAAGAGAGGAGGGAGCAAGTGCAAGGTTCTTGTCCTGGCTAGTGTCTGTCAGCTTGACATAGAGTATCCGGGAAGAGGAACCTCAACTGAGAAAACACTTCCATCCAGATTGTCCTGTAGGCAAGTCTGTGGGAGCATTTTCTTGATTAATGATCAATATGGCAGGACCTGGCTCACCCTGGTGCCACCTCTGGGCAGGTGCTTCTGAGTTGTGTAGGAAAGCAGGCTGAGTAATCATGGAGGACAAGCCAGTTAGCAGCACTCCTCCATGGTCTCTGCTTCTGATTTTGCCTCTAGACTCCCATCTTGAGTTCCTACCTTGACTCCCTTTAGTGATGAGTGTGCCCTGAGAGCTTTATGCTAAAATAAACCCTTTCCTTTCTAAGCTGTTTTTAGTAATGGTGTTTTTTTGTTTGTTTGGTTGGTTGGTTTTTTTTAATCACAGTGATAGAAACCATAAGGCAATCATTAATCTTCCAGTTGGGACTATATGACAATCAAGGTCCATTTTCTTTCTAGCCTTGCTTTTTTCCCATGGAGGTTGTCTCATTTCTGATTAAATGTAAGGATTGATGAGAAATAAAGCCTTAAATGGAAAAGATAGTGGAATTTTGAATGGAAAAATATCTTGTGACTGGAAAACTCCCGCGGACAACCTGCAAGTGAATCCACAAAGCAAATCTGGTAAGGCAGCACCCATGCTGACTGCGCAGATTCAATAATTCGATAATTAAACACACCAAAAAGCCAGCTGTGAACCGGCAGTTTGGGCCAAGCTTGCTGGCACTGCCAGAAGAGAGGTGAGGTATTCCAACACAGAGCAAAACAAATCGGAGCAGGAGGTGTGTGGGCGTTTGGCTTGTGCTAAGTGGGTTTCGTTTCTGAAGCAGCGCTGGTGAGATGAAGCAAACTTTCCCCGTGTGAGATTTTTTTATTTTATTTTATACTGGAACACACTATGACAAAGTAAAACAACAACACCAAAACATGAATGGATCTGTGGCTCCGGCAAAGTCAGGTTTAGGAGTTGGCTCTCTCTGCAGTAGAGTGGGGATGAACGTAGCTCCCAATCACATTTGTTTTGTTGTTGCTTTGTTTTGTTTTTTGTTTTTTTGCATGTGTGTAGATTAGTGACCCTCTGGATGGTGATCAGAAAGCCTGGCACCACAGTGGATTTGCAAGCTCTGTTTGTATACAATACTAAATCCAGAAGGATATTTTTTCCCTTTAGGTGGGCAGAAAAACTAGGTCAAGGTTTAAAGTAGGAATTAGGAGAGCAGATCCTACATAAATCCTTCCTGATCTGTATGGATTTTCCCAGAGAGTTAGAGATCATCCAAAGACTTTCAGAGTCATTGGAGGTTGTAAGGATGCACCAGATATTGTTGTTATAATAGAATATTGCCCAAAGGGAAGCCTGATTAACGTTCTCAATGATGACAGTCTTCTGCGTGGGGGTTCCTGGCAAGAGTCAGGCATTTGAGTGGTGGGAAGCAAAGCCAGTGAGACCCTGCAACCCAGCCCTCCTCCCACCAGTGTCTGCAGCAATCTACTGTCATAGGTGTGCATTATCTTTGAAATGAATGTGCTGTCATATGCTATATTTTGTGGTCCAGTGGTAATGGTTAGGTCATTCTATCTAGACAGGGAGCGCTACACAGAACAGGGTTTCGAGTAAGGCCCTTCCATTGATGTCTGGAAAAATCCAGCCAAAGATGCTGTCAGACAGTTTTAGTTAGCATCCAAAGGGTGCAGTTTCAAGTCTCCTCACAGCCAAGTGGTACTGATTAGGTCTAATATCACACAGACACACACACACACACACACAAACAGGAACACACACAAAAAAGAGAAAGTAAGTTTTGTAATTTTACGTGTGTGTGTTGTGCACATGCACTTCAGAGTTTACATAGATTGTGTGGCACATGTGGTAACTGATTCTCTGCTTTATGAATGAGAACTCCTGGAAAAACCTGTGTCTGCAACAACTGATTGGCTGATTAGAACTTCACTGATGTGGAGAAGTTGGCATGTTGCAGGTCCAGACCTAATAGCAATATATCTTCAGTGATGTTTGCCCCTAAGTAGCTACTATTCCTTGCCCACCTCTGTGTCCTGCTTAACACCCTGTGACTACAGATAAAAAAGTCCTTTTGCAATATATTAACAAAATCTCAGTTTCCCTCTAATAAAAGGGCTAACAATATTGGCAGGTGATATTTCAGGCCTATAAAAGTTATTATAGCATGCAGTTGACTTCTAGAACACAGATGCAATAAAGGAAGAGATGTTGGATGTAGGATGAGGAGGCAACAAAGGGAAAAAAGAGACTGAGAAGCAGTGAGGATGATGTGAAGAACCCAACAATGATATTGAAAATGAACAGCCCAGCACTATCAAGGCCATTGTGGGGGTTGGGGAATTAAAGGCTGAATAAGGAAATTGTTAAGGTGGGTGGGTTTGGATTCAAATGGCAGGTAGAGACAGGAAGTGACAAATCTTTTAAGGACTTTCATCATGAAGGGTAGGGCTAAGGGGAGGTTGCTTAGGATAGACTGAAGCCTTTTTGGGTGGTTAGGAGAAAGTGGGAAAGGAGGAGGAGAGGTTGTGAAATAATCTGTAGAAAAGGCTGAGATTTTCTGTTAGTACAGAATGGTCTTAGGGTCTTAGTTATGGCCAGAGATCTGAGCCCATCTGAGCAGGCATTAAACCATCAAAGGAAAGTGAAATCACAACACCATCAGCACCTAATATGGTGGGGGAAACTGCACATCAGTCCTTTATAGAGCTGCTGATCTTCTAAGGATTTGGGGTTTTGGGCTGAATTCTTGGTTCTGATGAGGTACAGAGACTCAGTTACCTGAGATGGAGTGGAAAGTAGGGAACCAGCTGGGAGCTCCAAGTTGAATTTATGGAAATACAAAGTTATGGTTGGCTGGTGGGCAGCAGTGCTCCTGCAATAAGACCCATGTTGTTAGCATGGATGTCTTGGAATTCCTCCTATCCTGGATTAGGCCTAACACTAGGCCCTTCTGGGTGAGCTCACTGATGGTAGCTAACAGGACATAGGATAGGCAGATTCAAATCCTATCATCTGCTTTTCAAAATATCACTTTGCTTTTGGAAGCTTGAGGCTTACAGAGCAGATGAGGTGGAACCCAGCACAACTTTAGGAATTACCCTGATAGCCTTGCACTCACAGGTCAATGCAGCTCTCACCTTCTCCATTTTGCAGCATATGGAGACCATTACAGAATGCCACAACTGGTCAAAATGCAGAGAGCAACTGACTGTGGGGTGCTCAGCGCCAATACAGCCCTATACCTAACGCTCAAGGAACATCATGCAAGAAGGACTAGAAAGGCTGTGATCCAGAAGACTGAAGTCTGCAGTGAGATTGTGTCTTCTAGATAGGAGAGGGAAGCTATACCCCCGAAATCTCAACATGTCTGCCTAACAAGATCTGAACAGTGACACACATGCCAACATGGATGGTGTTGCAGGATATTTGTTCCCATTGTGAACCCCAAAATTGTGACCTGTAAAACCCTGTTTCTTTGGTGTGGTTGAGCCCTAGCACACACCCTTAATCCAAGAACTTTCTGTATACTGGATCTAATAAAGTTAACCCTAGGTCAAGAGATGGAGCAAGAAACCAGCTGGCAGGGATTAAAAAGTAGGAGGGACTTTGAGTTGAGGGGTATTTAAGACAACATGGAGAAGAAGAAAGGCCTATTAGCTCAAGCTCTGGCTTTTGCTTAGGCTTCAGCTCCTCAGCTCCCTGGCTTTTTGGGCTTTGAATTAGCAAGCCTTTGGCCTTGGGTTTTTTGGCCTTTTCCTCCTAGACTGTCAGCTGAGCTAGTGAGTCTTCTGGGTTTTTTCCATCCAGACCTGAGCTGAGAAGAAAGGTCAGCTGGGTCTTTCTCTGCCTCTCTGAGCTAGCAGGTTTTCAGCCTAGCATCTGGCTCCTGGTAAAGTAGAACAGTGGGATTTTCCTTCTTTTAAACAACAAGATGGGGGAAATCTCATGGGTCCCCACTCTTAGATGGAGAGCTACAGGCAATTAATGACTGCTGAGAGAGGGAAGTTGGTCTTTCCTAGAGATAAACCTTCTACTTTGTTATCCTATACCAAGTGATCAGCCCTGAAAACATATGCATACAAGTAACTAAATGGACTCAGTAGGGTGTGTGTGTGTGTTTGTGTGTGTGTGTAAAACAATAATTAAAGAAAAAGAGGCTATGAATTTGAAGGGTTGGAGGTTGGGGGAAACAATGTAAATACAGTGCACATACACACACACACATGTACACAAACATTCATACTCATAAACACACATACACACATACATACGCCCACACATACATTCGCACACACACACACACACACACACATACATATAAAATTATAAAACAAATGAAGCTAAAAAGAAAAAAATTACCAAAGCCTACAACAGATCAGAATAGGGCTCAAATAATGAAATACACTGGCAACATAAAAAATGTTAATAGATTTAACATAACGATTAAAAATACCCAAGTTTCAAATTGTAAAGCAAAACAATTGAACTTAAAGGGTTATACAAAGTATACATACATGAAGATATGCTCACCCCTCCCACTTTTTTATCTTTTTTTCTAATCCTCCTTCATCACCCTTTCCTATTCTCTGCCCATATCTTCTGAGTGCCACTGGAAAGTCAGTTATTTGTACTGTATGAATTACTTCTCCTAAGAGATATGCTTTGATGCAAAAGCTCATTATTTTTGTTCTGGTGTTGATTATAGTGCAGAGAACTTCTGGGAACATTAGAAGCCTGGATTCTGTTCTTGAAGCACATAGTGTCCTTTTGTGATTCTCAAGTTTTCTTTTGCCTTGGACACTGCATCTCTGTCAGCACAAGATGTACCACAGGAAGCTGGAATCTACTGTGGTGAGAATAGTGACTGCTGATGTCATAAACTTTCAGGGAGAAGTGTCCTATCAGCAGGTCTGCTTCTCTAGTTAGGGATCTATCTAATTGGAGAATCACTGTTTAGATGGGGCCTGTTCAATTTTCCCAGTCGCTATCACTTATGGGATCATTCCTAAGTACCAGGGGTAGATGACAATGTGTGCCCAAAATATACTCTATGATAATTTTTTCTTCTTCTGTAGCCTGCATTTGTAAACCAAGTTTTATTGGTTTGCAGATTTCTTTATTTGTTTATATACGGTCTGTGTCTGCTTTTATAGTGCTTCTATAGACTGAATTAGTTGCTGTAAAAGACTGGCCCACAAAGCCTAAAAGCCTAAAACTCACTTTCTGTACATCTGTGTGCTACCCGGAGGTCAGGCAGTACAGGTCTGCCACATGTATCTGTGTGGGGTGGGTGCTGTATGTGAGCTGATCATGGAGCTGTGCAGTACTGGTCCTGGAGCTGAACCTGAATGCTGGACACAGACTGAACTTGTTTACAGGGGAAATTATAGGACTGTGGGATATATCTCATATTTATTTTTTTCTGGTGTGTATACACGTTTATGTGTGCGTGTATATGCTGTACATGTGTGTAGAGGCCAGAGGTTGACTCTGGTGTCTTCCTGAGTTGCTTTCCATCTTAATTTTCAAGACACAGTCCTCTCACTGAACTTGGCTCCCATTACTTCAGTGAGAGGAGCTGACCAGCAAGCTCTGGGAGTCCTCCTTTCTCTTACTCTCCAGTGCTGGTATTACATGTGCACACTGTCATGCTTGTCTTTTTATGTTGGGGATTTGAACCTAGGTCCCCCTTATTGTGTGGCAAGAACTTAACCTATGAATGGTCTTCCCAGTCCCATTTGACATTAGATTTTTTTAAAGGTAGGCTCTTATTTTGTAGCCCATACTAGCCTCAGATCCCTGGGCTCAAGCAATCTTTCTGTCTCAGCCTCTTAAGTAGCTGAGGCTGCAGACTTGTGCCAGGCTGTGCTGAGCTCTGGGACTTAATTTAAAATATTCAAACAAATAAAGACAAAGCATGGGGACTCTGGGGAGCATAGGGGAAACACTGATGATAAGATGCTGTTGGCTGTTGAGTGTGACGATGTATACTTGGGGTTTATATAAGGTCTATCTTTGTATATGTTTGAAGATTTTTATAACAAAAAGATAAAACCAAACAAAAAAGGCATGAGTCAGTGATAGAGTAAGTTCAAAGGTGGCACACACCTCTAATACCAGCACTCAGGAGGGAGAGCAAGGCAGATCTTTCTGAGTTCAGGGACAATCTGGTCTACATAGTGAGTTCTAGGACAGTCAGGGTTATATAGAAAAACTTGGTATCAACAAAACAAAACAACAGTCCATGATGAGATTGTAGAGGAGCAACCTTTAAGCTCCTGGGGGAGGAAGGAGGCAGTGGATGGTTAGAGAACTCTAAGGTGTAAGCATGTCTGCATTGATGGGCTCCTCTAACTCATTCTGCTATGTGTGTGAAGACTTAGCCAAGTATGTTCCTTGGTCCCCAGACCCTGTGTTCTTGTTTGACTAACTATCTGTGCAGTATTATTGAAAGGGAGAGAAATTGTGGGTTGTCGAGTCAGAGATAATTTCCCAGTGGTCTAGGGGTGGCTCCGAGACATGAGTTTCACCTGAACCTCAGAACAGAAATGGTGTCTCTGTCTTATCTGGATTTTACCCTCTTTGGCTTGATTACTAGGAACCTGTGCTCTGGCAAAGAAGCAAACCAGGAATACCACAGTAATCCTGAAATATAATCATGCGGACACCCTGGAGTGTGTAAATTAGTGCTTAGATTTGGACAATACTCTTTGAATGAAAATGAACCCTATTTTTTCATACCATTTTTCCTCATACAGTACATCTATTTATTTATTTATTTTTACAAAATTTTATTGTTTGAAATTATAAAGTGTTCCTCCTTCCAACCCCGGCCATGTACCCCAATTACACTCTTTCAAATCTACGACCTGTTTTTCTTTAATTTTCCACACAATACTTTTAAATCCAAGTCTAATTAGACATAAACTTTTTACTTACTTTGACCCTCAGGTCTAATTTTTCTAATTTTTCCCCTTGGTAATTGATGCCATTTTCACTTCTTAAGGTATTAAATCACATTCAAGTTACTCATGATGGTGATGGTGCTTTGATATTTCCTAGTTTTATGAGATTGTACATCCTCACTGAAAGTGGATTTGCTTTCTTTAATGTTACAGTCTCATTTGCAATCATAGAAAAATAATATCCCAATGAGCACCATGGTTTATAATAATACTTGAAGCAGGTGTTTCTGGTCCCAGATGTTATCCTCCCATTAGGCTCTGCTTACTGTTCTAGGAGATGTGTCTAAGTGAACACTAGTGTCTAAGTTCTCTTCTTCCTTCCACTAGGAGATGTGTCTAAGTGAACACTGGTGTCTAAGTTCTCTTCTTCCTTCCACTATCCTTTTTCTTCTTTGAATTGTGTTCAGTTAAAGCTTATTATGAATAACAAGGGCAGCAGGCACTGAAAAAAAATTAAATAAAGCCAATTCTATTTTTGGAGAATTGATGAACAAAGGGAGAAAGCCAGTGAGGACTCAGGTGATCCTGACTAAGGTGACTTTTGGGTGCTAAGGAGGAATAAGAGTAGCACAGAGAGTTAAGCAGTCATGGCTCACAGTTTAAGTATGTACTTCCCAGGCACTTTGATAAGTGCTCTCCACCATTAAGACACACCACAAGCTTTCGAAGTATATATTGTTACGTCCTGCTTGCCTGGGAATTTATGGGTTACATAGCTGATGACTGGCAGAGTGAGGATCAAATAAAGTCAAAGCCAATATATCCAGTGTATCATAGGCATTTAGAACAGACTGAACCTAAAGACAAAGGCTAAGGGATATGATAGAAGAATGGCAATTAACTCTTTTTCTCTCATGTGAGATTGATTCTTCATGAGAACTGAAAACCATTCTTCTCAATTCCAAGATGATAAGAGAACTCTTCCAGGCACACAATGCTAGTAATACAACATTCATTTTGATCTCTTAGAGACATAACCTAGGGCTATCAGACAAGCCTGATATCAGACAGAAAAAATATATTAAAAAATTAGAATATGTTTTGTTCTGCTCAAGCTTCCAGCCCATGGGAAAGCACTGTCCACTATCAGGGTGAGATTTCCCATGTCAGTTCATACTCTGGAAATGCCTTCACAAACACATCTGGAAGTGTGTCAGTCTCCTAGGTGATTCTAAGTGCAGTTAATTTGACAACCAGCTTGACATTAACCATTATAGTGTTCCAGGTGGAGTAGATTTATATTGGGGTGAAAGTAAAACTTTTAGACACAGAATCCAAGAAACATGGGCTATTTATTGTCTATCAGTAGAGAAACTATTAGAAAAACAGTTTGATACCATCATAAGTGTTCCTGTTGAACACTTAGAAGGTGAATAAAATACATTAGTTTATTTTGTTCAAATATTTTAGAAGTTCAGAAAGAGAACAGATGCTGTTAGCAGAAGAGGCATTTAGGAGTGAGACCAGCATCTCAGCTGCCTGAAGCTGAGATCTGCTGAAGGGAGTGAGAGATCTGCTGAAGGGATGCTAAGCATCCCTTGACTGGTTAGCTGACAAGACTCAGAGCATTTGTTACCAGTAAAATGAGCCAAACAAACCCATGAACACAATAGGTATTTTCAAAAACATCATCACTGCTCTGTGATTCCATTCATATAAAGAAAATGGGAGACAAAGCTATCCCGAGTTGTTCAGAGTCAGGATGGTTACCTTGGTTGTGGTAGTGATGGAGAGTGACAAGAAGAGAACTATGTGGGCGGTGATGTTTATTCAAACCTGGTGCTGGTGTTACAAATGGACTCAGTCTACAAAAAGTTACCAGAATTCATACATATCTTTCACATTTTAATGAAACATTGAAATATTAGTATGATGCCAGTATGAGGCTAGACAGAAGAAAAGACTTAGGAGAGCCCCCAAGGGGACCAAAGTAGATACACTAATTCAATATATTGTTTAAATAAGGCGAGAAGACAGTTATGTAACCATTGGCAGAAGTAAGGGCAAGTTCTCAGAGCAAATCCTTACTCAAAATTAATGTGGGACAGCTTTAAATTTTAATATAAAAATGGAACTTTAGAAATACTAAAAAGACATATACACATATGACTATATAATGCCAATGTGAAAACTGACAGGCAAATGAGAATCTGAGGAAAGTCATTTCTAAAAATTCTTACAAAATATGAATAATAAAGTGTTCAGTTGGTTCCCATAATACTGTGGATATTATTGATGTAAATGTAATAACTATGTATTGGACTATAATTGTAGACAAGTCTGTGAATGTTTGGATTCATTTTACAAAGTCACACTCAGACACACACAACAAAAACAAAATCAACCAACCAACCAAACAAACAAACAAAAACCCATATATACATCCACAAAAATAAAAAATATAAAACAAAACCAAATCAGATTTACTTGGAATAAACAGTGACTTAGCTTTCTCTCTGCAGAATTCACCAATGTGCTACACCTCTCTGAAATGTTGCCACAGTCTCAGTAAAAAGCAGCTCTACTGTGTTAGGGGAGAGAAGACATGTGAAGTTTTAATTTGTAGATGAGAGATATCCTGCCAAAATGCACATCTTCTTGGAAAGGCACAGTCATTTTGTTGGAGACTGCCACCTGAAGTGACCTGGCAGCAGCAAGATGCCACTGAATACATTTTCAAAGTGAACTAGAGAGCGTTTCTCCTCTGCTCAGCAGTGAGTAGCATGCCCTGCTCTAGCCAGAGAACCATGCTGTGGCTGGTTTGCTTGTATTTAAGAGATAATAGGAGAGGTCCTCCTCCCCTTCCATCTGACCTAGCTTATCAGGTATCTTCAGAATTGGCTGTAATGTCCTCCTCTGTGGCCTAGCAAGGCTGTTCCTCCCTTGGGGGTAGGGAGAGGTCAAAGAGCCAGCCATTGAGTTCATGTCAGAAATTGTCCCTGTTCCCCTTACTAGGGTACCCACTTGGATACTGAGCTACCATGAGTTACATCCTATCAGTGGACTTGGAAAGGGGTAGGGAGGATATGAGGAAGGGAGGATGGGGTTGGGAGGGAATGAGGCTACAGCTGGGATACAAAGTTAATAAACTTTATTAACTTTTATTAAAAAAATAAACTTTTATTAACAAAATAAAAATTTAATTAAAAAAAAAAAAGACAATAGATAGCATATTAACAAGCTTAACTGTGTGACCATGGCAAATATTATGTGTCATTCTGTCAATAGTGGGTATCACCCTGGTCTCCAGCATTGGTTCTATCTGTTTCTGCTCCCAGCTGTCCACAGACACTTCCTCCGAGGGTCCCTCAGGATCTATGAGTAGCTTCTTTAATTTAGCTCTGCTATTCAAACAGGGCTTCTAGTTTGGGCTGATGAACCTTCAGGGTATCCATAAACACCAAACTTCCACAGTAGGCAAAAAAGAGGAACTCTAGAGGCCGAGCAAGAACCAGGTGAGATATATTAGCCCTTTACAGGTTTTTCCTAAGGCAAGGACAGGGCTTTTTCGTGTATATCTGTTAAACTTTTACACTGGTGTAAGAATTTTTTCTTTTTTTCTTTCCTCCCTCCCTCCCTTCCTTCTTTCTTCTCTCTCTCTCTTTTCCTCTCTCTCCCTCTCTCCCTCCTCTCCCCCTCCTCCTCTCCCTCTCTCTGAGGCAGGGTCTTGCTGTGTAGTCCAGGGTGGCTTTGAACTTTCAGTCCTCCTGCTTTGGCCTTCCAAGTGCTGGAATTTCAGGCGTGTACCACCTCACATAGCTCAGACACCAGTTTTTAGGGAGAAGGACAGATAGGTATATATACATGTATGTTTGAAATAGAGTACACACTTCTGGCTTGAACAAACACTGAACAGAAATCTCATACTGCAAAGTCTTGGGTACTAGCAGAAATCCCTTCCCTCAAATCTGAGCATATTTTCATGAGAGAGACAGCAGGACTAAAAATACCCAGGCAGCATCTGGAACACGGTAATCCTTTGGGATTTGTTTCATCTGACTAGATTCCAGTCATAATCATGTTGAGCATGGATTTAGTTCCCCAGATGTGAGTCCTCAAATATATCATCCTCAGGTTTTGTTTATTTAGGGAAACTTCCTTTCAGGTTTATAAACCCCAATAGTCACAGAAGTTATGCCGTTTATACATAGAATAAAAATTGTCATGAAGAAGTGTACATCAACTATGTAGGAGGCACACAAAAGTGCATCATGGTTCTTTGAAATTGTTTTCATTTCGTTATTTAGATTGCAAAATTGTCAGTGATTGTGTGTATTAACTATTAGTTTTGTATGCTGCTGAATGCCATTTAACAGATAAATTATGGGACATAGGCATTTCATTCAGAACAAAGAGACATTATTAACTGGTTTTTGTGCTTTTAAAATAAATACATAGAGGAACAGAGGAGCCATGAAAGAATATAATGAGAAAATCTGCCTTGATTCTCAAATTTGAGAAATTAGGAAAATTTGACTATAGTAAGACTATTCACTTTGTGCCAAGAGCAACACTATTCAAGTTTCTATTCCATTTCCCCCAGTTATATGGTTCTAACTACTTAGAATCTATGTTTATGCAAATTGCTTTTCAATAGCACCTTGCAATTTAAGTATGCGCCCTCGGAGACTGAAAACAAAGTCAAGAAAAATTCTACCAATCCTTCTGAAAATTGGTTGATAGTATCCACCATTTGTCATCCATACCTGATAAACACATTTGAGCAGGAACATTTCTGTATGGCACATAGTCATGTGCAGAGTTAGTCCATGCCAGGGTCATGTTAATTGACATCACTCTGTCCTCCAGAGGACTGGTTGGGTACATGTGTGGGGAAGAGAGAAGTGTGGGGCAAAGAAGAGCAAGAGGCAGCTCAGTATTTTGAGTTCATCCAGCTTTAATGGGTAACAATGGCAATGACTAAATGCCCAGAAGGGGCCCTTTGGAGAGAGTCTTGGTGCACAGTTGAAGTCACAGTCAGAAAGGGGCATTGTCAGGTTTTAAATGGTGCAAAGAAGGAGTTAGATATGGAGGACTGTCTTAATCACTGTTCTGTTGCAGAGAGGAGGAGAGCCAGAGCCAGAGAAAGAGAGACAGAGAGACAAAGAGACTGAGGAAGTAACAGAGAGAACCAGAGAGAGAAGGGTGGTAGTGGCAGGCGGGTTATATCCTGTGTATTTGGTGCAGGAGATGACATAGAATGCAGGTTGTGACATAGGGTGTTGTCAGGACCCTAAAGGCCCCTGAGGGAAGGCCAGAGAGACACCATGGTGAAGCCAACTCTTATAACAAAAGAATCTAATTGAGCCTTGCTTATAGTTTCAGAGGGTTGTCTGTGATCACCATGGCAGAAAGCAGACAGACTGAGAAGCAGCTGAGAGCTTTACACCCTGATACTCAAGCAACAGACAGAGAGGCACTGGGCTTGGTGTATTCCAGAGACACACTTTCTGCAGCAACATCACACCTCTTCTTTTTTTATTTCCCTTGTGAAATGAGAAGGTAGAAGATGTTTCTCCTTTCTTCCCCACCTGACTCTCCTTCATTGTGGTCTGATTCTAGAGGTTCTAGGAATTGAAGACTATGAACTATATACACAAACAACAATCCATGCTAATGAAATCAACAGTAATTTTAAAGTAGCCTGGAGTAGTGGGGAGAATTTGAATCTGAGTTCTTACCCTTTACAGGTTGATTTTTTTTCCAACATAATATTTTTTAATGATTATTTGAGAATTCCATACAAGGCACCTGATTATACTCCCTTCACATTCCTCCCAGGTCCACCCCCAACCCTGTGCCCTCCCCCCAAAAGAAGAAAAAAAAA
>REGO01001050.1:24713-139116 GCA_010120015.1 Rhombomys opimus
TCTTTCTTTCTTTCTTTCTTTCTTTCTTTCTTTCTTTCTTTCTTTCGTTCTTTCTTTTCTTCCTGTGAGGGAGGTTGTCACAGAAGGCTCCTATATAGGTCTCTCATTCTCAACAAGTCCTGCAGTCATCAATAAACAGAAAAAGAAGCTCCCTTGCCCATAACACAGATCATGGACTTCCATATAGTTTCTAGGGGCAGCATGGACATAGACATCAACATGGTCTCAAGTGTCAGCCACAGACCGTAGACACCAGCATGGCTCCTGGTGGCAGCATAGACCATGAACATGGGCATGGCCTCTGGTGGAGACATCAATATGGCCTCCAACCATTTATCACACCTGATACACTCAACAGTATTATGAATCACTTGATTCAGGATGTCAAGATCAACATTTTAGACTGTGAACTCCATCTCCTATTTTTTCAGAAAATTCCCTCTAGTCTCTCAATTCCAGCATTGCTTCAAGCTGAGAAGTCCAGTTCCCTGACCTGACCTCTCTCCCATGTCATACATTCCTCGCTTGGCTTGGATTCTATGGCTTGCCATTGACACAGACTTATTTATCCACTCTCTTATCTTATCCAACTGAGCAGCTGTGTGTGCTGATGAACGTTACCCTCTTCTGGACTATAATCTCCTCAGGGATGAATGCTTTGTCTTTTTACTACTTGCTATAACCCATGTGCTCAGAACAGGATTGGCCCATGATAGGCAGTAGGAAAAGTAAGTTGAATGAATGAATACATAAATCAGTGAAGATTTAGCAATTTTCAGAGACAAGATAGGCATATGGTTCTGTCTCATTATTTTTAAATAATTGTTTCCATTTTTTCCTCATGTCCCCTTTGCTCCTAGGCAAAAAAAAAGGCTTTTTTTTCCTCATGTCCCCTTTGCTCCTAGGCAAAGAAAGGCCTCATTCTGAGAAGATCTCTTGAGGAACAGATTATTGGGCAGGCTGAGATCATGTTCTTGGCATCCTCCAAATTTATAGAGGAGAGGGAATGAGGAAGGAAATGGGAACTGGATGAGCCCCTCTCTGGAGTCATTGTACTGCCTTCGGATTCTATCTCCAGGTGGAAATGAGCCAGCAGGCATTGCATGTGCCCAAGGCACTTGGGAAAGAGGCTCAAATAAAGGTAGCAACTGGTGGTGGTGGGCATTACTTTAGTTCTATGACATAACTGTAGATGGAAATAAAGTAGAAGAAATGTACAGAGAAGAAGAGAGAGATTGGCCATGGCAGGATTATGGCATGTGAATCCAGTACTACTAGAGAGTGCTGGTATTATGAAAACAATGTCAAAGTGAGTCACTTTGACTGTGGGACAAACCGAGAATACACAGCCTGCCTACCTGCAAATAGGACCACTCTATGTTGTAATTAGAGATTTAGATGTGCATGTGGGCTTTCGGTAGTTTGTTGGATTCAGTATACTAAAATAAAATGAAGATTGTGACTGTTCTAGCTTGCTTTCTGTTGTTGTGACAAACACCATGACCAAAAGCAGCTTGAGAAGAAAAAGGCTTATTTGACTTTTACTTCCATGTTATAGTCTATCACTGAGGAAAACCAAGGCAAGGGTTTAAGGCAGGAACCTGGAGGTGGGAGCTGAGACTGTGAAAGAACCTTACTGACATGTTCCTCAAGGCTTGCTCAGAGGACTTTCTTCTACACCTCAGACCCACATGTCCAGTGGTGTTACCACCCACAGTCAGCTGGGTCCTCCTGTGTAATCATTAATCAAGAAAATGCCCTAAAGATTTGCCTCCAGGCAATCTGATGGAGACATGTTTTTCAGTTGAGGTACTCTCATTCCAGATGACCCTAGCTTGTGCAAGTTGATGAAAAACTAATCATCTCAGCTAGTGATCTCAGAAGGGTAAAAGCAGTTGATGGGAGAGTAGAAGAGAGCAGCTGGTGACATGACATGATCTTTTGCTCTAGCTCTAGGCATGCATTAATTGCCCTGTCAATCCTGCATCCCAAGGCTCTGACATCCTAACATTTTGGGGCCGTCTTCCCTTTGTCTTGAAAATAAAGAGGGTTCTATGAGTCCAAGAGGTGGATACAGTCGACCCATCTGACTCAGCCCTTATACTATCTCCTCATACTGTTTTTTTTTTTTTTTTAATCATACTGGGTTTTACCATCAAATTTTGTAACATGAATGGAACCCACACATTGTTTTAGTATAGCACGCTGGTGAGGAAAGAGTTAAAAAGAGAAGCCTGGGATGGGTTGGTTTTCAAGCCATTCAGTTTTGCATTTCTGTTGAGAATATGTGCAAATCAGTGGCTATTGTTACTTTTAATAGTTGTGGTCTTTTAAGAGCTGCAGGGAAAGGCAGCCTCTTAAAGACCTGCCTTTGGACAAGTAAAGCTCCTTTTATTGAGATGAATCCTGACAAAATTATACCTACGGTCCTGATGACCCTTTCCTAAGCTTGGGTGACTTCCCAATCCTTGCTCACAGCACTCATTCAGGTATAGATTTTTGAGAACATTTAGGGGCGGACTCAGAGCCCTCATGAGGAACACATAGCTGGCTCATTGCTGGATCCCTAGGGAATGGTATTATAATTACAAGGCCAGGAACCCCCTGCAAAGCTGCTAGTAGCTTTCAAAGAACCTTAGATTAGTACACAGAGAGCAAGGGGCCTATGACTAGTTTCTCTTTGTGATGAAGGCTGAGACAGAGGCACAGGGCAAGCACCTGGAAGTACTTGTGAGGAAGGACTAAAGACATAATGTATGCAAATAAGACCTCATGCATGCTAGTCTTCTTACCTCCTTCCCTGGCTAGTTTTTAATGTCAGGCTATAGCTACCAGAGGGGAGGGAATCTCAATTAAAGAGAACAGCCCTCCATAAGATCTGAAGGCAAGCCAGTTGAGCATTTTCTTAATGATCGATGTGGGAGGTCTCAGCTTACACTGGGCAGTACTTCTGGGTTCTATTAAGAAAGAAGGTTGAGCAAGCCAGAAGGAGCAGCCAGTAATCAGCACTGACTCCAGGTTCTTGCCCAGTTTGAGCTTCTGCCATGAGCATTCTGCCCATGAATGTAAAGATTCATGCTATCAAATAAACACTTTTCTCCTCGATTTGTTTTTGATCAAGGTGTTTCATTAAAGTAGTAGTCATCCTAACTAAGACACTCCTCTTCTTCCATCAGTGATGGGTACCAATCTCAGAGTTATGTGCTCACTATGCAAGAATTCTACACTGAGCTGGATTCTATATATTTTATGTTATGTTTGGATTCTGCTACATTTTATGTTATGTCTTGATTCTGCTACATTTTATGTTATGTTATTTTATTTTGTAATACTGGATTCAACTGAAGGTATTGGTATGCTAGTCAAGCATTCTACCACTGAGCCCTGAGACTTAATGCAGGAAGAGCAACAAACTTACCACCTGTTTTAATTGCTAATATAGTAATTAATGCCACACTGAAATAAAACAACAAGGCTGATTTGGGGAGTCCTTACATTTTTGTTCAACTTGTTTCTCTGATGTGTTCTTTTTAGGAAAGCTCATTTCCGAAGCCAGGAAATTGTATGTCTTTGTTTTAAAATCCTGTGTTCAGTATGCCTGGATTCTCACAGGTCAGTTCTCATATGCGGTAGCTATTTGATAGTTCAGCCTCCTTTAACACAAGTCCCTGTGCACCAAAGGCACATTATTTGTAATGCCAAGGGGAGGACCTAATGTCCCCACTGTCTGCTGTCTCCTGGGTGACCATGCTTGAGATCTGACAAAGTGCCCAGACTGGGGAGGTAATACTGGGAGACCCCTCTCACTTTCAGGGCTGCAGAAGGTGCCCCAGGTAGTGGAGTGGACCAAGTATGGTATAGACATGGCTCAGAGTTTGGGTTATGGAGTGAGCTAGAACTGGATCTGGGGTCAATGCTGCCTTTTCCAGCTTTATCACCTGGAGACAAGTAGCTTCATGAACCTTTTTTCTTTATCCTATGAAATAGGAATAAAAGCTGGGCTTAGTTCATCGAAACATTTTTATTGCACTAGAGATTTTGATGCTCCTGGTAAGTGCCTGGTATAAATGAAGAATTCTATCATTATTATTATTATTATTAATTATTTAAAACAAGTGACTAGAGTTGAGAGACCAAAGAATTTTGGGTATTGGTTTAAAGTTAAAAGCACAAGCCTGAGGGGCTGGAGAGATGGCTCAGAGGTTAAGAGCACTGGAAGCTCTTCCAGAGGTCATGATTTCAACTCCCAGCAATCACATGGTGGCTCACAACCATCTAAAATGAAATCTGGTGCTCTCTTCTGGCATGCAGGTGTACATGCAAACACACATTGTATACATAATAAATAAATAAATCTTAAAAAAAAAAGCACAAGCTTGAACAAAGGCTACCAGGTGGAGACATGTTCAGCTGCCTGCAGGAGGGGGGGGCAGCCTTACTGCATTCTTTTTCCTGCCCATTAGAGATACAGTTGCTAGGAAACTGACCCAGATGGCCAGGCCAGAACCACTTATAGTAAGCCAATCACTTCAAAAGTCAATTTCCCTTACCTGATCATGTAACACCAAGGCATGTAACACTCTGTTTGCTTTTTTTTCCCTTTAAAAACCTTGTTTCCCTAGACCTCAGGGCCACATTCCTTTCCTGCTTCTGCAGGAAATTTTTGCATCCAGGGCTCAAGCATGTATACAATAAACCCTCACATATTTGCAGCAGAGTCAATTCCTGGTGGTCTCACAAACTGGGCATAACCCACTAGGTCTCTTTTTTAATGATTTGTCAAACCAAGAGCACAAGTAGACATTTGGCAGAGAAAATGGTTGCCTCATACCTGGGCTTGGGTGCCTAGGCAAGGTGCAGGAGCAACCTATTCCACTGTCTCCAGGATTACAGTTTTCTGTCCTCTGCCCTGGTTCACTGTCCTACTGCGTAGGCTAGGGCTGCCCTAGGCTAGTATGTGCCAGACATGGAAGCTGCCTGTGTGGTTCTTGTAGAAAGTCCAGCTTTCCAGAATCTCTCAGACTTGGCTGTGTATTACCAATCCTCTCAGGGCTTTCATGGTAAACTAGTGCCTAGGCCCACCTTCCAGATATCCCACACTCATGATTCATAGAGAACATCCAAGCATTGGTGTTTGAAAAGCTCACTGGTGGATTCTAATGTTGGGCTTGGGAGACTGATTTGGGATTTAACAAATGAATAAAGCATTGTTTAAATGCCACAAAATCAGTAAATCTGTGGTAGCATGCTTCTTGCCTAAACCACAGTTCTTTTGTAGCTAGTTGACATTATTGTTTCTTCTTCCACTTGAATTCTTTTCCATATCTGGCACTGTGGTCATTGCCTTCTAAATTCCCGTCTTCAGAATCTCTGCTCTCTCTCTTGGCTCATCTACTGCTCAGATTTTCCCCTCTCAGTCTTCTCAGTGCTTTGCATCCTTCGTAGCTGGTTTGGGCATTAACAATTCGCTGGAGTTAATCCTTATTCTGCTTTTCACTCATTTTTTTAAAAAAATATTTTATTAGTATAATTAAATGTACAAGATAATGAGCTCCATTGCAACATTTTTACATATCCATATAACATACCCACAGTTTCCAGCCTCCACCAACACCACCTGTAAACATTTGTAATTACCAAACCTAGAATTGAAGATCTCCTTCTAAATTGGGATTCAGATGCATAGGTCCATCCAGAGACCTGAGAATTTCTGATCTACCTCAACTACAGTTGCTTGAGAATCTTTTACTATTTTCCCCTATTCCTATAATGCCTCTTCTAATCTTTATTGTTTTCTTCACAGCTGTCTTAATCTCATTTCTCTGAATTATTAGTGGTTTAAGTTACTCTTCCATAATTCCTTCCTAGTTACTGGTTCTAAATTATAAAGTTGACCAATGTTTCTTGCCTGTAATTCTCATGAAATTTGTCAACTAAGGCTTCTCTTTTTCTCATTCTGAGAGAAATGCTCATCCTGCCAGGTTTGAGGCCTTCTGCTCTTACTTGGATCCCATACTTTGGTCTTCTTTTATTTAGGCACTAGCAAGGAAGTGCAGCAGTTCATCTGACATGCAGAATTGTTCTTATGATACTCATAATCTCATGGAGGAAGACAGAAAACATAGGCTAAAGATAAATGTATATCAGATGGTGGTTAAATCCTAGGTGGAAAATAAACATATAGAGACCAGAAATGCCACTTTTATGGTATGATCAGAACACTGAATGACATGATAGACACTAAGGGTAGAAGGGGAAGGAGGTGCACAATCAGAAAATATATGTGACAGCTGTGGTGCCATTTCAGAAGAGGACTAAAAGATAAAGTAAACATGGCAGAAAGGGCAAGCTTGATCATGCCTTTGGATGTCTGGGTACCTGGATAAGATCTTTCTTAGTGATGTGGAATGCACTGGGAGGGTTGAGTAAACAAACAAAACAAAACAAAACAACATGATCTGACTTGTGATGATCTCTTTATTGTAGTAGAAGACTGTAGGAGAGATGATTGTGAAGGCAGAATTGACCAAATAGGGGTTAAGTTCAGGGTTGGACATGTAGTTCAGTGGTAGAGCACTTGCCTACAATGTGTGAGGTGTATAAGCCTGAGTTTGCTGTCTTGAAACACACATACATACACTCACACACATACACACACACACACACACACAGAGAGAGAGAGAGAGAGAGAGAGAGAGAGAGAGAGAAAGAGAGAGAGAAACAGATACACAGGACACACACACAGACATGCACACACACACACACATTCCCCCAGTCTGTGTGAAGGTGATACAGTTTTCAAGTAGGACTGAAGTAATGAAATAGCGGGAAGTTGTTAAATAAATGTTTTTAACAAATTGTCATGTGCTGTTTCCACTTGTTGAGAGTAGACTCCAGGAGTAGAAGAGTTCTTTTGTCCCAGATAACGCATGTATTTTTCAATTATCCTTCAAAGCATCCTTTAGTGGGTCAGGCTGGCCTCCTGGTTTCATAACAGAGAGGAGAGTGGCAAACAGCTAAGGATATTAAAAAAAATCGAGGAAAAACAATGAAAAGCACACCACACCTCTGAGAACAGTTAGAAGGTAAACATTTGCATTAATAGTGGTTACTATTGTTTATCCCATGGCATAAAAATGCCTATTGTGGGAATCTTAAGGCAGATGCCCATCCATATTGAGAAAGCTCTGTGCATGAACTGTCTGTTAATCAGGAACTCCAGTTAGATGGTTTCAGCAAAGTTTGCCCAACCTATTTCTGCTGGATATTGTAATCACCTGATTTTATGATGTTTATCTACCTAAGCGGATAGTTGTTTTACTTTGGCTGTTGTGTACTTAGCATGCTAACTCATTCCAAACTGAAAGTACAGCTATTGCAAATCATTTCCCAGACATACCAGAGGTGATTTGATAAAATACTTTACTTTAAAAGTATTATTTTCTTTGGCAGGTAATGCATGTTTTTTTGTTGCAAAAAAATTTTAAAAGTAGTCTAGACTGTTTAACAGTTAAGTCCAGCTAATCAATGCTTTACCTCACATAATTAGCATGTTTGTGTAGTGAAGTCATATCATCCACTCTCTTTACAGTTTTCAAGTAAATAGAAACAGAGTGTAATCAATCACCTTCACATAGACTTGAGGAGTGTGTGTGTGTGTGTGTGTGTGTGTGTGTGTGAGGTACAATGACCTGAGCCATTATAAAAACAAAGCTGCTGTTTATTAAGAAAGCTAGGACTGAGGCACAGTATTTTGAGAAAAGATTATTAGCTCTCCAAGTGAAAATAACTGGTTAGGAATTAGGCAGTTAGGTATAGGAATTTGGAGTCCAAGGAGGATGTTGCTGAGTAGATATATTAAGTCTGTGAACCATTAGTATATAGAGTGTATATTTGAATCACAGGACTGCATGAGTTCCCCAGGGCCATGACTATGGATGAAGAGAGAAGAGAGAAGTGAGCTCTCTGTGGTTCCCTCAGTAGAGTGTACGTGTGTGTGTGTGTGTGTGTGTGTGTGTGTGTGTGTGTGTGTGAGAGAGAGAGAGAGAGAGAGAGAGGGAGGAGGAGAGGGAGGGAGAAAGAGACAATAAAAAATAAAGAATAAAAAATAGTTGCAGCAAAAATTGGGAAAGTTCTCAGAAACTAGATGAGGACAATGTCCCATGTACAAGGAAGTGAGCAGCTGTTAAATACCTCAACTGTAGAAAACAGAATAGGTGGATTTTTATTTATTTATTTATTTTGTGTGTGTGTGATACAGGCACTGAAACATGAGTCTTTTTTGTACATGCTAGGCAAACACTCTACCACTAACCTACATGGCCTTTAGGCAATTCTTAAGTCAGTCTTTGGAATTAGCAAGGTAGAGATTCTTGGTAAACAAGAGCAGTTTAGGGGTGTTAGGAAGAATTACTCTGCTTTGGAGTGTTTGTGGGACAGTAGGTAGAGGAAGTGGAGAGAGCAGGCATGAACAACCATTTCAAGAAGTTTTTCTTTAAAAGTACTGGAGAAATAAAACTCTTATTGGAGGGGTCAACTGGCTCTTTTTAAATTTAGGAGACTCTAAGGGAGTGAGCTAGCAGGGAGGAAATAATTGGTGGCCTGGCACTACCACTGCTTGATCCATCTGGGGTATATAGCATAGTGTGCTCTGTGTTCAGCCTCTGTTTTGGCTCTGTATACATCATTTAATTTCACAGGTATATGTACTCTTCCTATACATTTAAAAGTTAAATCTCAATAACTTTGGAGTGACAATAATCCTGAGTTTAGATTTTTTTTTCTTTTGATGTTGCATAACTCAGTTTCCTTGAGCCAAGGAAAATAAGCCTGACAAAGTCGGTGTCAAAATAGAGATAACGGATAAAATATTTTTCCTTTATTGCTGGGGATTGATCCAGGAACTCATCATGTTAGGAGCACATGCCCAGCCTTGGTTTTGGTAGAAATGGCTGTTTTGTTGCATGTGATTTGTTTGCTATTTTATCAGCCAGTGGTGACTGAGGATCTGGAGATCATCTTTACAATCTCCTCAATTCTGACAATGCTAGTTTCTCCTTCAATGGTTCTTCTTTGCTTAACACTTCTTAAATGCTTTTATTCTTAAATAATGATGTTTACTTTGAATGTCATCTCTAGTTCTTCTGTCTGATTATCTAACTTTGGTGCTCAATACAGACCATGCATGAATTTCACGTGGTCCGTGATGAATTCTTGAAATCATTTGTAAGATAGGATGAATGCATGTATTCTCCACCCATCCAAGAGATAGACCATGTTTTCATTCATATTCTTAAAAGCAGGTCAAAAATAAGGAACTAAGATAATTCAAGTGGCTCATTTTCATAGACCTTTCATATCTGGTCAAAAGAATGAAATTTACTTTTGACTTTGGGAAGAGACTTAACATTGCAAGTTGCTGAAAATGTAAGAATCAATCAAGTTGGACTTTTTAATTCTCTGGCTAAGAGATCACCCCTTAAGAAAGCAGATTTATCTAACACTATCCTAAAGAGGTGTGAAGAATAATTATTCTCCTAATGAGATGATGTACTTTTCCTTCCTTGCTACCTATACAGTTGCTATGGAGCTGCTAGAGGTTTTGTTAGGTTGACTTACTTTTCTGAATTCTGACTCAGAAAGGTGCAACTTTTCCTTTTGGATAATGGTTAGAACTCAAGTATGCTTTCTCTGTTCTTTTCCTTTCTCTCTCTCTTTTCTTCCCTCTCCCTCTCCCCCTCTCACTTCCCCCTTCTCGCTTTCTCCTTTTCTCCCCCTTTATGTGTTCGTGTGTGTGTGTGTGTGTGTGTGTGTGTGTGTGTGTGTGTGGCGTGGGCACATACATATGAGTGCAGGTACCCTTGGAGGCCAGAAGAAGGCACTGGTTTCCCTAGAATTGGAATTATAGGCAGTTATGAGACTCCCAACAGTTCTGCTGGGAACCAAACTCAGCTCGGTTGTTAGAGCAGTATGTACTCAGTCACAGAACCATCTCTCTAGCTCCTTCACTCTTTGATACAATGTCTGATGTCTCTTTCACCATGTGGCTGCTTGATGAACCTCCATACCTAACTCAAAAGGCATGTTTTTTTTTTTTTCTCCCTCTTCTCTTCCAATCCCAAATAGCTGACCTGTGCTGTGATCTTTCTTTTAAACTCAAACTCTAGTAAAATTGTCCTTGAGTTTCCTTCTGAGTCTGTTTTTAAATTTTTATTAATGAGACTAAGAATACTGAGAAAGAACCCCTAAATTTCCACCTCATAGCATGGGAGAGCAATATGGGACACTGCTCTTGAACATGGCACAGCTATGCTTCTTCTTTTTGATGGAAAAAATAGCTTTTCAGATCTATTTAAAGTTGAAGTGATGCCTCTTGGGCAGAAACATTTCAATACTTCCTATGTCCCTTTGTCTTTCTGTGATTCTTGTGTGGGGCAAATGAATTTTGTGTATGTCCCCCAGTCCTAGCTTGGTGCCTAGAACATGGTAGGTACTCCAGAAATATTGCTGGATATTTCACTGCATTTCTTTTATTTCTCAACTAACAATGCATAGAAAAAGTACCAATATAGCCAGATCATGCTGCACTTATACTTATTTAGCATATTACCAGGGTAGATTATGACTATGTATATCAAAAGTGGCTATTGAGATAAAAATTCTTGAGAGAACTATAAAAAAATCACCCAATTTCTTTAAAATAAATACAAAAATCTGATTTTCCCACTATTATTAGACTCCAAAAATATTCATTCCTTTATTCCCGCAGGGGAGTCCCAAGCATCCTGCAAGCAAAAGGAGAGCTAAATATGCCCAGTAAATCACTCTGATAGTTTTTACCCTGTAGACAGAATAAAGATCTTATTTGATTTGCTTCTTCCAAGAATCTAGAGATTCAAATAGGTTCTTAGTCTGCAAGAACAGAGGAGGACAGGTAAAACTGTCCACAGTACCACCTGCAAAGGAAATAATGGCCACTTTTGGGGAACAAAAGGCTCTTAACTCCCCGTACCACACCACCACCACTGAGGAGCCCAGGAGCTCTGCACCAACAGCTCACCTCCTGCTCACACCAGCTAAATTGCAAATCCCTGCAGGGTAGAAACTGGGCCTGCTTAATTCACCATGAGAGGTCCAGGTTCCCATAATAAGTCTCAAGTTGGAAAGCACATCAATCTCGCCCACCAAAGTGCTGGGTCAGGAAAGCTGGCACCTGTGGGGTCAGCAGAACTTCTGTTTCTTCCAATTAGCTCCTCTTGTCTTTCCACTCCTAACCTGTCTCAACAGCAGCCCCAGGAGAACAGGGTCAGGGACACACATACTTTGGCTCACTACAGATCCCTAATGGCCAGCAAACAATATCTCACTGATTGAGTATAGAGGCCAGAATAGCAGGAAGTGCTGGTGGTGACATCCTGAGGGGTGGGCACTGTGGTCCCTTTCCCTGGGCATAAGAAACAATTCTCCTTGCTAAACGCTTGAGACAGGAGCAGTCTTGCCAAGCTCTGAGTTACAAAAGTGTCCATCTTTTCCAGGCTAAGTGGAGTTAGAATTTCAAATCAAAAGGCAGAGAGATGGAGCAATTACAGTTAGGGAAAAGTGTGATTCACTTTTAAGTGAAGAGTAAAAGACCCAAACTGGGTTAGCAAGCACACTTGGACAGGAAGCTGACTGGGCTTTTATTCTAACACAGGTGGTGATTGTGTCTTCTCTCCTTTGTCTGAAGTCTGACATTTCAAGATTGGCTAACTTAAATTGATAGAAAATGAAGGAAAAGGAGAATGAATCAGTTCTCTTTAGGCCTTCAAGTCTAAATGCAGTGTGTGTGTGTGTGTGTGTGTGTGCGTGTGTGTACTGTTTGTCAAAGTTTTATCAGGTGGGCAGATTAAAAAAAGTTTATAAGGTGAAGGGATTTATGGAATACTGGCTCTTGGGGAGCCCTTTGATAACAAAGCAAAACAAAAAATTTTTAAATAATTTCCATTCTTTCATTTTTTTTTTAACTTAAGTCAATTGCTTAGCATTAAAAGGTATTTGTTGTGGCAAAACCCAACAGAACAGTTTTTTCAGTATGTGTACTTCATTTTAGGGAATGTGTTTTAAAATCAGAAGCAAAAAGACCATGTATACCCTTCCATAATAAAAGAGGTGATGATTCCATCTGTTTTGAGGCAGAATCAAAGTTGCCTTGCCTGTGGGCAAGTTTTGAAAGTTTGAAGAATTTATAAATTGAATTTATAAATTGTAAGGTTTAAATTTTTAAATTTTAAGGTTTTAAATTGTAAGGTTAAAACAATAGGGATTTTCGGATGCTGTGTGTAGTCCCTCGTTGGGGATCAAGAGTTCTTCCTTGTGGTAAGGACAGAGAAACTGAGATTCAGAGTTCAAAGACAGGGTCAGAGCCAAGCCAAGATGAAGATCTTCAGGGGTGGGTATGGGAAGAGTGTACTTCATCTGAAGAAATGAAAGTGTTTGTTTCACAAGACTTGGGAAAGCAGGTAAGCAAATTAACCTGCTCCAAGTAGACCTTACATAATGAGCTTTGCACAGCTGCCTCTCACTACGCAAATCTCTTGTTATGTAAACTCATTTGATGGGCAGAAACAGTGAGAGTCCAGATGTTAGGAGGTGGAGTTCCCCTGAAACTAGCAGTTCTAGCTTTGACTATTTCAACACAATCTAAAAACGGTGCAAAGTCACAAACAAAAACAACACCAAATTCTGTCTGCCCCCCCTCCAAAAAACCCAAACAAACTAGACTAGAGCAACCAAAACAAAATCCAACTAAACCTTATACAACTGAGAATAATTTCTGAAACAAGTAACTACATTGTCATTGTCTGGTATCCCTGGATCAGGGTTTTGGAGAATGTAAAAAAAAAAAATATATGCTGAACAATTAGGATCCATTGCTTAATTAGGTCTTACTAATTGTTTTGCCTCATTTAACTTTTTTCTACCTCATTTCTTTCCCATTGACTCTGTGAGCTTCACTATCTCTCCAGGGCCAGCCTGGTGTATCGGGAGGGAGCCTCTTGAACAGGTCTATACCACCTATGATCAAACTAGTATTATGAAGTCTAGCAAATGGATATTTTGGAAGAGTGACTATAAGCAGTTCTCAGTTCCTTAGATGTATAAAATGACAAATTCTAGGGATAATAAGATTGGAAATTAATAGAAGCTAATCATTAATATAAAATTTTTAATTGGTTTAATTTTTAAACTTCTAAAAAGCAAATTAGCAACCCACATTACACTAATGGGTTTTCTCAGTTTGGGTGCATAAACAACGTCTACTGGTTTAACTTCAGCACTGTGCATTAGTTACTTTTCTAAAAATGAGATAAAACACTGGGCTAGCTAGTTTTATGTCAACTTGACACAAGCTAGAATTGAAAGGAACAAGTTAACTTTACAGGTTTCTTTATAAATCGTATACCCCGTATTAAAGTAAATTCTCCCAGTACTTTTCCAGAAAGCAGGACGAAAGGAAAAGTGGGTGAATTGAGACAAGACCCACCCTGTTGCAAAGGAATGCCAAAGGTCTTCACCCCACTGCACAGGAAAGTCCAGATCTGCAGTGCGAGATAGAGTTGCCTGGCAACGGAGGTGGAGTTGGGGGAGGCAAGACTGACTAGACTTGGTGCCTAAAATAGACCAATCATTTTAAAAGTCAACTACCCTATCCACTCCAGTGTTGCCAAGCTTTCAACCCCGATGCTTCCCATGCTTTTTCATTTAAAAACCCCAGGCTTTTGTCTTTCTGTGCTGTTCCTTGAACAGCTTGAATAAACCTCTTCCATTTGCATCAATACGGTCTCTGAGAGTTCCCTTCATCTCTCTCCCTGAAAATTAGGCTTCCGCTGGGCCTAACAGAGTCATCTGAAAGGAGGGAACCTCAACTGAGAAAATGCCTCTGTAAGATCCAGTTATAGGGCATTAAAAAAAAATTAGTGATTGATGAGGGTGTGCCCAACCCATTATGAGTGCTGCCATCCTTTGTCTGGTGGTCCTGGGTTCTGTAAGGAAGATTCTGAATAAGCTATGATGAGCAGTGAGCAGCACCTCTGTGTGACCTCTGCCTCCAGATTCCTGCCCTGTTTGAGTTCCTGTCCTGACTTCCTTCCATGATGAACTATGATGCGGAAGTGTAAACAGAATAAACCCTTTCCTCTCCATCTTTCTTTTGGTCATGGTGTTTTTTCACAGCTCGGAAACCCTGATTAGGATTAAACACAATGACCAAGGCAATTTATACAAGAAAGAGTTTATTTGATCTCATGGTTCCAGCAGATCAGAGTTTGTGATTGTGGAAAGACAGAGCAGCAGCAGGGACAGGAGGAAGTTGAAGGCTCACTTCTTGACCAGTAAGCAAGAAGCAGAGAGAAATAAAACTGGGAATGTCAATGGCTTTGAAACATCAAAGCCTGCTCCCACTGACATACTTCTTCTAGCAAGACCATACCTCCTAAGCCTACTTGAACGGTGGGAAGGAGGAGGGGGAAGAGCAGTGGGGGAGAGTGGGGGGGGATTCTCATTCAAACTACCACTCACTGTCTCTCTGTTCCTCCTGTTCCCTTCCACCCCTTCCTTTCCCTTTTAGGTTGATGCATTTCCCAAGGATCTCTTTAGGGATTCTCTTAGTCCAGCTATGCTCTTAGTTGGGTTTATAGACATGCTAGTAGTAAGGGAAACAAACTCATTTTCTGTTTTTATTTTCATGGTCAAGTACTTAGGTACTTAGCTCATGACATATAACATTCTCACTTACTCATATATCTATATCATGAGCTATTGTGCAATTGGAATGCTCATTCCAATTGCACAATATATATATTCTCACTTACTCATATATCTATATCATGAGCTATTGTGCAATTGGAATGCTCATTCCAATGTTCATTCATGCTATGTTCTCTTTCCTCATAGCCAGTGAGGAGAGGTAGTGGTATCTCTTGGAAGGGGAAGTATCAAATGTGGAATAATAATGACATAAAATTACTGTATCAATACTGACCATAAGTTTTATATTTTATGTACGTGTATTAATGTGTCTCTATGTGTGTGTAGCCTCTCTTCGCATTATTGCTATTTTTGAGACACTGTGTCATTATGTAGCCTCAGCTGGCCTAGCCCTTGCTATTTAGACCTTGAACTCATAGATATCTACGTGCCTCTGTCTACTTTATTACTTTTAAATTTTTAGTTAAAATATTATTACATCACTTTCTTACTGCCTTTCCTCCTTCCAGCCTTCCTGCATCCTTGCTTTCTAGCCTCTCTGCTCCCCCTTACTCCTACAATCCCTCTCATATTTCTGGCCTCTTTTTCTATGATTATTGATGTTACATATATAGAGATTCCCCTTTTCATGGTACCAGGTCTACTTGTGTTGTTCTTTTTCTGGTCTTGATAGGCAAACCATTTGTTGTGTCCTCTTTATTGTCTGAACCTAGAGCTTTGCCAATTAAACTAGAAAAGTGACCTCAAATGCTGATTTTACAGGTTTGGTCAAACTCAGATCCTCATGCTGGCTTGAAGGCAAGCCTTTTCCAATTGAGCCATCTCTCCACCACCTCCTCACTTTTTAAGTTATGTAAATTTGAGAGGGGGAATGTTGAAATGCTTTGTTAGCCATCAAAAACACTGAAGATAGATTTAGAAATTACAGTTCAGTTTTCCAATGCATATGCATGGAGAACCCCATATGTGGCAGGCACTGTGTTAGCGTAAGCTCTAGAGCTTGTGAGGCTGAATGTGACAGACTGAGCCTTCTTGTTGGGAAGCTTAAGGCCTCCTGAAGTAATAAACAGACATTGAGACCAGTAAGTACACCCAGGAAGAAGTGACTCTTCTCTCACTTCACCTTCATTACCAAAGCCACTGTTGATGCAGGTTATTGCAAGAACCTTTGAAACTCACACAATTTCTTTCTTTCTATTCATTAGCAAAATAGACTGTATTGAGAACTCAATTCTGAAGCTGTGTGCTCACATATGCATTGTGTTTCACTACTGGAAAACACTGCATTATGAAATGAAAGTCTCCATCACATGTGTGGATGCAGTTCATCTCTCTTTGGGCTTTCTTCACTGTGGCTCTAATTCAGAACTATTGAGCAGATGTTTAGATCCAACTGTTCTCCCAACATTACTGTGAACAGATCTCACAGTTAATGAGTAAGGAACACAGTAAATGTGTAGCAAGCAGGACTCTGATCTTCAGTAACCCTTAGGCTTTCTGTATTTTTCAAGCACACGCTGAGTGTGTAGAGCAGTGGGTGAAGGCCACAGTTCTGGCTCTGATGGTGATGCTAGAAGATTGGAAATGGGAAGCTGCAATAATCCTGTGGCTAAATTTGAAGCAGATTTTACTTGGAGATGATAAAAAGTAGATTAAATACCCAGGCACTTTAGACTTGATAGTTACCAAGGCTTTGCTGTGCCATGCTTTTTGATGGTGGACACTATTAGCCTGTGTTCTGATCCATATCTGAGGTGATGCTGCGTCCTGCCCACTAGTGGTGTCAATTTGATTGTTGTAACACGATCTGACTGTGTACAAGTGTGAACTGTTGTGCTCACTTTCTATATCACCTCTGGATAACAAAGGGTCTCACTCAGTGATACATGCTGAGTAGCCCGTAGCAAGGGTAGTTAAGACATCAGTTTCTCTTGAATTATTAAGCAGGATTAGAAATTTGCCCCCCCCACCACTGAGCATGGAGTCTGAGTACACAATGATATGAAGAAGGGGTTTTAGAACAAGCAGAGCTTATTCCTAGATCAGTAGTTCTCAACCTTCCTAGTGCTGCTTCATAACTGTAAGTTTGCTACTATTATGAATCATAATGTAAATATCTGTGTTTTCTGATGGTCTTAGGTGATTCCTGTTGTTCACCCCCCAATGGGGTCAATAGCAGTTGAGAACTGCTATTCCAGAGACAGAGAGGGAGCCCTAAAACCCTTTCTTAGTCATATGCCAGGCATTGTGCTAAGGGTTTGGCACAGACTGTTGCTTACAGTAAATGTCCTTTCAGCCTTCCAATGACCTAGATACTATCATTTCCCCCATTTCCCAGGTGGGACCGCTAAGGCTCAGTCATTTGCCCACATCACCCAGCTAGCCAGGCCCTAAAGTTTCAGACTCACAAGCTCAGGCTTCTGGCTGCTCTGTCTTCTGCTGTTGTGTCTTGTGTGGTGTGTGTGTTTTGAAGTTTTTTATTTTTATTTTTAGCACATATTAATTATACACATTCAATGTAACATTTTATTATATCATTTTTACACATGTGCATAATGTATTTTGATTCGCCATTTCCTTCTCTTGTCCCCATCTCATTCCCACTGATTTGTTTCCTCTCCTCAACTAGTCCCCTCTTCTACAACTCATGTCTTTGTGTATGTGACTCCCATCAGGTTTGCTTACAGAAACATGGGCAACACACCACTGGCTAGCAATGGCAAAAATCTGTCTCCAGCAGCAACAACTGACCACCAATTCTGTTGTTTCTTGGGGCTATCAGAAAGTTTAGGGATTTATTTAGCTGAAGTGGGGCCTGAGGACCAGGAACGTCATGACAGATTTGAGTCTACGACCAGAACTGGGCTTGTGTGACATCTGTATCTTTCTGTTTATCAATACAAAACCTTCTAGCCTTCCTCGACTCTTTCTGGCCAGTGAATCCCGTTAACCTTCTTGCCACATACAGTTGAGTTCATGTGGTAGCATGGTTATGAGTTAGACTCTGCCATCAGATTCCAGCTGGTTTCAAATTTCTCCTCTGCCACTTCCCTGCTGGGTGACTTTGGGCAGACTAAGCAATCTCCCTATGACTCAGTTCTTTTTATCTCCAGAAGCTAGGTGGTGATGTTGACCATTGTAAACACTGTCCTTGGACTATTCACAACAGTCCAAGAGTGGCAAACAGTCTCTGCTAGT
Organism: Rhombomys opimus; assembly: GCA_010120015.1. Taxonomy (NCBI): domain Eukaryota; kingdom Metazoa; phylum Chordata; class Mammalia; order Rodentia; family Muridae; genus Rhombomys; species Rhombomys opimus. The sequence goes on from REGO01001050.1 coordinate 42,657, forward strand.
AGTCGTTGGCGGAGCCTGCCGGCAAAGTTGAAGAGTATCTGAATGGGGAGTAAGGATTAAAATAAATAACACAAGGGATCAGTTCTGGAGCTGTCAGTAAAAACTGCCACAGCCAGGTTTATTCATTCCACAACTCCTGTCTTTAGTCAGAGCAAAGCACATCAATATAAGGAAGAGGTTCATGGAGCAGTCAAACTTGTTTTCTTAGACCACATTTCTGTGTGAGCTCCAAGATCACATGAACAAGTTAAAGGAGCTTGGCAAACATCCTGTTATTCCCAAGATAAAGGCCAGGGCAGGAACATATTTTTCCGCTGAACACTCAATAACAAAGCAGCCTGACAAACAAGCAGCTCTCCACAGGTGGTCACACCATTCTCTTTTTATTTTCTTAGATATCTACATCTGGACAAAAACCAGGGCCCTACACCATCTCCTGGCCTCCTTTGTCTTACACTGTGAGGAGACAAAAATCATACTCTGCTCATGTTGCTCTGTTGATCAGGAACTTAACTATGTGCAGCAGTGGTTCTCAACCATCCTAGTGATGCGACCCTTTATAGTTCCTCATGTTGTGATGACCCCCAAACATAAAATTATTTTTGTTGTTACTCCATAACTATAATATTGCTACTGTTATGAGTCATGATGTGTTTCCTGAGGTCTTAGGTGACCCCTGTGAAAAGGTCCTTCATCTCCCAAGGAGATTGTGACCCATGAGTTGGGAAACACTGACTTACAGCAGTGTCACCCATGTCCTCTAGAACTGACTTCCTCGTTTGTTGTATGGACTCTAGCCAAATGTACCATGTGAGGGAAAAGTTCTTAAGGAGGACCCCACTTTGAGGGCAGCTACATATTAGGTGAGCCCTACAGTCATTTTTTGCTTCATGCCAGTTGGGTTCTTCTAACTACCCCTGGGTCAGATCATTCACTCTAATCACACACAGGACTCAGTAAAGTATTAACCTATTATAAAAGCTTTGTTACAGCCAAAGAACACAAACTGCAGTTATCCAAGGGGAGACATGCATAGGGGACAGTGTGGGAAGGGTTCCCATGTAGAATCTCATCTTCTTATAGGGTCTTGGCAAGGTGACCTCCTCCTGATCATCATGACGGATACACAAGTATTGTCAACCACCAAAGTTCAACCAAGCTTTAATCTCTAGCTGTTCCTGGAAATCAAGCTGATATTTAAGGTCATAACTGATATGTGTGACTCTAAGGCTCCTATCATGTCTTGTTGTTAGAGTGTCAATAGCCAAAGGCTCCTATTAGGCAAGGCATTCCAGAAGTCCAAGAGCCTGAGGTGTAAGTCAAGCCTCCCTTTGGGGAAGGTTATTTCTTTCCTAATCAGCCTCATTTACCTTGCTCTTCCATAGGAAAGTTTCTGCCAGAGGGGTCAGTGTTAAGTGTTTTCCTAAATTGCTCTCCATATCATCATCATCATCATCATCATCATCATCATCATCGTCATCGTCATCGTCATCATCATCATCATCACGTTTATTTGAGACAGGGCCACTGGCCTAGCCTGAAGCTCACTGATTCAGCTATTCTGTTTGGTCACTAAGCTCCAGGGATCCATCTTTCCCCTTCCACTGTCTCCAGGTCTGTTACAGGAATCAGGCATGTGCTGCTGTGCTAGGCTTTTCCATTGGTGTTGAAGATATGAACTCAGGTCCTCATGCTTCCATGGCAAGATCCTTACTGACCACCTCCCCAAACCCTCCTCTGGCCTTTTGAAATATGTAGTACATTACTATATTCCATAGTTACTCCACTGTGCAATAATATGCCGTCTACCTTCAAAATGTACCAAAAAGCTAGAGTACCGAAAATTGTACAGTACTAGCATGAAAACGGGAACATAGATTAAGGGAACAGGAAATAAGGGCAAGAAGAAAACTTGCAAGAAAGAAACCCAACTGAGCTTTGACAAAAGTGCATGTTGGAGGAAGGACAGTCTTCAAAATGCCTCAGGTGAAAATAGATATACTACATACAGAAGAACAAAATCAGGCTTCTATCTCCTTTTGCCACTTACAAGACTACTCAAAAATGCATTAGCTATTTACATGTAAGACCCAGACTGTGAAACTACTAGAAGTCAAAGACTGTGCTTCAGGACATTACAACAATATTATTTTAGGCAAAAACCTAAAAGCAGGAAACAAAAGCAAATACAGATAAATGGAAACATCAAAAGAGTCCGGTAAGGAGACAATCTACAGATCTGGAGGAAATATTTAGAAATTGTTTATTTGACAATGGCTTAACATCCGGAATATTTAAGCAATGCAATTCAATAGCAGAAACCCAAACACAACAACCCATAAAAAGTTTAAAAAATGAGTGATTGACACTTCCATGACTAACACTTTACCCACTGAGCAATCTCCTCACCCCTGACAAAAGAGCTGAGCTGTGTATCATCTTGTTCAGAATCAGTGCTCTGTGAGTCTCAGCATCTGTTTTGATGTGCTTCTGGGTAGAGTCTCTCAGAGGACAGTTATACTAGGCTCTTGTCTGCAAGCAGAACAGAGTATTGTTAATAGTGTCAAGGGTTGGTCTTCTTCCATGGCATGAGTCTCAGGCTGGGCCAGGCATTGGTTGGACATTTCCTCCATTTCTTGTAGGCAGGGAAAATTTAGGGTCGAAGTTTTTGTGGGTGGGTGGTGTTCTCCTCCCTCCACTATAAGTCCTGTCTAGTTACAGGGTGTCCTCTTCAGTCTCCATGACCTTTTCAAGTAGGAGTCTCAGCTAGAGTCTCCCCCATATCCTCCCAAAAGCCTACCCTGTCCTAAGTCTCCAGCTTTTCATAGAGGAAAAAGTTGGGAGTCTCAAAGAGGAAAGGACAGAAGGACCCAGAAGTGACAGAAACTTCACAAGGAGACCAACAGAGCCAACTAACCAGGGCTCAAAGGGGCTTGTGGAGACTGAAGCACCAACCAAGGACCATGCATAGACTGGACCTAGATCCCCTACACAGATGTGGCTGATGGGCAGCTCAGGCTTCATGTGGATCCTCTAGTGAGAGGAGTAGGGCTATTTCTTACATGGACTCTGTTACCTCTTTTTTATCATTTCCCCTCCCAGGCCACAGGAGAATAGGACATGCTCAATCCCTGATTGGACTTGATGATCTGGGGTGGGCTGGAGAGGATCCCCTTCAGAGGAAGGGGATTGGGTGTAACAGGAGGGAAGGTGGCTGTGATCTGGAGGAGGAGAGGGAGGGGGCTGTGATCTGGATATAAAGTGAATTAAAGAATAATAAGCACTCTGGAACTGGCCTGTCAGGGCTTGAAATCCAGTTCTATTACACTGTAGCTGTGCAACCCAAGCAAAGTTACAGATCCCAAGTGTTCTACTTTTCCTGTCTATGTACTAAATTATTCTGAAACATTATTCTGAAAGTTGGAAAAATGGGTGATTGGCTTACATGATCATTCCTCAAAAGAAGACATCCAAGGCTGGGGATGTAGCTGAGGGGTGGGGTACTTACCTAGCATGCCCTGGGACGAGTTCAATCCTCAGCAACACAAACAAACAAAGAAACAAACAAACCCAAGCACATGGTTAACAACGTAGGAAAGATGACTTTTAAAGAGAATCAAGTGCTCTTAAGGCCTCAGAAAAGCATGGGCCGTTACCATAGAGATTTGATTCATCTTGTCTTCAGGAGACATCAATTAGATACATTACTTAGAGCAAACCAAATATTTCTTCTGAATTTACATATGTAAAACTTGAAAAGACACCAAGAGGTAACTGCACAAAGAAGTTATATAAGCATTATCTAGACGAGCTGTAATTATATTCATTTATTCTAAGGTAGCTATTCAGAGGCGTGATCTTCCTACACTGTAACTTTTTAAGTGGGAATCCATGCCTTGAAACAAAATGGAGCATGTATTCATAAAGAATTTGTGACAATGTTAGCAACAGCATTGCTCATAACTGACTGGACACAATCCAGCCATTCTGAATAGTTAACCAAAAGGGGTGATCTATCCATATTAGAGAATATTACTCAGCAATAAAAAGGCACAGGCTATCACAATGTGCATCTATATGGATGAACTCTTAAAAACTATACTAAGAAAAAAAATAAGCACTGCATATTACATAGTGTCATTTGTATGATATTCTAGAAAAGGACAGAAGGTCATATCAGAGAGCAGATGTTTGGTTGCCCAGAGTCTGGGTGGAGAGGTGCATTGTTTACAAAGGAGCACAGGTGAATATTTTGCTCAAACTAGTGAATACCTTCACTGAGTGGTTATAAGATGCCATGGCTAAACACATTACCCAAATTTATTAAGCTATACAGTTAAAATGGGTGAACTGTATTGTATGTAAATGTTATCTAAATCAAGCTGAAAATATTTTCTAAGTATGTCAAAAGGAATAGGCACTGTAAATCACTCCCCCTCAGATCTGTGCTTTTGTTCCTGTGGCTCCAGTGTCTTTCGTCTTCTACATTGGCTGTCATAAGTGTTCTTTAGACTTACTTTTAGCACACTTGACTATCTAAAAAATCAGGTTAAGTCATAATTTAGGGGTCAGATTTTTGTTTGTTTTTGAGACAGGGTCTCTCTACTATATAGACCTAGCTATCCTGGAACTCACTATGTACACCAGGCTGACCTTGAACTCACAGAAATCTGCCTCTCAAGTGCTAGGATTAAAGGAGTATGCCACCATGCCTGGCCAGAAGTCAGCTTTTGATAGCTAATATCATAAAAAATTCCCCTTCTGGGTCTGGAGAGAAAGCTCAACGGTTAAGAGCACTTACTGCTCTTGTAGAAGACCCAAGTATGGATCCTAGCGCCCACAGGAAAGATTACAGTTTCTTGTAGTTCCAGCTTCACGCGAATGGTGCCCGTTATGATCTCTGCAGGAGTCTGCACTCGCACCAACAAACCCACACTCTGCGCGTACACGTGCATGCGCACACATGCCTGTTTGATCAAACAAATTCCTCTTTTGTTTATCTGTCTGCCCAGAGGAGCTGCATTTGTGTCTTTGTGGCCCCCCAACCTCCTGCTGGGGAACCAGCTACTTTGCAAAGTTTCTCATCCCATTTTCAGCACAGCTCTCACCAGTGTGCTAACAACAGCCTTGTTGGATAAAGCAGGGAACTGGGGCTGAGAGAGCTTGAATAACCAACCACGTTTCTCCTTTAGTCGTTTAATACCCAGATAGCAAGGAGCTGAGTCAGGGTTCATGTAGAGGCAAGCACAGCCCATGGCCCACCATGCTATCACCTTGCTTTGTAAGGAAGAGAAGACGGTCACTGGGTCTTCATGGCAGGCTGGGGTGGAGGTTGTCTCAATTCTAAGTCCTGTAACTGAAGCTGGGCTGGGACTCAGTGGAGGAGCACCTGCCCTGGATTTGGCATCGCATTTGTTTCACCGCACTGCAAAACCGAAAAGAAAGTTCGCAACTGTCTTAAGCCGAAATTTAGAGCATCACTCCCACCCCCTCCCAAGTCTCAAAACAGAAATATCCTAACTTAATCTTACTGTGTGAAATGCTTTGAGGCCTTCGTGTTTGAGTTTCCTTTGTGTCTTAGTCAATAAAAGTACATTCTGTTGCAAAAAACAAAAGTCCTTCCTTGAGGGGAGAATTTTCAGTCTCCATTAAAACTTTATCCAATTCATTTCCCCTGTCAGTGGAAAGAATGGGAAGGATCAATAGTGAAGTCGCGCTCTCTTTTGAAGCAGCCTTCTCTTTAGGGTAGCTCCCTCTGGGGACACGGGCAGGCAGGCGCAGGCGCGGGAAAGTAGCTACAAAACAAATTAATCTTCTGAGCTCCTCTGGTCATGCCTGAGCTATGGTTGTAATCCATCTGGAGGCTGGCAAAGATCAGGTCAGTTGCTGGTTAGAACCTGGTTTGCAAAGAAAAAGGAAGGCTTGAAAGGGGACCTGGGACGACTGGTGCCCAGGCAGCCCAGAGCCTCTATATCCTTTCTCTTGTATCACGCTGAACATCCGCCTTGACTGCCGAAGCGCGTACAGCAGAGCAGTGTCCAACTCTAGGAAACTCATGAAATTCTATAACTCAAAACTTCTAGAGTGAGTTGAGCATCCATTCTAATGTGCCTTTGTTCGTAAGTGTGTGTGTGGGATGAGCAGACAGCTGGAATACCCTTAAGTGCAAAGTTAAATCTATGCTGTCATAGCAAACCATCTCCGAACTCCAGTGAGAAAAAGGCCCTGCCAGCCTGTGCTCCTTGAGCGGAGCAGTCCCAGTGCCCTGTGCCCAAGGTCTTAGCTGTCTGCCAGGCACTTAGTTGATGCTCAGTTATAAATATGCTGGAACATATGACAACACATTGTTCCAGCACCTAACCAAAAGCAGAAGAGGCTGCCTGTGAGCCTTGAAGGTCAAGAAAAAGGCCAGGGCAGGCGAGCCTTGCCCCATGTATCCTTTCAATGTGCAAGCAGCCGCAAGTGTCACCTGATGACTACCAGGCAAAGTCCAAGAGAATTCAGAAGCCTACATCTTCAATGGGAGGTGTCCTGAAGTTTATAACACCACTTAGGCGATTTTGGGGGGCAGGGTCTGGTAGCTGTACTAGGTTGATGGGCCATTTCTTTCCCCCATAGAACATTTAAGCATCTGAAGACATTTTCATAAAAAAAAAAATCACAAACTTGGTTTCATGAAATAACTTTAAAAAATGAAAATTTACTGTATTTTCCCAAATAGTGGTACATTGACTTTCACGGGGGCATGGTTGTAGGCCTGTTCCAGCTGTGCAACTTATAGAACTTCATGACCTCTTTCCTGGGACAGTGGGCTCTGGGGTGCCCTGAAGCCAGTCAGCTTAGTTTTTCTCTTGGCAAGGTAGCTGGAAACATGGGTCCATCTCAGGTCCAGCTTGTCCCATATTACATGTTTCCTACCCCTTCAGCCTCCTCTCCCCTCCCAACTCCTGCCAGCCAGCCTCTGAAAGGCCTTGGGTTTCCTAAGTGTAACCCTCTGTTCCCATCCACTTCCTGTTCAGTCACCAACTATCTCTCAAGAAGACTATGGACATCCACAGTCCCCATATCTGCACTTACGTGAACCATGCCAGGGTCAGCAGGGACCTCTGTTGAGTTTCCCACCTTCCTCCAGGGTACTGATAGCAGTATCACTTTACTGATCTATTCTGCCCTCTTTAAACAATTTTCTCTCCTGAACAACCACTCTCTTTTGCTTAAAACCTGCCCGGGCTCCCTTACTGATGCTCATAGGGAAGGCCAGGTCAAGTGAGATTGACCTCTTCAGCTTGGACCTGCCTGGGCTTCATGCCAACACTAACCTCTTAGACCCTGCCTGCTGACACTTCAGGCCATGGTTGCTTCATTCCCATTCCACCCAGCTCTCACTTTACCTGATGAGCTTCTGCTCATCCCTGAACCCCAATAGAAGTGGGGTGTCCCTTCAGAAACTCCCTGGTCATGTCAGGTATGACCATGGGTGTAACCTCACCTTGTAACAGTTGGACACAGGATCTACGATCAGGTCTCACTTAGTTTTTAACATTCTCCTTGTCTTGTAGATGTGTGGCCCATAGTAGAGCAGATACACACAAGTCACACACATATTAAGCAAATATATAGATTACTTCCCAAGAAGCCTTGGGAGGAAGTCTGGACCAGCCATTTGGTATATAGCTCACACAACTCCTAAAAGCCAAATATACACTCAGAAATACCATGTTGCTGGCTTAAAATTGGTAATGGCTGCTGATCTGGGCTCCCCTCCCCTGCTTTCCACATGCTACTTACTGTACAATCAATTTAGAGAGTGCTTACCTATATGCCAAACCCTGTGCTTTCTGCTTTTTATATCCAACCTGATTTAACCTTTGGAGCAAGCAGGCAGAGTGGGCACAGCCAAGTAATGGATGCTTTGGTTCCTGTGTCTCATCCTCACATCTCTGAAACAGTCCTGAGTTTTCAGCTGTCTTTTAGTGCCAGCTGTCCAGTTGAACAGAAACAAATGAAACAAAAAATCACACAAAACCCGAAAAAGCCATCAGTGATCATTTTGCAAATGGCCAACCAATTCTTAAGAGGCATTTGGACCAGCACTGAGGAGTAACCAGACAATTGTAAGGATTGAGTGTGTGGGCATGAGCGGCATTTTATTTTATTTTTTAAGAGTGACATTTTAAATTGAAGCAGTGATTCAATGATATAATGACAGAAACAGTTCTTCAATAGAACCGCCCCACTTGCTGGGGTACTTTAGGACAATAATTGTATTCAGAGAAGGTGCCAGAATACCATCAAGCAAATGACTAGAGGCCATTTTCCAATATTCCTTAACAGTGAAGCTAACACTTGGTTATTTTAGAAGAACTTTAAAAATCCAGAGTCTAAGTAATGCTCTGTCAAGGAAGAATGAAAGCTTTCTGTTCCATTTTCTCAGTTTCAGGATCCTGCTACTTGAACTGGTAAAAGACAGATTAATGAGAAAAGAATTTTTATTTGAGATGCATATGGGGCGTCACAGAAAGGAAGTATGTGAACTTTGAGATTTATGAGTCATTTTAACAAAGGGACACAAATGTATGGGTATGTGGCAAGGCAAAGGAAAAGGTTTCCTGGCTTCCAAGGGCAGTAACTGGTGAGACAGTATCTCAAGAGAAGGATTCTTTCAAGTGTGTTTGTGATGCAGATGCTGTGCAGTGCCATCTCTGGAGGCTGAATCTGGAGTGGCTTTTCATTCTTCCTTCCCTGGTGCGAGAGAGGGAAGAACACCTCACAAAATGAAATTATGCTCTGTTTTTTGGCAAAACAGTTTTTATGCCCAGGTGGTGTAGTTGGGTGGTAGCCCATCCTTCATCCTTTAGCTCATCCTCAAGGCTCCTTAAAATGGCTGTTAATCGCTCCTGCACTTACAGCCCAGGTTTCATTACTGAAGTTGCTTCATTTAAAAGCTCCCACCCAGAATCTGTATCTCTACCTCCCGCCAATTTTTATTCTCTTGCCAAATCAGACCTTTATCTTCATCAAAGCTCTAGATCTTAACCATTCTAGTCTAGCCTCCTCCCTCCCCCTTTCTGGCTTGCTAACATGGTCTGTGTTTACAGTTGTGACTTGCTGAGAACTCTGGATTCTGTGCCACATTCTCATCCCTGTCTGCATCCTGGAGATGCTCACATCGCCTTGCCTGGTGATGGTGGGGCCACCTAAGGAGCTTCATTTTGGCACAGCCTGAGACTCCTAGTCCCTGTTACCCATTTATTTTCCTAGATATCTTTCTCTCTCAGTCCCCTGTGCTGGCTGTCTTATCTCTTTTGAGCTGCATACCCACACCTTTAGATCATTCCAGAAGGGATGAACTCTCCGTTCTTAGAAGACATGGCTCTTAGCTGTGGCTTTTCCCTTTCACCTCTTAGCTCCTCTACAGATGCACAGTTTTCTCCTCTTGCTGCTGTCTTGGAGAAAGACTTGCACATTCTCCCAGAAAGCTATTTCTTGTCCCCTCTTCCCTACTTAGTCCTTTTGTTTACAAACAGTGTGATTATGTCACTTCTGTGCTTGAAACCTTCCAGATTTTCTCAAATGATCACCCTTTTCTTAGGATGCACAGGGAAGCATTAAAGTACAACCTGGCCCAGCTGCCATCACCACTTATTCTACATTCATGGATGGGGCAAGATCTAGACAATAGGCCGTCTTAAAAGCCACCTGGTTACCTCCTTCTGTGCTTCATGCCACAATCCATTCCCATGCCAGTGACTTTGGCCCCTCTTCTCCAGTCTCCATAGGACTTTCCTCAAACATCAGCTTTCAGCTTTAATGTCACCATCAACCAGAGATTATTTTCTGTCCCAGCATTCCTTTTGTCACCTTCTTCATGGACACCAGGTTTTATGTTTATCTGTTTCTTATCTATCTCCCTGCTGCAAATCTAAAAGCTTCCAGGGGTCAAGGCCTATCCTCTGCCTCTTATTCTCAGAGCCGGAGCCTGGCATGCTGGCATTCTCTGAGGGTTTGAGCATGTCCTTCCTCTGTGGTACCCTTTACATTGCTTTTCTCTTCTTTCCACAAGTTTCAGACTTTCCCCAATGAGTCCTTTCGTTTAGTCTCTAAAACCACACTCAAAACACTCCCATCCCAAATCAAACTCATAAATCATTTCTTGCTGTCTTGCTTAAATTTAATCCCATTTTCTTTTTTTAACTTTGAGAAATAGTTTCGCCTAAGGATGAGAAAGCCAGGGTCTGAAACCACATTACTTGGATTCAAATCTGATGGATTAGAGATCTTGAGTAAATGATGCCTCAGTTTGTCTTGGTTTTCTCATCCTCTGAGTAGAGATGGAAACAGTGTCTTCCTTAACGAGTCAGCATGAGGTTTCAGTGCAGTGTTGAGTGTCTACAGTGGATTGGCTCATCTAAATACTTTGTAAGTATTAGCCATCATTACAACATTGGATTTGTAATATCATCTTTGATGTCTTCTGCTGTCCCCAAATTTCAAAGACCCATTGTAAATCACTATAGTCCTGAAGTACCACACAACCCCACTGCCATATGCTACATCACGCTTCGCTGGTGCATGCTGAGGATGGAGCCTGTTGACTATCTCTCTACTGCTCCCATCCTCACTCTACTCTCAGTCCTCACTCTTCTGACCACCCTGCTCTTCTCTTCTGGCATATTTCCGTATTTACTGGCTCAGGCTGCTTTGTCTGTAGCTCTCTGTCTTCTCAACCATTCCACTCAATCTTTCCATGTCTATGGTTTGCAGATCTTTTGAAAGATACATACTCCCAGATCCCCTTACCCAGACCCACCTCTTGAACTATAAGCCAGTAATGACAAATATTCCCCAAGACTGCTGTGTCTGTATGCCCTTTGTGTATACCAGATTATACAAGTCTACAGTAGATTCTTAATTCCCCAACAAAAGCCTCTTTTGTCCCTGTCTGTTTCACACCTCTTGTGCAGAGCTTGTGTCTGAAGCACAGAACAGCTAAATGCTAAACAGATGGTTCAGGAAACAAAGAGCAAGAGTTAAATAAGGTGGTTTTGGCTACCTGCCAAAATGAACTGTGGAAGAGAAAAGACTTACAGAGGGAATTTGAGTCCAGCCTGGGCTACTTGGAAATCATTTCAAAAAAACATTTTTTTTTCACTTAAAAAGTTTTAAAGTGTTTCTGTGTGTGTGTGTGTGTGTGTGTGTGTGTGTGTGTGTGTGTGTGTGTGTGTGTGCTACAGCATGCATGGGGGTGGAGGTCAGAGGACAACTTGCTAGAGTCAGTTTTCTCTTTACCTTGTCTCCTCAAGCCTGGAGACAAGGACTTTCTTTACCCATTAAAGCCATCTTACTGGCTCTCTTTTCATTTATTTGTCAAATGGATCCAGTTCAGGGAATAAACATCACAGTGACTCATTGGAAAACTGGTTACACTTGGCAGGGTATTGGAGAATCTACTGGGTCTCTAACAGAGATGCTGAGGGTGGGTGGAATTTTGTGTTTCTAAGCACCAAGAACACTGCTGGAAAAGTAGTGGCAGGTTGCTCAGTGGTTGGGCCATGGGATCATGTATCTGCTTGTAGGTACTTATTGAGGTTGGGCTCCCTTGTATAGTCTTGTAGTGCCAAAAAAATGGTGATCATTATTAATGTGATACAATCAGATGCAAAGGCATGAATCCCAGATCTTGGAGAAGGGCATTTCTGGGTTTTGTAAGAAGCAAGAGATAGGAGGATTTCTACCTCATGGGGTCAGGAGAAACAATCATGATTAAAAATTATCTTAACTGAAGACTACAAGAAAAGGAGGCCAAGAAGAAAGCTGTCTAAACCCTAGCCAAGAAGAGTGCAAAGGCCCATCAGAGCTGAAAGCCTCTTTCCAGCAGGGAAATGGCAAGTTATGAAGTGCTACCATTCAAATGCCCTCATGTTACATTAGAAAAACTGCGACCTTAAGGGCTTTGTCTTTTTCTCCATCATTTTTTTTTTCATTAATAAAAGCTCTTTAACCAAAGACTCAAGGAGTGAAACATCAGGCCCACTGAAAGCTCTGAGACCCTCCACTGCTTGGTCTCCCTTTAGAAAAATGTATTCTTTGCTCTATACAGACAGGGAATCTAAGCTCACCATTTTCTGCTCTCCATGGCTCATCTTTTTAAATTTTCTTTCATTAGCCAGGGTCTCACTGCTAACTTAGAACTTGCTGTGTGAACCAGGATGACCTCAAACACACAGAGATCCACCTGCCTCTGCTTCCTAAGTTCTGAGATTAAAGGTGTGCTCCACCATGCCTTAATTTATCTTTATGAGCACAGAGTATGGGGTTTAAAGGGCGAACACTTCCAGCTTTGGAATCCTGGCTCCACAATTTATAAGTTCTGTTCTGTTGGGTACATATTTAAACTCCTTTAGTCCCAGTTATTTAACACATTGAATTAGAGTGAATTTAGGTGCCTCAGCGATGCCATGAGGACTAGATGACACAGTACATATTAAAATCTTAGCATAATCTCTTGCTTATAGTGCTAATAAATGGTGAACATTATTAATATGATATAAAGTCTTAGAGAACTTCAAAAGAGAATCTGAACATAAGAATAGCATGTTTTGTTTTTTTATCTGCTCTACGAGAAATAATGAATTTCTTTTTAAATTATTTTGTACAGTCATGACTGGTGTGTTCAGTTAAAACAATTATTCAGAACACACTTGCTCTGGTTGTTATCGCTCAGTGTTGCTTCTGGGTGCTAGAAATTCAGGGCTTAGGCCTTTGGGCATTGTTGTTTGTTTATAGGGTGTACGGATGACAGGCCAGAGAATGCTGGCCACCAGTGCTTGTTACCCGAGCAGAACCACTTCTGGGCCAGGGGCCTCTGCTGTTCACTCAAGGGTTAGAGGAGGTTCAACCAGTCTTCCTCCACTCCTTCTGCCCAGGGACCATAAGATTCAAGGTGAGAGATGACCAAAATAAATCCAGGAGAGATCAGAATATTTTTCTACAAAGTCAAAGGTTTCCTTTTAGAAAGACCCATTTCTAGACAAGGTAATGGAACAAGCATATTAATTGTACCCAGCTGCCTCTCTGGTCTCTTGGTTTTCTTTTTTTACAAAGGTGAGGGCTTATGGTTAGAGCAAGGAACCCTGAAAAATAGGGGACAACCTGTGGCCTATTTGACTATGCAGTGGGTAGGGGAGAACTGAGGGAGGGGAGGCAACATGACTTAGGGAAGGGACCCTTTCCTATGTAGACAATGGCCTAGCTTTGGGTATTCACTGATGGAATCCTTCCTGCAGTAGCATGTGTGGGGAAAGGGTGCTTATGACTGTGTAGAGGTGTGAGGCTGGCTGCTTGAGCTTCTTAGAGCCATTTGCTCTCAAGTGTGAGGTCACACACTAAGTGATCATACATGGTTAAGAGACAAGGATGTAAGAATCATTAGATCATATCATGAGAAATTTACTTATTCTTTTGTTGTCTTTCAGTCCTTCTATTACATCAAGAAAAAAAAAAGGCAATCTGACTCCATAAGTTTTACTACTTTTCCTTAAAAAGACCAAGGGGGGCATTTAAAGACTAGTGTCAGCTCACTAACAGTATGGGTGGGTGTATGGTTGTGGGAGGAATCATGATGTGGTCACACCCAACATGGTGGCCTGCCATCTTGGATATGAGAAACAACTAGAATGAGGCTAAAAAATAAAAAATAAAAAATAGATTTAGTATCTGAAGAGATGGGTAGTGGTGAGGTAACTGTACTTCTTTTGCAGAAGACCCAGCACTTACGTAGGGTGACTCACAATTGCCTTTAACTCTAGCACCAGGGAATCTGACTCCCTCTTCTGGCCTCCTCAGGCACCTGCATTCATGTGCTATGAACATAGCTGAGCTAGTGTCCTTGTTGTATGGTGGAGTGTCTTTTGGGTATATACCCAGGAGTGGTATAGCTGGGTCTTGAGGTTAAGCTATCTGCAATTTTTTGAGAAAGTTCCAGATTAATTTCCAAAGCAGTTGTACAAGTTTACATTCCCTCCAGCAATGGAGGAGTGTTCCCCTTTCTCCATATCCTCTCCAGCATGTGCTGTCAATAGAAATGTTGTTCTTAACCATTCTGACCGGTGTAGGATAAAATCTCAGAGTCATTTGCATTTCTCTGATGACTAAGAAAGTTCAGCATTTCTTTAAGTGCTTCTTGGCTATTCGAGATTCCTCTGTTGAAAATTCTCCATTTAGTTCTGTGCCCCATTTTAAGCTTGCAGACAGAAGCCTGACAGAGTTGTCCTCTGAGAGGCTCTACCCAGCAGCACCTCAAAACAGATGCTGAGACTCAGCCAAACATTGGGTGATGCTTAGGGAGTCTTGTAGAAAAATGGGAAGAAAGAGAAAAAGGCCTGGAGATGACAGGAGCCCCATAAGAAGACCAACAGGGCCAACTAACCTGGGCCCAGAGGGGCCTGTGGAGACTGAAGCACCAACCAACAACCATGCATGGAATGGACCTAGATCCCCTACAAAGATGTAGCAAGTGGGGAGCTTAGTCTTCATATGGGTTCCCTAGTAAGGGAAGTTGGGACTGCATCAGATAAGGACTCACTTGCCACGTTTTTGATCACTTCCCCCTGGCAGGACTGCCTGGCCAGGCCACAGAAGAAGAGGACATGTTCAATCCTGATGCAACTTGATGAGCTGGGATGGATTGGAAAGGGAGCTCCCCTTTTTTGAGGAATACACAAGAGGGGAGAAGGGGAGGGAGAGAGGAGGGTGGGACTGATAGAGGAGGAGAGATGGGCCTCCAACCAAGATGTAAAGTGAATAAAAATAAATAAGTTCAAACAAAAAAAAAATAAAAATAAAGCACTTTAAAAAACCAGATTTATTCTCTCCCTGACCACTTGGATATTAGTTAGCCAAAAGCTAGTTGATTGGGTGAGGCATGTGATGGGAAGGGAAAGCTATGCCTGAAAGAACTATCCCCAAAGAGTAGACACCAACTTTTCTCCAGAATATGTAAGATTTTCTGAGATCAGCAGACCTTGCCATACAGTGACTATGGGAAAGGTTCACCAGGCTCAGTATTATGAAAGAAGCCCCAGAGGATGCTTTAGGCTCAGGATGATACTTTCAGTGATGTGTGAGGGATTCTTCACTGAAATTCTTGGAGCTAAATTTTTTGCTTCACACTTGCTCATTTATTATTATTATTTTTTGTTCTTTTTTTTTCTTTTTTCAGTGCAAGGTAGATGAAGTAATATGGAAGCCACATAAATGCATGTATTTATTTAACCTGCCCTCCAGCTCGGAAAGCCCAGGGTAGGAAATACTGATCAAATCCCAGAGCAAATTGGAGACTACATAATGGCTGTGCTGTGGGAGGTGGGCAGGGGAGGGAAGCCTTACAAGGGAATTGTAGCCATTAAAGCCTGTGTGCCATGCATGTGCAGCTGGATGCTGTACTGTACCTGCCATAGGGGAAATGCCTCCAGTGAAATCTGACTTTTGGTCAGATCTTACCATGTGCAGGGTTCTAGACTGAACTAGAGAACTTGCTGGGACTCACAAAGTCTCTATTTTCCCGGCCTTATCCTTTCGAGCAGATCAGGCCTTGCATGAAACTCTCATTCAGGGACTGCGTGGAGGAGGGATAACACTTAGGAGAATTATGAACTGGCAAATGAATCCTTAGTTTTTTCTACATTCCCTTTCCCAACTGTTCCTCCTCTGGCTGGTTTCATCGTCCTTCCCTTTCCCAGACTCTACCATTTCCCTCCTGTGAAAGGGAAATCTATTCTGCTGATTGAACTCATTCCTAAAGAGGTAGTCCCTGAGACTTACCTCTGACCTTTCTCTGACCCCACTGTGCTTGGGGTCTAAGCCCAGGGTCTTGAGCATACTAGGTAAATGCTTTCCCTGCCAGCAAGCCTCGTTTTCAGTGTAGCATGGGCTTTCTCAGAAACTTCTTTTTCCTTCTCGCCCCTTTTCCCCCTCCTCCTCCTTCTCCTCTTCTTCTCCTCCTCCTCCTCCTCCCCCTCCTCCTCTTCTTCTCCTCCCATCTCTTCTTACTAAGGGCCCCAAGATGGCCCAGAGCTTGTTGTGTAGCTCCAACTCAAGATCCTTCTGCTTCTGCTTTTGGAGTGCTGAGATTAAAGGAAAATACCTCTAGTATTAATCTGTTGAAAAAGGCAGTAACAACAAAGTAATTGACGTGAATTTGAAAATAGTTAAGGTTAAAGTTGGAGGAAACTGAAAATGAGGGAGTTTCCTTTTCTCCAAGGTCTTGGCTTGTACAAGATAAGGAAAGTACTGGCTCTTCCACCCAGAACTAGTAGCTCATGTGGCAGGACACTTTATCTTTTTCTGATTCAACCAGCGGGAAAGTCAGAAAAATGTGTCTTAGTGAAAGACTAAGTAAGCGAGCTCCTTCTGCAACCAAGCTAACCAGTGATAAAGCAGTGTGATCTTCAGCGCATTGTTTGTGGGCGGTTCTCTCCAGACATCACATCGCCCGAATAGTTTCTGTGGTATTTTTGAATATTTAAAATCTGAAATATATTCAGAGAGTGTCATGGTAACCCACATAGAGGAGTCCAGGGAAAGTAACTTCCTTTTGTGGCTTGAAATTTCTTTTGTGCAGGGCTCAACTCAGTACCATGTCTTTCTACTGAAATGCATCAGAGTTGGCTTGCTTGGGTTGGATGGGCACACATATGTAGATGATGTTTCTCTTGGAACTGCATTGCAAAGAACCATGAATGCATATGTCTGTATAATGAAAGGGTGTGGTACTGACCCCTGTGTGAGAAGGCTGGTATTGGCTCACATGTGATGGAGAAATGGACAATGCCCACCTACTAACTGTCCTAGAAAGATGCCAGCTTCCAGAGCTACAGGATCACCATCCTTTAGCATTGTCAGAAGGACCTGGTAGCAGCAGAATCGAGTTTCTCTCTCATCCTGGCTCATTAGCCATGGCAGCATTTGTGTGTGTGTGTGTGTGTGTGAAATAGGTGGTGACTGTGACTCATTAGTCAGCCAGTGTATCTTGGTGCTCAGGAAGCCTCTACTCTGCCCTGAGTGTGGTGCATATCCTCTGAAGAAATTGAGAGAGCCAATTAAAGAGCTGCCTTTTGAGGATGCCATTTCTAGGGGAGCCCAGGAACCCCTGGGTGGACTTAAGGATATGTGCTGTCATGTGCATTGAGTTGGCCAGTCTTCTGATGGATGGTTTACTTTCTGCTTGAGTTGGCTATTTTCACCCCAATTAAACACTTGAGATTTTTTTGTTCCCATGAGAACAGAGAAGTGGTCACCCATTTGCTGGACAAAGAAAAGTTTGCTGCAGATCCCAAAGAGTCCATTGCTGTCTTGTATCTTAAAAAACTCTTGTATCTTAATTCCTAGAATGCTTAACTACTGAGGGCTCTTGAATGTAGATAAGTCTTTTGTTTGCTTTGTATTTAGCTTTTGACTCTTTCTAACCATGTGGGTCAGCCTGCCACAACCCCTTCTCCCCTCTTTTCCTCCTCCTTCCCCACTTCCCTCCCAACTCTTGCCTTCTTCTCTCCCTTTCTCCTTCCTTTTCTCCCCTCCTTTTCCTAGGGAAAACAACTGAACTGTGGCACTTGCAGAGTAGATAGCCAAAGGTGAATGCACTCTGCTGCAGGGAAGGGAAAGGTTGTGTGATTTTGGTTTCATTAAATGCAAATGTAAACTACATGTAGGTTTCATTAAACACATCAGGGCAAGACTGGTTTTGACCAAATGTTTGAAGTCTGAAGTAATCCTGAAGTCCTATTGTCTCTTTCTCCATTTGATCATTTCTGTGACTTCTGCCTCCCAAATCTTGCCTTTCTCTTTCCTCCCCACAACTCCTGCTTGAAGAAGTGCCAGGCCACTCCCACATAGTTTTAGATCATTCCTGTCTCCAGGATCTTGGGGGTGGGGTGGGATTCTATGGTGCCTTGTTAGTGACTGACTTCTTGTTAATGGAATAAATTATTTTTATTGTGACATTATATTTAGATGGCATAGGAAATATTATTTTATCTTGTGGAAATAGCACACAAGAGCCATGGTTTTGGGACAAGGCTTCAGACAGAGATATTTTCCCCTTAGCAATTCTTAGCACCTTCCAAAGAGGATGTGTTGGCCTGGGTGGAGGGCTAAGACATATTCACTCCTATTTTGTCATAGTTCAGGTGGCAAAAGACAGTCTGGAAGCTTTTAAAGGTTGAGGTTCCCTTTTATCTAGAAATTCCGTATCTTTTGAAAGATGCTTTCTTCCACAAATACTAGGTCGCTTTCTGTTGCTGTGATAAAATACTAACCAAAAGAAACTTAGGAATTAAAGGTTTTATTTGGTTAAATGTCCTTATCACAGTTCATCATCGAGAGAATGATTCCCCTGCCTGGCTCAACTACCTTTCTCTTACAGTTCAATCCACCTGTTCAGAGACGGCACTGCCCACAGTGGGCTTGGGTCTCCTACCTCAGTTAATGAGGAAGAAAATGTCCCACAGATGTGCCCACAGGCCAGTCTGATGGAGGTCATTCCTCAAATTGTGATTTCTTCCTTCCAGGTATGTCTAGTTGACAACAAAAATGAGCCATGACACACAGCAAATTACTGCCTTGGGATATATCTTTTGCCCATGACCTGCCCCCCCCTTTTTTTAAATCCAGCCTCCAAACCTCCATTCCTATTTCATTCCAGCATAGACTCCTTACCAGACTCAACCTCATCTTAAAGTCCATCCTTGGCTCAATCCTATTACATCCTAATCAGAAAAGCGTGCATACTCTGTTTTCAAATTGAGTATGGGTGCTTCCCCTGGCTCTCAGGCCCTACAGAGTTCCAACCTTAGTAGCAAGAGCCAGGGTGATATGCTGAGTGTGAAGCTGGTATCAAGGAAGTTCAGCAAATCAGATGGCCAGCCCTGAGCAGAACCAGTGAGTGACCACTTGACACTACCAAAAACTCTCTGAATTTTTCTCTGAACTATCTTTCCTTCTAAAAACATAATCACTAAGCTTGTTAAGTCCATTGTCAACTGTCAATTGGACCTCTGCAAAATTTCTGACCAAAGGCTCTGATGGACAGTATTAAACCCATTGACAATACTTACTTTAGCCCTTGTGGGTTTATTGAGAAGACGGAGAAACTTCATCTCCATCAAGTTTTAAGAAATAATGACTGTTAGGATCTGAGAACACTGAAGAAAGACATCAGACTTAAGTAGTATGCAAGGAGTGTTTATTCTGCAGAAATTTATCAGCATGCCAGGGCCACCGTTCCTTAGAATGGGGCCACAAAGTGAGCACAAAGGCTCAGTTTAAAGGCAATTAGGGAGATTTCCAGAAGGAGTGAGGTAACCTTTCATTTGATTGGTTGACTCAGAAAGGTATGGAGGATTTAGGATTGGCTAAACATTTAGGAACTTTCCGGAGTTGCTAAGGGCTTTTCCTCAGGTTTGCTGAATCATTATACTTAGCTCAAGCCCACGTGTTAACCTTTAAGCTGATTGGCTGCCTTCAAGCTGCGGTTTTTCCAGAAACTGTTTTTCTTTTTCTTTTTTTCTTTTTTTTTTATTATTTTTATCAGTTACATTTTATTAATTCTGTATCCCAGCCGTGCCCCGAACCCTCATTCCCTCCCAGTCCCTCCCTCCCTCACTCATCACCACTGTGCCCCTTTCCAAGTCCACTGATAGGGGGGGGGACCTCCCCCCATTCATCTGATCCTGTTTTATCAGGTATCTTCATTGAGTTCCTGTTAGAAATAGTCCTTGTTCCCCTCACTTTGGGAAACCAATTGGTTACTGAGCTACCACAGGCTACATCTGAGCGGAGGTTCTAGGTTATATCCATACATGGTCCTTGGTTGAATGTCAGTTTCAGAAAAGACCCTGTGCCCAGATATATTTGGTCTTTGTGGAGCTCCTATCCTTTCCCCATCAGACTAACTCCCCTTCTTTCTTATGATTCCCTGTACTCTGCCAAAGGTTTGGTCATGAGTCTTTGCTTTGAAAACACTGCTAGTTAGAGGCTTTCAGATGCGCTCAGTAGACCCCTGTCATGCGTTCAATGCACATCCCATCTGTCTTTCTAAACGAGGATTGATCCTCTTACCCCATGTCCGCTCTCTTGATTATCTTTTTTAGGTGTATAGATTTCATTATGTTTATCATATCTTATAGGTCTATATAAGTGAGTATATACCGTGTTTGTCTTTCTCCTTCTGGGATATTTCACTCAGAATGATGTTCGGAAACTGTTTTTCTATGTTCTGAAAAACAGAAATTTAGGCTTAGTTAGGCAAAGTTGAAAATGAAGCCTGTCATGAAGTCATATTAGCCAAATAGATTGGGGGCTTCTCTGGGTCTCTCAGAGGCTTTGGAGGTAATAGACCTCTCAGTGACTAACTTCTCACTTACAGATCATGGGTCAAGGTAGAGAAAGAACAGTTCTAAGTACTTTGAAATTCTGTATAAAGATCTGTCCTTCCTTAAGAAGGCAATGGTGCTTATCTCCCAGGAATGTGTCAAAGTTCCTATATTCCACTAAGGCAGACAAAAAAAAAATGAACTAATACATTATTTAAAAGAAGATTGAAGCAGGGGTCAGGCACAGTGCTGCATGCCTGTAATACCAGAGCTTGGGGAGGCAGAGGCAGGTGGATCTCTATGAGTTCGAAGCCATCCTGGTATACAAGTCCAGGGCAGCCAAGGGTACACAGTGAAACCCTGTCTTGAAAAACAAAACAAAAAATTGAAGCAGGGTCTTACTCTGTAGCCCAGTTTGGACTTACCTCCTGCTGACTCCTCTCCCTGAGTGGTGGGGTTAAAGCAAGGACTACCATGTTAGGAATATTCTGTATTTGAATATTCTGTATTCTATATTTGTCAGGACAAATCATAAGCTCGACGGACACACTTCTCAAATGTCAGCATTATTGGGTGGAGTGCTCTCAGCCATTCCAGCAGGGGAAGGTAGGAATAACCATGACAAGAGAAAGGAAAAACCGGATGTGACCAATTGTGCCATGAAAAACTGAAAGGATGTGAGGTCCAGCTGGGTGAGAAGCAGGGAAGTCAAAGCTAAGAGGATGCTGGAGACATCAGGTCTAATGACCACAAAACCAAATGGTAAAATAACTGGAGCTGAGGGGCTGGTACACGTGATGGAGAGAAGGGGAGGCTTTTTAGATCAAACATTTCCTTATTTTATGACAGGAATAGAAAAACACACAGTACATTGAAGTAAGTATTTTATATATATTTAGGTTATCCTATTGATAAAAAAGCCAAGCAGTTCACGGAGAGATGGGCACAGCTGGAACCATGTTGGTAGTTATGAGTGTGTGCTCTGCAATTTCTTCAGCCTCCTCCTCTTTTTTTGTGGGGCAGGGTTTCATGCCATGGTTGTGTGTGTGTGTCTGTGTGTGTGTGTGTGAAGAAGCTATTCTCAGCTTGTTTGCAGACCCTGAGTGCACAGATGACATCTCCTGTGAAGAAATAAAGTCTAGAGTTAGTCAGAGGCGCTCAGCTGGAATCCAAGAGGCCCTTTGGCTGTGGGCTGGGAAGACTGCAGCTGCTGGACCCTGAGCCACTGGGAAACCTGAGAGGTGTTAGAAGCAGTTGAGCGGAGATCATTTCTGCATTTTGGAAATGGGATGTGATGAAGCATTTGGAATCCTTTATTTTGTATTTTGTTCTTATTTGATGCAAGATCTCCCTAATTAGACCAGGGTAACCTGGAACTTGCTATGCAGCATGGGTTGGTCTTGAACTTGTGAGCCTCCTATCTGTGCTTCCTAAGTGCTGGGATTACAAGTGTGGGCTTCCATACCCAACTCTATTAAGAATCCTTTAAGGTTTTAAAAATTACATTTTATGTATTTGTTTTGTTTGTGTATGTATGTGCTCATGAATAAGTGCCATGAGTGTCACCCCAGATGTCCTCTATCTTTCCACACACACAGCCTGCCCTATTGTCAGCATGTCACACGGGAGGCATGTCTTTACCGCAGGCAAAGAGCTACAGTGCTACCACCCTGAGTTCATGGTTCATCCAAGGGTTTGTCTGGCACATTGTGTAATTCTGACAGGTGAAAGGCTGAGTGTTGACCACCAGGACAACATGCCCCAAGTTCTGCCTACTAGCCCTCGCTAATCATCCACTTTTTAACTCTTTCTATAATTTTGCCTTCTATAAAATGGGGATTAAGAAATGCCCCTTACAGAGGACCTGGGATCAGTTCTTGGCCTCTACTTGGTGGCTCACAACTTTCTGCTTTCTGTTACTCCAGTTCCAGAGGATCCAACATCCTGTCAGGTTTCTGAGGTTTTGCAAGATGAGAGGTATGTGTTGCTCTTTCATTGTCTTAATTTGAAGCTCTATAGTGACACAAATGTAGAACCCTTTTCTTGTGCTTACTTGCAGTAGGTTGTTTTCTTTGAGAAGGTAGTGTCCAGGTCTTCTCCTTATTTAATATGTTTGTTTTCTTTTTGTTGAGGTTTAATGTGTGTGTGTGTGTGTGTGTTGAACAACAATTTTTGGGATAGTTATCTCCTTCTATCATGGGGGTTCTGAGGAATGGATTCAGATTTTCACACTTAGCAGCAAGTACTTTTTACTGCTGAGTCATTTGCTAGCTTTCTTTTTAACTTTTTAATGTATCTATTTTTAATATTTTTAATTGAACTAGAATCACATTCCTTTCCTCTTCCCTTTCCTCCCATAGGATCTTCCAGCTGCTCTTCCTCAAACCGCTCCTATATCCCCTCAAATTGATAGCCTTTTTCTTTGTTATTCCTACGTACATATTTTTGATGCTCATAGAGTCTGTGTTGATTTCTCATATTTCCTCATTTCTTTTTTAATTTTTGTTTCTTATGTTAATTACAGTTTATTCACTTTGCATCCCAGCTGTGGCCCCTCTCTCATTCCCTCCCAATCCTATCCCTCCCCCCTTCCCTCATCTCCTCCCAAGCCCCTCTCCAAGCCTGCTGATAGCGGAGGTCCTCCTCCCCTTTCATCTGACCCTAACCTATCAGGTCTTATCAGAACTGTCTGCATTGTCTTCCTCCATGGCCTGGCAAGGCTGCTCCCCTGCTCAGGGGGTGGTAATCAAAGAGCCAGCCACTGAGTTCATGTCAGAGACAGTCCCTGTTCCCCTTACTTAGAACCTACTTAGATACTGAGCTTCCATGGCCTATATCTAAGCATTTCTTTTTACATTGACATAAGGTCTTGCTGTAGTCTGGGCTGGCCTTAAACATGTGTATCTCCTGATTTAGCCCCTCAGGTGCTGGGATTTTGGATGTGTATTACAATGCCTGGCTTTCATATTTTACTTTTGACATTATTAATCTGTGCTATTTTTCTTCTAGTAGTCTGACTAGAGTCTTGTCAGTTTATTGATCTTATTAACCTTGCTTTCCTCTTGAGTTTGTTTTCTCTGTCTTTGGTTTTTGCTCTAATTTTTATAATTTCTGTCATTTCTTTGTGACTGCTTTGCTGGAATTTAACTTGTTCCCTTTTTTTTTCTTATTTGCTAATGCAGTGGTTCTCAACTTTTGGGTCATGACCCCCAAAAGACCATCAGAAAACACAGATCATCATGATCATCATGATTCATAGCAGTAGCAAAATTACAGTTATAAATTAGTGACAAAATAATTTTATGATGTGTGGGTGGGGATCATGAGGAGCTGTATTAAAGAGTCGCAGTATTAAGAACCACTGGTTTAGAGGGAATGATGGCTCTGAAGTTCCTTGCATACTTGGCTTGAAATGACATATGGTGTCTTAAGGATAAAAACTTTCCTCATTCGTGCTCTTACTATAGAATGTCCCTATTAACATAGAAAAGGTTATCTGACCACTAGACTGTTGATTCAGGAGATGCAGAGAAATGTTTTCTGAAGATCATCTCCCAGTGTCTTCAGGAAAGGCTAGCTTGGCAGTGTGTTCTAGGCTGCTGCTTAGAGTTCAGCTGTAGCTGCCCACAGCTTTAAGACTTTCCATAATGAACCTCAAATGTTTCTTTCTTTTTTGGGTTTCATTGCTGCTCCCCTACTGGTCCTTTAATGATCATGTTGCCACCAAATTACTTGCACTAAACCCTTTGTTTCAGTGTCTGCCTCTAGGAGAAAATACTTGCTTAATTTTAAAAATTCTTCTGAAGAGATAAACCATAGTAGAGTATAAACAACTAAAATAAACAGCCAATAGTGTGGACTTGGTTTTTATAAGTTTTAATTTTATAATATTTTCAAATGTTCTTAATTGAAATAGAATTACATCACCTCCCCATTTCCTTTCTCCAGCCTCTTCCAGGTACCCTTCTCCAACCCCATCTCCCCTCAAGTTAGTAACCTTTTGTCTTTGATTATTATTGGTGTGTGAGTGAGTGTGCATGCGTGTGTGCATAAGTACAAAAATACAACCTGCTGAGTCTTTTTCTTATTGTTTGTATGTATGTGGTTTCAGGGCTCACCACTCTGCATTGGACAAACAATAAATCTCTTTATAGCAAGTGGAAACCATCGCAGAAAACCCCAACTGGACACAATGCAGAGATCAAAAGATAATTGGGAACCCAGCTCCAACTAATACATCTACATTACATTCCTGCATCAATGGGTCAAGGGACATTGTTGAAGAAGGAGTGGAAGACTGTAAGAAGCAGCATACCAGAAAATCTATCCTGAAACAGTCTCTCTTAGAAATGGCTGAAAAATATTTACAGAAATGCTCAATGTCCTCAGTCATCAGGAAAAAGCAAATAAAAATGACTCTGAGATTCCATCTTACACCCATCAGAATGGTTAAGATAAAAAACTCAAATGACAACACATGGTGGAAAAGATGTGGAAAAGGAGAATGTTCCTCCACTGCTGGTGGGAATGTAAACTTGTACATCCACTTTGGAAATCAATCTGGTACTTTCTCAGATAATTGGGAATAGTGCTACCTCAAGACCCAGCTATACCACTCCTAGGCATATACACAAAAGATGCTCCACCATATAATAAGGACATTTGCTCACTTATGTTCATAGAAGCTTTATTCATAATAGCCAGAATCTGGAAACAACCTAGATGTCCATCAACTGAAGAATGGATAAAGAATCTGTGGTTCCTTTACACAATGCAATACTACTCATCTATTAAAAACAAAGAAATCATGAAATTTGCAAGCAAATGGATGGAACTAGAAAAGGTCATCCTGAGGTAACCCAGAACCAGAGAAACACACATGGTCTATACTCACTTATAAGCAGATATTAACCATATTATACAGGATAACCATACTACAATCCACAGACCTAAAGAAGCTAAATAACAAGGCAGACTCTAGGGAGGTTTCAAATATAATGGCAAATAGAACAGATACTAGATGCAGTTGAAGAGAGGGAATAGGACAAGAGCCTACCATATATGTCCTCTGAAATACTCCACCCAGCAGGGTATCAAAGCAGATGCTAAGAGTCACAGCCAAACTTTGGGCAGAGGGCAGGAAGTCATAGGAAAGAGTGGGGGAATAGAAAGACCCAGAGGGGACAGAAGCTCCATAAGAAGACAAACAGAGACAACAAATCTGGGCCCAGGGGGGGCCTGCAGAGACCAAGGACCATGCACGCAGAGGACCTAGACCCCTGCTCAGATGTAGCCAATAGAAAGCTCAGTCTGCATGTGGGTTCTCTAGTAATGGGAACAGGGGCTGTCTCTGACATGGATTCTGTTGCCCACTCTTTGATCACTTCTCCCTTATGGCGGGGCGGGATCTTGCCAGGTCACAGAAGAAGAGAATGCAGGCTGTTCTAAATGAGATTTGATAGGCTGTGATCAGCTGGTAGGGAGAAGGGCTCCCCTTTTATGAAGACTAGGGGAGTGGAATAGGGGGAAGAGGGAAGGAGGGTGGGATAGGGAGGAGATGAAGGAGGGAGCTACAATTGGGATATAAAGTGAATCAATTATAAAATATATTTAATTAAAAAAAGAAATGGTTGCATAAACAAAATTGGAATGTGTGGTTCTGCCCCTAGACAAAGAAGTATAGGCAACTAATGATTTTACAGACTTTAATCTTAATTTCAAATGTAAGTTTGCAAGGGCAGCAGAATTGCTCTGATACTTCTCCCCTTTCCTGAGTCACCCTGACTAGAGTACCACATCTGCTTTATTGTTTGTCTAAGTCTATCTTTGCTGCTATGACAGAACATTTCAGTGTGGGTAATTTATAACAGACAAAAATTCATTGGCCACAGCTCTGGAGTTGGGAAGTTGCCCACATCTGGCAAGCTGTTTCTGTGCCATCATTCCATGGCTAGAGGCAGAAAGGCAAGTATCCTGGTTTGCTTTCTATTGTTATGATAAACAACACAGGCAAAAGCAACTTGGGAGAAACTGGTTGGTTGGTTTGTTTTGTTTTGTTTTTGTTTGCATTCCTGGTCACAGTCCATTACTGAGGGAAGGTCAAGCAGGAGCAGAAGCAGGAACCATGGAGGATGCTTTTGCTCAGCCTGCTTTCTAGCACAACTCAGGACTACCTGCCTAGCAATGGCACTACTCACAGTGAGCTGGGTCCTCCCCTGTCAATCATTGATGGAGAAGTTGTCTACAGGCCAGTCTAATGGAGGAAGCTCCTCAATTGAGCTTCATTCTTCCCAGATGACTCTAGTTTTTTCCAAGTTGACAAAAACTAACAACCCAGCAAGACAAAGCAAGTTGGTAACGATGTGGCCTGAAGCCCTGCTTAGGTGAGGACAAAGTCTTTGTCACCTGTAACACCTCACTCTAAATCCCATCTTCTGATACCACATGCTCTGTGGAGATTCAACCTATCTCTCTCTCTCATTCCTGATTCTCTTGGGGCATAAGTTCAGACACCACGCTCCTACCCTCCTACGTTCACCCGTGCTTCTGCACGGAATGACAACATTCTCCTATGTAACAGCACAATGGTCAGAATCAGAAAAATCACTGTTCATAAGACACATTTTCTAGTCTCTAATCCTTATAATAGTTTTTCTCATTGTCCCATTGTCTTAGGAACAGACCCTCCCTTACATACCTGATTCTAAATTGTGCATCATCCCCACCCCCTCCAGTGTCAGATCCTGGATTTTATACCATCTTCTTCTTTCCAGTATCTGAACCTGGATTATGTATTACATTGTGTCAGGTCTCTAGGCTTTGATAATCGTGATTATTTTTAGTCATCAAGTTTAGTACCTGATTTTTTTTTTTTGAGAATACAGACCAATTGTTTTGTAAAATGTCCCCAAGTGTTAATCTTTTCTGATGTTTCTTTGTGTTTTTTGGCAGGGAGTCATCAAAGCAATGAAGCGTCCGTGCAGATGCACGCTGTTGAGAGGCACCACTGTTGCTGATACTGTGACCATTGAGTGAGGGTAGCACCTACTACCCGGGTTCATGTGTGTTTTATCATTGTAGCTAAAATGTCTTATGGAAACATAATGACAGCAATTTATTTACAGCAAAATGGAGATATGTTAAGAGGCATGCAAACAAACCAAAAAGGACTCACCTCAGCCAAAACTGGGATAATTTTTTAATTAAAAAATGATAGTGATAGATTACAACCCATGGCATAAAATCCAGTATATCAACTATACCTCAAAGCAGATGGAAAATATATTAACATATTATAGCACATTTCATAAGATAACCCATGAATTGTTGATACTTGTTTATAAATAAGTGAAAAATGGACTGAAGAGAAGGAAAAGTTCCTTTCTGGGATAGACTTACAATTGACAAATATAGAACAAATGAAAAAAAATAAAGATTTTGCAACAGTTATAGCAATAATTAAGGCAAAAATCATTAGTGGATGCTAAAAAGTTCATTGGGCTATAATCATATTAACCAATAATTACATGACCCAATTCACTTGTAACAAGCTTTGCAAGGGTGCTGTAGGAAATGTCAAACCAATGTCTGTATCACCTTTCGATTTTAAACAGTTTGATACCTAACAGAAGAGATTTAATACACAGACCATAGCAACACAGGAGAAATCCATGGCTTTCCTTAGAAAAAAAGAAAGAAAATTTCCAAGGACAAATAGCGCTTGGAACACACCATTCGTCTGAGCCCAGGTGATAGTGTTTTCAGAGTGTACCCCATGTGAGCATCATGCCCCCTCCCCCAGCATCACCTGTTTCCACCAAGGAAGAAAACAAGCTGCTATTCTTTGGTAGTGAGGAGGGAGGAGGGATGGAGCTGGCTTTGCAAGCAGCTACCGCTTTGGTTTCCAGGGGAAACAGTGATGGAAGCTGCAGAAGCAAAGGCGTGGGAAGGCAGTGGTTTGCACACATGGGTCAGTCTTAACTTCTTTAGTGATGTTGGATTGTGGAGAGCTTTAATGTTCTTGTAGAGTGATAAACAACAGGTTTTGAATTTTCTTTCTGTTTTTCTTGGGAGAAGATTCATTGTGGGAATTTATTTTCCCCATAGGCTATGAAAAGTAGGAGAATTTTGTTTCTTGGAGGTCAGAGTACAGTTTTATTTTTCCTCTATATAGTTCACAGACACAAGTCAGAAAGGGGGAAGAATAAAATTAGTTATTCTGTTTGTGTATAAAGAACACCCTTAAAACAGTACAACTGAGGCCCCAGTGGTCGCTTGAGTAAAGAGCTTGCTATATAAACACAAGGACCTAAGTTAGATTCCCCAATTTCCATGCAAAAAGCTGAGCATGGCAGCTGCATCTATAACTCCATGGCTTGTGAGTGGAGACAGGTGGACTCTTGGAACTCACTGGCCACATCATCTAGCCAATCAGTGAGCTTCAGCTTCAATGACTCCTGTTTCAAAAACTAAGGCGAAGAATCATAGGGGAGGACACCCAATATCAATCTCTGGCCTCCACATGCACATACATAGACACATACAGTGTACATGTGTGTGCATGTGTGCTCACACACACACTCACACAAACACACACACACACACACACACACACACAGTGAAGTATTGCTTATTCTGGCTGAGTACACTTCTTAAAT
The DNA here is from genome assembly GCA_010120015.1 of Rhombomys opimus. Lineage (NCBI taxonomy): Eukaryota > Metazoa > Chordata > Mammalia > Rodentia > Muridae > Rhombomys > Rhombomys opimus. The sequence continues at coordinate 71,683 of REGO01001050.1, forward strand.
CTCTAATCTAAAAACTTCTCTTTCAAATTTTCTATGGCATCGTGCTTGAAATACACGATGCCAGTGCAGCTGGAGCTTTAACCAGGACCCTGTGGGCAGGGAAAGGCCGGTAGGAATGGTTGCAGCACGTCTGACCATAGAGTAGTTGCTTTTGCCAGGTAGACCCTAAATCTTAGGGTCCTAAGAAGGCTGTGTCTCTAGGATCCCTGCAATCTAATATCACATGACAAAATTCTGTATTTTGTGGTGTTTGGTCCCTGTAAGATCTACCATCAGGCATCAAGTCATAAGCACATTAGTAAGAGAGGACGGGGCTCTACTTCCATCTGCAAACATGAGGTGCACAGGGTTAGAGACCTCATGAACTGACGTGTTGATTAATTCAATGAAACTGTTATGTGCCAGACATTACCCAAATTCTCCCACATGGACATAGCTGGCCCAGGGTCAGTAACAGGCTCAGCTCTGCAGGCACACATAATGAAAGGACACTATAAGACTGAGTACCATCCTCACTGGCACTAGCTCTGAGTCTTTAGAAATGTAGATCTTACTGAATTAGAAAATATGGGGCCAGTGTCCATAATCCATGTTTAACACAAACTCTGGGTGATTCTGATATCCTTGCAAGTTTTAGAACTGTCCGTTTATCTTCTTAAAATTCCTGAAGGTTCTTGAATAAATCAGAGATGGCTGATTTATAGGTCTTGTATACTGGGGCTAGAGAAAACTGAGATTATAATTTCCAATGAGTTGCTAGTTCCATACTGTACTACATCTTTGTGTTATAGTACCTTAGAGAAAACAATCCTCATGGGTTTTCTTAGAATGTAGAATGAGGTGAGAACCTGGTAACTCTTGTTGGGCAACCCAAATGAGTACCTGGGAATTTGACTTCTGGAAGCAAACTATATCCAGCAGACACATTTTTGCCTTGACCCTCAGTTCCCCTTCCTGAGGATAAGGGCATTTCTGGGAGATTATGATCAGGTGGATGAAAAGAGACAAGAAAATTAGGGTAATCCAGGGAATATATAGTTCCTTCCCTTTTCCTATGATTTTTTAAAAAATAATTTTCTGAAATTTTCTTTATGATTTCTGAAAAATTGACTTCTTCAAATGAGTGCTTCTAGGTTTAGAAATTAGGACACGATTTCACAAAGAACAGTTCAATGAATGCTGGTCCTGAGAGGAGCCCCCAGGAGACACTGCATACATTGTATGGGCAGGGGCATGATAATAAATGCTCCTAAGGAATTCTGCTCCTAAGGAATTCTCTCTTATCAATAAGCACTAACTCAGTGTGTTCTGTGTACTAGGCGTTATGCACAGTGTTAGATAGGACATAAAAGAGCTGATTTACTTACCTAGTTCTCTATTCCCTTACCTAAACATATATTCACATCTCAAGGAACAAAACAGTCAGGACACGGTCTTTAAAATGACAGGCATGTCTACATAAGAAGGGTTAAGGCAGCTGAGGCATTTTGAGGCACAGAAAATGTCAATAGAGAAAGAAATAAATTTGGCATCCTAAGGACCCTGCCTCTTGGTGATGGAAAATGGGTTCCCATGCCTCAGCTTGTCAGGAGTCAGGACCGTGGAGCTGGTGATTTCAGAAGCTGAGTCTCTATCAGACATTTGCACAAAAAGCTCCATGTTATTCTAGTCCTTGTGACAGCAAGACAACTGCTTGGAAAGGGGGACTGCCTCATCCAATTAGTTTTTGTCCCCAAGTGGAAATAAAACTCATTCCAGAAATAGAACCAAAGCAAGCAGTTACTTGCTGATTTAGTTCGTTTTTTTTTTAATTGGAAAAAAAAAGGGGTTGTCGTATAAAGTACTGAGTTTCATATGACCTATTCATACCTGCACAGAATGTTTGCTTTGATAACATTCACCCCCCTCTGATCCTCTCTCATCTCCCCTCTCCTTCCACATTCCTAACAGTCCCACCATTTTTCCATGCCCTTCTCTACTCACTAAGTTTATGTATGAGAGAAAAAGGACCTAACTTGTCTTTTTAAGACTGACACCATGAGGTGAGAGCTTTGTTGGCTTTTCTGGAGTCAACGATCCTTCATATACTCTTTGCCTCTCTGGCACTTAATTTTGACTGTCAACTTGACTGGATTGTGAAGCACCTTGGAGTCTTGTGTTCTGTTAAGCATAGTATCACACCATCTGCAAGCAGGGATGGTTTAACATCTTTGAATTCTTCTTAAAGTAGGACATGCTTAAAGCTTCAAGTCCCTGTTAAGATAGGTCTGAGATTCCTCTGTTAGCTGTGCTGGGAATAACTGAGCTGCCAGGGTCTTTCAGACCATCAGGCCTGACAGATTTCTGTGATCTTTTCTTTGAGAGTGCAATTGTCTGGGGATTCCAGGGCCAACTAAACTTTACTATAGGGAAGGAGAGACCCAGGTAACACCATTGTCCTTTCTTTCCAGGCCCCTCTCTCTGCCTGTCTCCATTTGTCCAGCCATCTGATGACATTTCTCTAAACGTGTCATGTGTTCTCTCTCCTTTTGGCCTTTATATATACTTTTTTTTTCTAGATTTGGAATATCCCCTCCCCTTCTGGATATAGGTTCCGCTGCCTTCTACTCAATCTTCAGGTCTCAGACACTTTGTCTTCTTGACACAGTTTCACATAGCTCCCTATACCTACACATATACAAACACAGAGACACCACACACACACACACACACACACACACACACACACACACGGCAAAGGTTGGTGTCTATGCCAGGAGCTGCTGTAATACCCTCCTCATTTGGGTCTCCAACATTGTTTTCTCTTTATGTTCCCTGCCCACCATTGGCTGTGAGCTCCATGAAGATGGAGCTTAGCCTCACCTCGACCTTGTCTATTCCCGGCTACTCGCGAGGCCCAGCACAGTGAGCAACAACCAAACATATTCTTGAGCTGGTACATGATAAATGAAAAATGTATCACCATACATTTGAGCTTTTTGGAAGAGAAATGAAGATAGAGGCCAGGCCAGGCTGACAAGAACATAAGTGGTGTTATCACACCTGTGTTAGATTTTCTCCCGATCATGCTACAGTCATCTGTACCCCTTAAAAAAGACTCCATTCTAACAGTGAGCAAGTGATAAGTGAACTTTGGGGGAGTCATGGAATTTAGGGCAAGCAGTGTTTCTAAATCACCCTATTTATTTTTGTTTTAATTTAAAGTTTTGGTTTTAATTAAAAATTAATATCTGTAGATATTTGTGGGATACACTGATGTCTTGGGCTATATATACATTTCATATGACATGACAAGAGAATTAGCATCATCCCCTAATTCACATACTTATTTTTTATTTTGAAATATGTAATACATACTACATTACCATTAGTTATGTCACCACCCTCTGTAACAGAGCTTGAAAATATGTGGTTCCTAGTCCACATCTCCACATTTGCCATGCCGCGCCCCCACCTCCCCCATCAGCTTCTGCAACTACCATTTCATAATAGATTTCATAAGTTTGTCTTTCTGTACCTGGCTTATCTCACTGAACATAATGGCTTCTAGGTTTATCTGCATGGCGGAATTTTCTTTCATTTAAAGGCTGAGTGATATTTGTGTGTGTGTGTGTGTGTGTGTGTGTGTGTTTGTGTGTGTATGAGTGTGTGTGTAACTTTTAAACAGTTGATTCGTCACTGTTTAAAAGTTGGACACTGATGTTGTTTGCATGTTATGTAATGAGCATACAAGAGTAGATGCTTGGTTTCAATTCCTTGGGGTCTATAATCGATAAAGGGGTTACTAGATAATTCCATGGACAAACCATGATGGTAATTCTTGTTTAGATTTTTGGATATATTCCATATTGTTCTATATAATAGATATCATAATTTATATTCCCATCAACAATATAAAATGTTCCACATCTTTTCCAACATTTGTTATTGTTCATCAATTTTCAATAGCCATCCTGACAAGCACAATGTAGCATATTACTTTAATTTTAATGTATCCATCTTTGGTGATTACTGATTTTGAACATTTTTTTCATATATATGTTGGATATTTATATTTTCTTGAAAGGAAATGTTTAATAAAACTTTTCCCCAAATTTTAGGCAGTTGTTTTCTGGAACTGAGTATGTTGAGTGCTATATATATATATTGGATATTAATTTAGCAGCTTCATGGCTTGAACATATTTTTTTTTTGTTTCATAAGCTGTCTCTTTAATGATTGCTTCCTTTGCTGTGCAAAAGCACTTAAAATTTTAACATTTATTTGTGTGTGTTTGTGTCTGTGTGTATATGCTCATGCACATATGTATGCCATGGCCCATGTGTAGAGTTAAGAGAACAATTTGCAGGAGCTGCTTCTCTTCCTCCACCATGTGAGCTGTTAGGAAGGGGACTGAACTGAGAAACTCAGAACCTTTCCACACCGAGCCATGCCTGGCTAAAGAGCTTGTTAGTTTAATGTGCTCCTTTTGTCTATTTTGATTTTATTGTCTGTGCTTTGGGAGTCGTATCCACAACATCAGCTGAGTACCCCAAAGGTCAAAGCCTGAAAGGTTGAGTTCCTGCCTAGAGGGACTCCTGCTTGGGAAGAGACTTGACTGTGCTTTCTGTTTCTTCTGCCTAAAACATGTAGTTGTACGTTAGTTTTTGCATTTTAATGCCACATTCATTTTCCTGTGGAAAATTTTGGCTGAATTTATGGATTAAAATTCATTTGACTTTATTTATTTTTTATCTTTCTAAAATTTTAGCTAATATTATTCACTTTATATTCTTTCAATTTTTCATGTTTATTATACTTATTTCTGTTTATTTATTTAAAGTAAAACAATATTTCATTGTATATGTGAATCACATTTTCAACCCATTTGATCTTGCTTATTTGGTATTTTCTGTTATTTTTGTATTTAGCAGAAAGATATTTCTAGTCAAATTTTGTACTTATTGGAATATACAATTAAATATACACATATATTTTCTTAGTTATTTAAAAATTCGTAGTTATTTAAAAATGTATCAAAATTTTATAGCATTTTCCTTTTATTATTATTATTTTGTACTTTAAATTCTCTCAGTCCATTTTCTGGCATTTGCTCCTGAACTAGAGACAGAAAGTGGTCATTTAGGCAGCTGAGGGGGTAGACACTGTGACAGCAATCAGATTTCTGAGGGCTTTGTTGGCTCTGCTCAATCTGAGAGCCCTGCATATTCTTTGTTTACCTCTCTGGTGCCTAATTTTGATTGTCAGCTTCATTGGATTGAGAAGCGCCTAGGAGAATAAGGATCACATTTTGGAGTGCGTCTGCAGCACATTCTCAGAGGTGGATTAAGAGAACTATAAGCAAGGGCGGTACTATCCCCTCCCCTGGGGCTGGGAGAAGAGAATGCTTCCTCTCTGTTCTCTGGCTGCCCTGGTGTGTGTTGCTCTCTACACCATGATTTAAATCTCTGAAAGCATGATCCCAAATAAATAACGCTCTATCAGATGTTCTGTTTTGAGGTTGAAAACACAACCTCTTTTCCCGTATTCAAAGGATGTGTCTTGCTGTTGTTCCAGATCTCATGGAGACCTCTGGCCCGGAAAAAGAGTTATTCAAATACAGTTTTATCTAATCAGATGGTGGGGAAACTTACAAGACCAACTATTTAGGTTAGAAGTTATTAGGACTGGCTTTAAATTGTGCCTACAGAAATTGCTGAACATTGCCATCCTCTTGTTCCAGAACAGCTGGGCTTCTCTGAAATACAAGCCGAAGTTTCAGTGTGGAGAAAGAACTTCTCTGGGGGTTGGGTGAACAAGGGCTAACAGCTCAGCTCCCACTATTGACCTGAGAGAATATCCCCTTCATCATGAAGACGAAGACGCCATTAAACATTGTCAGAGGGAATGTTAGCAGAGGGACAATGCTGGGAATTCTGCTTTGTTTACATACATGCGTAATTAACATAATTAACTTTGACTGATTTTTGTTTCTGGTTGTGAATTCAAAAGAATGGTTTTCACATGCTTCAAAAATCACCAGTTCTTGTCATGTGTTTGGTGCAACCACTGACCACTGCAATGGCAGTCAGGTCAATCATGGAGGGAAGGGAGATGTTCTGCAAAGGCAAAGCTTCACAGGGAAACAATATACTAAACAGAAATTAGGATATCAACCCACAGAAGGCTACTTTAGTCCACATTATTGCCAATTGTATTTAATATTAAAAGGGAAATAGGCTTTTAGTATGACTAAATGGTGCAATTTGGAGTTTTCGCTGAACAAGGCAGGATACATTTACAGAGACAGGTGAGAAAAGGATGGATCAAATATTCCTTTCCCCAGGGAGCTCTCAGACAGAGAGAAGCTCCTTTGTCAGCTGCATGTTGTACCCAGGAAGTCAAGAAACTGCTGTGGGGCCAGTGAGATGGCTCAGTGGGTAAAGGCACTTGCTGCCAAGCCTATTGACATGAGTTGTTGACATCCTCAAGCTGTCCTCCAGCTTCCACACATGCTCCCTGGCATCCGTGCATCATTCCTACCCTACTGAATACATTTTATTTTATTACTCAAATTTTAAAATATCTCTTCATACAATGATTTATGTATTCTTTCCCTCTCCCAACTCCTCACAGATCCTCTCCACACCTATACCCACCCAAAATTATTCTTTCCCTCTCAAAAGCAAAGCAAAAAATAAAATAAAAATCAAAAGGTGCAAAAAATAAAAATAAAAAATACTTAAAAAGATACAAAAAAGAGAGTAAGATGAAAGATACCCAAATAAATAAACATTTAAAAACACATTTTAAAAATGGAAGTTTCTGCAGAGGATAAGAGGAAGGTGGCAGAGTGGGGCCTTCTGGAGTGCTTTCGAGGGTCCAGTCACTTGCTTAGCAGATGACCGCCCACGCTTTGAATGTTGGATTATAGGCAGATGAATTTCAAAGCCCAATTTTCCTTATATGGTCTTGCCTTATGTACAGTTGCCTATTTCTATGAAAAATAAGAAGTGATAGATCCCCCAAAAATATATCTTTACATTTAACTTTCAGATTTGACAAATGTGTCAAAGAGAACACAAGATGTTAAACCACTTTGTGTTTTGTTTAGTAACTGGTCCATCCTGTAACGTTACCTAAAGCATTTAAGGACACTGAGGCTTATGGGGGCTAACCTGGGGTCAGGAGGAGGAATGAGGGAAAGGAAAAGGCTCCTAACCAGAGTCAGGCCCAGGAACAACTCGCCAAAGACTGGAGACTGAGTCTGTGCTCACCTCGTATCCCTGCTGAGCATCATGTTCACGTAGAGAATTACTGATTCAAAAGGCTCACTCCCAAGAGTCCTCAATTGGAACTTTTCCAGCGCTTTACATTTTGTGGCATTTCACATGTACAATTTTTGGGTAAGGGAACCTCACCTAATAAAGTATTAGCAAATACCCCCAAATCTAGTAATTCCAAAATCCAAAATGCTTATGATCCCAAGACTGCTGGATCAAGGGAACTGAATATGCTTTGTGTTGGGAGCATGTGGAATGAGACCCTGTGAAAGGCCGATTGCAGTTTAATGGAACTTGCTATAGTTTAGGTTTGAAATGCTTCCCCATCCCACATTCCTCTCCCCTGAAGCCCCACAGGTTAGAGGCTTGTTTCCCCAACTTGGTGCTACTTGGAGGTGCAGGGAACTTGAAGAAGTAGTGCCCAGTGTGAGGTCTTTCTGGCACTGTGGAACGCCCCTGGAGAGCTATTGGGACCCCAGCCTCTTCCTCTAACTCTCATTCATTCTAGACACGATGGAAGAAGTTTGTTGCGGTGTCTGACACCTGTCATAATGGGCACCTAGACAAAGGTCCCCAAAGCAACAGGCACACCTGACCTTGGACTGAAACCTCCAAAAATTCTGATTCAAAATCAACCTTTCCCTTTATAATATAATCTCAGGCCATTTGTCAGAATAACAGAAAACTGACAACAGTATTTGCCCACTTCTGTGTCAAGTTGACAAGAGGCTGACTGGAGTTCAAGCCTGCATGGAGCTATTTGGTTGAGCTTCAAACATTTATGCAATGTTTCCATCCTCCCTTTAGTGTTTTGTTTTGTTCTAGTTTGGAATTGAAACACAAAGAAGTCCAGCTTAGAGTCAGTTGAGTTCCTAAAATTTCAGTTCATTTATAAGTTATTAATATACACATATATGAAATATAAAATATTTGGGGAAGTATTTTGAGAAAAATGCTTTGAAATATTAGAAATTACCACAAGCTAAATCTATTTATTTATTATTTTGCTCTTTGGACCTTGTGCTTTTTGAAGGCTGACCTTGCTATAGTCTAGTTTTGAGAAGCTGTGTTTTGAAGCAAATGTCTTTTTGTCCTCCACCCTGCATCTTAGAGCTACGTGTGTGAAGAGAAGGCTGAGCAGCAATATGCACACCTACACATTTCTGCTCCCTTTGCAGGGAGACAGGTGTTCAACGGTAAGTTTTCATTTCTGTAGGCACACGGTAAAAACATCAACAATGCTTTTATATGGTCAGCAACAAGGAATTGCATGATGAATTATGGAACCATCAAAATGACATATTACACAGTTATTACCTGGTGACCAGCAATAATAATGTACAGAAAGGGGAAAATAATGCTCAGGGAGAAAATACAAGGACAAATAGGCTGCTGTAATCATTACAGCACTGTGTGCGCATGTGGACAAGGTCTGGAAGATGAGCTGGCAGGAGAGAAGTACAGTAGTTCTCTCAGGACACTAGGAGTTTCAATTCTCTTTTTTCCCCTGAACAGAGCCTCTTGTAAACCAGGCTTGTTCTTCAATTCACTATGTAACTAAAGATTGCTCCTTCCTCTGCCCCCAATCCCATGTTCTGGGATTACAGGACCATGACCACCATGCCCAGAAAAAAAATATTTAATATAATAAAAATAATAATGGTGGCAGAGAGTGAATTCACCAAATAGTCAGTGCTGTGGGCACAGAGGGGTGTCACTAACAAGGTGAGATTAGAACTTGCAGAAGAGAAACAGCATTAAGAGAGCTCACCCTCGTTTTCTATGTTTGTCAACTCAGTGGACGTTAAGATCCATAATACTGAAAACATTTAGGAGGAGTTGACAAGCAGAATTGGGAGAGAGCTGGGACCTAACTGTATCCGGATACCTCCCCCAGGATGACTGCCATGAAGAGTAAACCTTGAAGCAGTTGTCTAATGTGCTCCAGCTTGGGTATCTTGGTTGAATTTACATTTAGGAATCAAGACATGGGCAGATGGGAAAAGAACCTGTAGTCCTAATTAGTAGGAATACAAGGCAAGAGTAATTGAACAGAGAAATCTCAAAAGTAAAATGCCTATTTAATATCAAGTAGAAAATGATATTTGGATTAATAGCAAAGGAAGGATAACTAGTGCCTATTTCAATTTATATCAGTTTGGGAGTTCTTAAAGGCTTCCAGGAACAATCCATTTACCACTTCTGTTAATATTAGTAATTTTCCAAGGCTGTTGGGTTTGATCCCTATTTTTTCTGCCTCTATTTAAAAGAACACAGGTTTACCCCGAATAGTACTCACAGAGTTGATTAGGGGCATCAGGCTGCATAGAAAAGGCGGTGGCTCAGTGGAAGATGCTAAGAAAAATCCACACAAGACACACTACACATTTTATTCTTTGGATAAAGAAAGTTAAATCTTTCATCCCAACATTTTCAAATCATTCTTTTAGCACAGAAAAATATACCCACGAGTGTGTACTTAGCTTTGGTATTTTAAATAGGTAAGTGTTTTAAATATTTTAAATAAGAAAACTGTTTGCTTCTAAAATTCAATTTGAAAATATAATTAAAAATAGTTTATATCTCTAAATTAGTACTTGATCCTTGACTTGGAAATGGGACTATGTGCACACATGTACACATTAGTGAAAAATCTGAACTGTTTCCGGAAGGCAACATTTCCAAATTCCAAACTTTAGCCAACACCCCGGTCCTCTCTCTCAGACCCATGTAGGACTTGATGAGCCCCAAACAAACATCCATCTATCTCCTCACTTCTGAAAATGCCAGAAGGGAAAACTCTAGTTCCTATATCTCTAATAATCTTATGTATATAAATACCATTTTCTGCTTTCAAAACAGATATGTGATTTTAGGAAACTAGCCCTCACTACCTCAAATCTAAACTCAGGGACATGGCATGCAAAGCTGCATGTTGTATTACTTTGGGCTACACCAATATCTAAAATATTTATTCCTCAAAAAAATCTTACCCTCAGCAGTTTCAGTTTTCTGTCCAGGAATGTATTTGTGTCTAATAAATACTATGTAGTAATGAAATACATCTAAAAAATTCTTGTGAGTAGTAGCAATTTAATCCACATTGCATGATTTTGATCAGGGGTTGCATAACATGGTCATGAATTTTGCTGTAGCATACTTCCTGCAACATACAATTTCTTTGATATACTATTTTAGAATGTCCCACCTGGGTGTGAATGATGGAAACAACTTATTGTAAATCAGTCTTTGTCCTATTCTTCCATAGAGTAAAAAACTGAGGTGTTGGAAGATGAGCTTTGTCCAAGACCACACATCTCATCTTCTGACACTGAGGCCTGACTAAAAAGATGACACCTTTTTTTAATCTTAAACATCATTCAGAAATCATGATATTTAAGAACATAATTCTTAAGACAGGACAGTTGCCACTTAAGAATCAGAGTTGGACTTGAAGTACATAAAAGAGGTAAGCCTCCAATTTTTTTTTGTCCTCAATTCACCTCTTAGGAGACAGTAACTAAAACTATTTGATATAATAATTAGAATTAAAATTCACTAAAGGGTATAATATATCCTAATTCTCAAGTCTAAATCTATCACCATTCATATATATATATATATATATATATATATATTGCCATTCATATAAAATGCAACTACTATACAAGAGGGATGAAATGGCATTTCTGCTGGTTATTCTTTTTATCTGTTACAATTAAGCAAGACAAACAGGAAACAAATTTTAGAATAGCACTATGATGCTTCTTCCCTCAGCCACAAAAAAAAGTGGAAAATAATGAGATTTTTGTCACGTAAATTTCAATGATCCAGTGAACTTAATAAAATAAAGGCTTCAATTAAATCTTATAAATTAACTCCTTCTTCATCGGCATTTTCAGTCATTGTTGGGGTGGGGGTGCTGTTGAACAAATGTACAAACAAAAGCATTTCTGAAGGCTTAACTATTGCATCTCACACAGATTTTTCATAATGTTCAGGACTAATTGATTGGCTTTGTAGTTTTATACTTTAAAAGGCATAGAGTAATCCCTAGTACATGCCTAACAGAAATGTTGAAGACAATTATATAAGTAATGAAAATATTACATCAAGCCATTTTGCACCTCATAAGGAAATACATTATTGTTAATAAATATTTAAAAACTTCAACTAAAGTCCCAGCAAATGAACTCAAGTGAAACCACCCAAAATCTTTACATTTCACATAACACAGTCAACACTTTATTTGAAACCATGATCTTGTCAGAGGCCAGGACTCAGTTATACATTTCAACTATTTTAAACTCCCCTTACTCCAAAACCCATCCCATATCTTGATTTTTATGTCTTTCAGCAATTATGTGTGAAAAGCTACCAACAGGCAAAAATAATTTCATATAAAGGAACACACAATTTTCCTTCACGTTCTTTAGACACAAAGCAGCCAGTTTCTGTGTGGATAGCCCTGCATCATTTGCTACCTGGCATCTGAAGCTCTTTCTAGACTCACCTGACTGTCAGCAGGTGCTCGCTAGCACTTTCTGGGCTGTTTTACAAAGTATTCAACATCGTTTAATTTGTTCAGAAGCAAATGGAACTTTCTTTACTGTTACCGCCTCTTCCCGCTGCCCTTAATCCTCAGTGTTTCCCTGAAGTGTGCCCCCAGCATGCCTATTTACAGTAGCATCAGGCGCCAGAGGTCTGCACCCCTCACATACCATGCCAGTTTCTAATAGTGTGACGGCTGTTGGAGCAGAGATTTTCTTCCATTGGGAGCGGAGTGTAGCAATGTGTCCGTCCGTCAACATGGGACCCTGAGTGAACAGATCAGACTATTGTCTCATGGTCCCACCTGCCTTGGCTCTGGTTGATGTAGCAACAGTATCTGTCATAGGGGCTGTTTTGCTTGTAGGAACAAACGATGATACTATCCTGGGGAACAAAGAAGATGCTGTCCTCGGGCTCAGGGTGGTCAGATCTGTCCCAGGCTGAGCACTTGGCGTCCAAGGCACTATAGGCGAGGGAACTGCCTGAGGGGCAGTAGCCATCCAGGTATCTGGATGTCTCCTCCTGACGCCCACTCTGGACAAGACTTTGGCATTCTCCTTCCTCTGGGGGGATGGGGGTGGTAATGGAGTTGTCCATAAGCACCTCACCTGGTCCCTGGGGGAGCGGCTTGCTTCTGATGCCTGCCTGCTTAGCCAGTTCATCTGAGCTCCCCTTGCCGGACTCCAGGTCTGACGGGGTCCTCAGCAGTTCTACTACTTCCTTGTCCTTGGGCTTCCGAAAGCAGGGTAACTTGCGGATCCAGAGTAGCTCATTCTCTGGCCACTTGGTGCATCCTTCGGTTTTCCTGGCCAGAGCAATGGCTGCGATGCCTGGTAGGCAGATGGCTGGCCCGATGGCCAGCAGAGGGATGTTCCCCAGAGTTTCCCCCTTCATGCCAGAGACGGTGAACATAAAGCCAAAGACCAGGAAAACACTGACCAGGGCCACCACCAGCCCAGTCCTCGGATTAATGTCATCAGGCCGCATCGTTCACTCCATCCAGGATGGGGACTGTTTGGTAGCCAGGGAGCACCCTTTTTCTTTTCTGTGGGACGTGAAACAACAGGGGTTAAAAAAAATCCCATTCAACTTCCCACCCATCAACTCTTTCTTGCTATCTCTAACTCTTGTCTTTCAATCTCTCTCTCACTCACGCTCTCTCTTTCTGTTCCTCTTCCTCTCTCTTTTCTGCACCGCCCCCCCCCCCACTCTTGCAACCCTAGCTCATACCAACATGTGCCAAGTAGGGTCATCGAGTTACCTTAAGGCTCCTGCCACCTCCCGTGAATGAGGTTCCGAGTGTTTCCAGAAACCTTCCTAAGGGCTGTCCCTAGGTTCTATCCGTCGGTTCGGAGAGCCAAGCCTGGATTTTCTCACCAACACTGCACGCAGAAGGTGGGGCAGGGGAGGAGGAAAGTCGGACAGATGAGGAGAGTCTTCTCCAGCTGCTGCCGGTGGTCGCCAGAGCTCTGGAAAGGGAGCCTGGGCGCAGCGGATCTGAGCCGGCGCCTTGGCGCTGCGGGCGGGGCGGGAGGACTCTGTCCAGGCAGGAGGAAGGCGCGCGAGCCAGCCGCCCTACAGCACTTGCATGGCTCTGGGAACAGAGATGGACGCGCGGGGGCGCGAGGGGGTCAAAGCCAGGCGGCCGCGGTGAGCGGGCTGCAGGGGGCTCTCATCCCAGTGGGGCGGGCGGTTTAGACCCAGGTCCTTGCCCCTGCTGCGGGAGTCCAGATCGCCTTTCCCGCGGGACACTGACGATGGGACACTGACGATGGGGACTCGCTCTCTTGGCCAGTTTCAGATCTCAACGATGCCCCTGCCCCGACAGCAGCAGCCAGGTTCCCCGGAGCCGTTCTCTCTGTCTCTGTCTCTCTCTCTGTCTCTCTCTCTATCTTTCTCTTTCTTCCTGACAGCTCCAGCAGGCGCAAGGCGCCCTCGAAGGAGCGGGGTCACAGGCTGCTCCTGCCTTACCTGAGCGACCACGGATAGTGCCCAGGCTGTAAGTGCAGGAAGCGCAAGCCTCCAGGACTTGCATGAGCCAAGTAGAAGTAACCTGAGTCGGCCCTGCTGCTTTCCCAGCGCTGTACTTGGCAGAAAGAGGTCTTGGAAACTCAGTCCCAAGGTCTTGGTTCCAAGACTGGGGTAAGGAAGAAGGGTTCTTGGTTCTGACCCTCGTTCAAGGTCATCCAGGTAACCCACAGAAGAGGCCTTGGTTTGGAGGATCAGGCCCAACAGGTGGCAAGGCTCTTTCGTCTCAGTCCAGGGTCTGCAGAAGTGTGTAGGCTTCTAGGGAAGCCTGGATGTGGTTGCCATCCTTCACCTGGTCCATTTAAGGTAGAGGAAGGGAATTAGGAAAGCAAAAAGTACATTCTTTCATGCTAAGTCTCTGACTTGGGGGGAAAGAATTTTGACACCCAGGCCTTCTCACCTAAGCTTATCTTGTGTACTGGAGTGAGTGACATCACCCTTCTGAGAAAGAGTCCTAGGGAGACTACTAACACCAAATGTCTGAGCAGAGGCTGTTGACTATTACAGAAGTGTAATAGCCTAGAACAAGGCTTTGGTGCATGGCTCCTGTTCAAAATACATTGAAATACATACTCTGTTTTCTCATACTGTGTGATCCTAGTACTCTCCACATATAGGCCAAACCGTCAAAGACCTGTCTAAGGACTTTTGCTTTACCCACTAAGCAGCAAAGGGAGGGTTTTAAGTAAAGATTAATTCAAGCGTTCACTTTTTGACAGATGGTGCCAACAGGTTAGAGGGTGTAATTCTGGAGGCCTGGAATCTTCTTCATGAAGCCAGGCAGGACAAGATGTGACCCCAAAATGCCAACCTGGCAGAGGTACTTGGAGGAAAGTGGGTCTGAAGGATGGTTAAGGGTGGGTGGGTTGGAGCACCCTGGCTTGAGAGAAGAGCCAAGGTGGATCCTCTGGCTTCTCACTTCAACCGAGGTCACCAGAGGCCAGGCTTCTTGTTTATTTTGTTTGTCTTTTATTTTCAAGCACATTTCTGCTGCACTTCTGGGCACAGAATTTAAGAAGGAAGAAAGGAGAAAAGGCCAAGGGCTAAAGTGAAGTGGCAGCCATGTGCCCCTTTAGATCACGAAAGTGGTAGATCTCTAACATCTTCAAGTGCATAGGCATCTGCTTAGGTTGGACAGGAAGATGTGTTTGGACTAAGCCTGGGGACGCAAGTCTGTGAGTCTATTCCCCAGACTCACTGCTGCACTGGAACTAGATTTTGTTAAGGAAAAGGGGAAAGAAACTAGCTGCCTGTGCTCCAATTACGAAACACTTTTCTCTCCTTGAAACCTTCCTTTTTCATCTTTTCTAATACCCACTCGTCTTCCTTGTCACTGATTTGAAGGCAACTTCCTGACTCCTGTTTGTTTTACAGATGGCATCTTGTTCTGCATTTGGTATTCCCTGCCTGAGCTCGCTTGCCTTACCCTTACTCCATGGTAGTTTCAAATAGCCTGG
Source organism: Rhombomys opimus (assembly GCA_010120015.1). Lineage (NCBI taxonomy): Eukaryota > Metazoa > Chordata > Mammalia > Rodentia > Muridae > Rhombomys > Rhombomys opimus. Next base: position 86,981 of record REGO01001050.1, read on the forward strand.
AAAACCTGATGGCTCCTAAGCTGCTGTTATGAAGAAAGAAAATCCCAACCATTTGATTTTATCAAAAAAGACTCAGGAGCCAGATGTTGGGGTGAAAACTTCCTAGCTCAGAGAGGCAGAGAAAGCACCCAGCTGACCTTCCTACTCAGCTGATGTCCCAAAAGGAAAAAGCTCTTTCTCTTTCTCTACTCTGATTTGAATACCCTTCAACTCAAGGTCCCTCCTTTCTACTTCCTGTGTATCTCTCTATCCCTCCTCCAGACTTCCTCTCACTCTCTGTGGTATTTTCCCATGTTCACTTCCTGTCGATCTGGTTGCTTACTTCTCCTCTTGAGCTAGGGTTAACTTTACTTAATCCTGTTTACAGAAATTTCTTGGAATAAAGGTGTGTACTAGGACTGAGCCATACCACAAGTACTTGTTTACAGTAAATAGAAAGCTCTAATATCAAAGACTAAGCCACACCACAATCAGAAACAGGATTTTACAGTTCACAATCTTGGCGTTTACAATGGAATCAAATATCCTGCAACACTAAGCCCCTTTCACTTGTGTTCCCTCAGGTTCAGATTTGTAGTATTCAATTGTGTGCTTGATATTGCTTTTTAGATCATCTACAGACATCTTATGCTCAAATGTCACAGATTTAACTCACCTGTCCTCCAAGCTGCTCTTTCTCAATGATCTTCATTTATCCCACATAACAATGTATTGGGACTCTGAAGGAGTTTCCCCCTTCTAATTTATTCTTTTCTCGTATATTACATCTGCACTGCAATTCCTCCTCCCTCCCCTCTCCCCAGTCTCTCCCTCATCCTCTTTCTTAAAGATCCACCTCCTCTACCTCCCCTCAGAAAAGAGCAGGCCTCCCAGAGACATCAACTAAATATGGCATAACAATCTAGAATAAGATCAGGCACACGCTCTTACATCAAGGCTGAATGAGGCAACCAGTAGGAGGAAAAGGGTCCCAAAGGCAGGCAAAAGAGTCAAAGACATTCCCTGATCCCACTGTTAGGACTCACACCAAGAACACCAAGCTACGCAACCATAACATATATGCAGTGTAGGTCAGACCCTCACAGGCTCCCACTCGAGCTCTCTATCAGTTGATTATGTGGTCTGTGTTCTTGTGATGTCCTTGACCTCTCTGGCTCCTCCAATCCTTCCTTCCTTTCCCCCACAGGACTCCCCAAGCTCCACCTAATATTTGGCTGTGGGACTCTGCATCTGCTACCATCATTTGCTGGATGAAGTCTCTCTGGTTTCTCTGCTGACCATTATGGTAGTCTACAGTTCCAGCACACCCTGCAGTTATGATAAACTGTTGGTTGGAAGTTTTGTGGCTGGTTTGGTCCACTTGAGACCTTGTCTGGTTGCAGAGGATGGCCATTTCAGGCTCCACGCCCCCATTACTAGGAGTCTTTACTAGTGTCAACTCATAGACTCCATGGAGTTTCCATCGCACTAGGTTTCTACTGTGCCCCTCAAAGCCCCCTAAATCTAGCTCTCTCCCTCCACCTCCCCTTTCACCACCTGATCTCTCCTATTCCCATCTCAACTCGCCCTGAGTTCACCCATGAAATCTATTCTATTTCTCCTTCCCAGAAGGACCCTTGTGTCCCCACTGAAGCCCTTCTTGTTACTTAGTTTCTCTGGGTCTGTGGATTGTAGCATGGTTGATTATCCTTTTCTTTACAGCTAATATCCACTTATAAGTGAGTACAAACCATGTTTGTCTTTCTGGGTCTGGATCCCTTATTCACAAAGGTCTTTTTCAAGTTCAATCCATTTGCCTGCAAATTTCATGATGCCATTTTTTTAAACAGTTGAGCAATACTCTTGTATAAATGTACCACACTGTTTTTTTATCCATTCTTTGGCTGAGGGACACCTAGGTTGTTTCCAGTTTCTGGAAGCAATAACTACAAATAAAGTTTCTCTTAACATAGTTGAGCAAGTTCCCTTGTTGTATGGTGGAGCATCTTTTGGGTATATGCCCAGGAGTGGTATTGCTGGGTCTTGAGGTAGAACTTTTCCCAGTTTTCTGAGAAATCACCATATTGATTTAAAAAGTGATTGTACAAGTTTGTACTCCTGCCAGCAATGGAGGAATGTTCCTCTTACTCCAGATCCATGCCAGCATGAACTGTCACTCTGACAGGTGTAAGATGAAATCTCAAAGTAGTTTTAATTTGCATTTCCCTGATGGTTAATGATGTTGAACATTTTAAAAGTGTTTCCTGGCCATTTGAGATTCCTCTGTTGAGAATTCTTTGTTTAGATCTGTACCTCATTTTTAAATTGGATTACTTAGTTTATTGATGTCTAGTTTCTTGAGTTCTTTATATATTTTGGATATTAGCCCTCTGTCAGATGTGGAGTTGAAGACTTTTTTTTGCATTCTATAAGCTGACATTTTGTCCTTTGCCTTACAGGAGCTTTTTAGTTTTATGAGGTCCCATTTATTAATTTTTGATCTTAGTACCTGTGCTATTGTTGTTCTGTTCAGGAGTTGTCTCCTGTGGCAATATGTCCAAGGCTATCCCCCACTTTCTCTTCTGTCAGATTGAGTATTTCTTGTTTTCTGTTAGGTCTTTGATCTACTTAGATGAGTTTTGTGCAGGTGATAGATAGATATGAATCTATTTTCATTCTTCTATGTATGCAGACACCCAGTTAGACTAGCACCATTTGTTGAAGATGCTTTCTTTTTGGTTTCTTTATAAAAAATATCAGGTGTCCGTAGGTGTGTAGATTTATATTTGTGTCTTCAATTTTATTCAATTGATCAACTTGTCTGTTATTATGCCAATGTCATGTATTTTTAATTACTATAGCTCTGTAGTATAGCTTGAAATCAGGAATGGTGAGACCTCCAGAGGTAACACTATACAGAATTGTTCTAGCTCTCTTGGGTTTTATGTGTTTTCATACGAAGTTGAAAATTGTTCTTTCAAGATCTGAAAAGTATTGTGTTGGAATTTTGGTGGGTATTTCATTGACTTTTGGTAAGATGGTCATTTTTATTATGTTGATCTTACCAATCCATGAGTCTGGGAGATCTTTCCATCTTCTTCAATTTCCTTCTTCAAAAACTTAGAGATTTTATCATACAGGTCTTTTGCTTGCTTAGTTAGAGTTACTTCATGATGTTTAGCCTTATTTGTAACTATTATGAAGGGTGTTGTTTTCCTGATTTCTTTCTCAGCTTGTTTATCGCTTGTATATGGGAGGGCTACTGATTTTTTTTAATTGATTTTTTTTATCCAGGTGAAGGTGTTTATCAGATGTAGGAGTTTCCTGCTAAAACTTTTGGGGTCACCTATGTATACTATTGTATCATCTGTGAATAGCAATACTTTGACTTCTCCCTTTCCAAATTGAATCCTCTTGATCTCCTTTAGTTGTCTTATTGTTCTAGCTAGAACTTCAAGTACTACATTAATGATATATGGAGAGAGTGGATAGCCTTGTCTCATTTCTGATTTTAGTAGAATTGCTTTGAGTTTCTCTACATTTAATTTCATGTTGGCTATACAACTGCTATAAATTACCTTTATTATGTTTAGTTATGTCCTTTGTATTCCTGCTCTCTCCAAGATTTTTACCATGAAGGGGTGTTGGATTTTGTCAAAAGCTTTTTTGGCATGTAATGAGATGCTCATGTTTGTTTGTTTGTCTGTTTTTGTCTTTCAGTTTGTTTATGTGGTGGATTGCATTGACTGATTTTTGTATACTGAACCATTCCTGCATCTCTGGAATGAAGGTTACTTGATCATGGTTGGTGATCTTTTTGATGTGTGTCGTAAGCGGTTAAATTTTACTATTGGTTTATCTTCTAGTAACGCTGCTGTTAATCCTCAGCAGCTGTATAACCAAATCACTACACAGAGACTGGGTTTTTAGTTAACCTAGAACACAATGCTGGGCAATATTTACTCCCTCCTAAACCTCCAAGCCCTCAGTTTCCTAACATTTAGATTTCCCACATTATATTTGCTTTTTGTGAAATCTTAGGTCTGGTTCATGCTCCACGTCCTCCAAGATCTCTCCTCTGGCTCTGCTCTCCTCACTCTCCTCTCTACCCTTCTCCTCCCACTCATGCCTGCCTTCTGGCTCCTCCCCTCTTTCCTGTCCTCTGGCTCCTCCCATTGCACAACATTGTATCTAGTTGCTTTAGAGTGGGAGGAGAAGGGTCGAGAGGAGAGTGAGGAGAGCCATATTCATAGCAGCTTTATTCATTATAGTCAGAATCTAGAAACAACCCAGATGTCCCTCAGTTGAGGAATGGATACAGAAATTGTGGTACATTTACACAGTGGAATACTACACAGCTATCAAAAACAAGGAAATCATGAAATTTGCAGGCAAATGGTGGATCTAGAAAAGATCATCCTGAGTGATATCCCAGAAGCAGAAAGACACACATGGTATATACTCATTTATAAGTGTATTTTAAACATATAATATAGGATAAACATACTAAAATCTGTACACATAAACAAGCTAAGCAAGAAAGAGGACCCTGGGTAAGATCATCAATCCTCATTCAGAAAGGCAAATGGGATAGACATTGGAAGAGGTGGAAAACAAGGAACAAGACAGGAGCCTACCACAGAGGGCCCTTGAAAGACTCTAACCAGCAGGGTATTTAAACAGATGCTGAGACTCACAGCTAAACTTTGGGCAGAGTGCAGAGAATCTTATGAAAGAAGAGGGAGATAGAAAGACCTGGAGGGGACTGGAGTTCCTTAAGGAGAGCATCAAAACCAAAAATTCTGGACCCAGGGTTCTTTTCTGAGACTGATACTCCAACCAAGGATTATTCATGGAGATAAACTAGAATCCCTGCACAGATGTAGCCCATGGCAGCTCAGTGTTCAAGTTGACTCCCTAGTAAGGGAAACAGGGGCTGTCTCTAACATGAACTCAGTGGCTGGCTCTTTGATCACCACCCCTTGAGGGGGAAGCAGCCTTACCAGGCCACAGAGGAAAACAATGCAGCCAGTCCTGATGAGACCTGATAGGCTAGGGTCAGAGGGAAGGGGAGGAGGACCTCCCCTATCAGTGGACTGGGGAAAGGGCATGGGAGGAGATGAGGGAGAGAGGGTGGGATTGGGAGGAGATGAGGGAGAGGGCTACAGCTGGGATACAAAGTAAATAAATTGTAATAAAAAAAAAAAATTCTATGCTAACACTGTCCGGCCTTTTTTGGTAGAGATTTTTAATGACTGCTTCTATTTCACTAGAGGTTATAGATCTGTTTAGATTGTTTGTCCAATCTTGATTTAACTTTGGCAACTGGTATCTATCAATGAAATTATCCATTTCTTTTAGATTTTTCAATTGTGTGGAGTACAGGTTTTTGAAGTATGAACTGATGATTTTCTGGATTTCTTTGTTATCTGTTTTTTATGCAGATTTTTATTTTTTTAATTTATATATTTTGATTTTGTTAATTTATATATTCTCTTCCTGTTTTTTAGTTAGTTTGGATAAGGGTTTATGCATCTTGCTGATTTTCTCAAAGAACCAACTTTTTTTCATTGATTCTTTGTATTGTTCTCTTTGTTTCTATTTTACTTATTTCAGCCCTCATTTCCTGCATCTACTTCTGTTGTGCGTGTTTGATTCCTTTTGTTCTAGAGTTTTGGGTGTGCTGTTAAGTTGCTAGTATGAGATCTCTCCAATTTCTTTACAAAGGCACATGATGCTATGAACTTTCCTCTTAGCATAGCTTTCATTGTGTTCTAAGTATGAGTATGTTGTGTGTTCATTTTCATTGAATTCTAGGAGTCTTATTTTTTCTTTATTTCTGCCTTTATTCAGTAGTCATTCAGCATAGAGTTTGTTCAGTTTCCATGAGTTTGTAGGCTTTCTGTTGTTTCTGTTGCTGTTGAAATCCAGCTTTAATCCAGCTTTAATCATGGTGGTCTGATAGAATTATTTTTGTGACTGTTGTGACTTGCTTTGTGACTGAGTGTGTGGTCAGTTTTGGAGAATGTTTTGTGAGGTGTTGAGAAGATGGTACATTGTTTTGTGTTTGGGTGAAATGTTCTGTAGATATCTGTTAGGTCTATTAGATTCATGACAGCAGTTAGCTCCAATATTTCTTTGTTTAGTTTTTGTCTGGATATCCTTTCTGCTGGTGAGAGTAGGATATTGAAATATTCAGAATTGTGTTGCAGGATATTAGATCACGTTGTGAACTCCTAGATTGTATACTGGAAAAACCTGTTTCTAGTTGTGGTGTGGCTGAGCCCTAGCACACACTTTTAATTCAAGATCTTTCTGTAAACAAAATGAAATAAAGTTAACTTTAGGTCAAGAGGTGGGGCAACCTTCGGCAGAGTGCAGGGAATTATATGAAAGAAGGGGGAGTTAGTATGACCTGGAGAGGACAGGAGCTCCACAAGGACCAAATATATCTGGGCACAGGGTCTTTTATGAGACTGTTTCTCCAACCAAGGACCATGTATGGATATAACCTAGAATCCTTGCTCGGATGTAGCCCATGGTAGCTCAGGATCCAAGTGGATTCTCTAGTAAGGAGAACAGGGACTATTTTGTGGAGAGCCGAAGTTCAGACGCCTACGCAAAATGGCGCTGACACCCGCCCTCAGAACTAGTAAACAACCTCTAGAGCGCATGTGCGAGTTGCGAAAGCATGCTGAACCACTGCACGAGCCCGGGCCGTCAGATGGGGTGATGAGTAAGCAGTCAATCAGGGTATGACACGTCACTCCACGTCACTTAGGGTGTGGTCAGGGCTTATTAAAGCAGCGCCACTTTGGGGCTTGGGGTCTTCCTCCTTTCATCGCTTGACTACAATAAAGCCTGCTGCAGAAGGATCCTGTTGTCCATGTGCGTTCTTGCTGGTGAGACGATTACGCAGGTCGCAACACTATTTCTGACATGAACTCAATGGCTGGGTCCCGAGGGAGGAGCAGCCTTGCTAGGCTACAGAGGAGGATATTGTAGCCAGTCCTGAAGATACCTGATAAGCTAGGGTCAGATGGAAGGGGAGGAGGACCTCCCCTATCAGTGGACTTGGAAAGGGGCAGGGAGGAGATGAGGGAGGGAGGGGGGGATTGGGAGGAAATGAGGGAGGGGGCTATGGCTGGGATCCAAAGTAAATAACCTGTGATCAATATAAAAAATAAAAATTATTAAAAAAAAAAAGAGGTGAAACAAGCAATCAGTTATAGCAAGTGAACGTGGGAAAAAACCATAGAGAGTGAGAGGAAGCCTGGAGGATGGCTAGAGAGATGCACAGGAAGTAGAAGGGAGGGACATTCAGTTTGAAAAGGCTTTGAAGACAGTGTAGATAAGAAGGGCTTTTTTCTTCTGGGACTTCACCTGAGAAGAAAGATCAGCTGAGTAATTTTGCTGCCTCTCTGAGCAGGTAGGCTTTCACCTCAGCATTTGGCTCCTGAGTCATCATTGGTAAAACTGAGTATTTGGGATTTAGGTTTTTAATGGCAAAACAACAGAATTGAGAAGTCATCTTGGTGGATTTTTCCTTTGATGAATATGAATTGTTCTTTTTCATGTCTTTTGATTAATTTTGGTTTGAAGTCTATTTTATTAGATACTAGAGTAGCTACATCAGCTTGCTTTGGGGGTTCATTTGCTTGGAAGATATTTTTTCAACCTTTTACTATGAGGTAATGTCTATTGTTGAGGTGTGGTTCTTGTATGCAGCAGAAGCATGAATCCTACTTTGGTACCCATTCTCTTAGTCTGTGACTTTTTATTGGAGAATTAAGTCCATTGATATTGGTATTGAGAGATATTAATGACCAATGATTGTTAATTCCTGTTTTTTTGGTAGTTGTTGTTGTTGTTGGTGGTGGTGGTGGTGGTGTGTGTATGTGCATGTTTCCCTTCTTTGGATCTTGCTGGTGTGAGATTATTTATTTCCTGTATTTTTGTGGGTGTAGTTAAGCATCTTGGATTGGAGTTTTCCTTCTAGTATCTTCTGAAGGAATGGCTTGTGGATATTGTTTAAATTTGACTTTATGATGACATAACTTATTTTGTCTATTTATGGTGATTGAAAGTTTTGCTGGGTGTAGTAGTCTGGGCTGGCATCTGTATTCTTTCAGGGTCTGCAGCACATCTGTCCAGGCTCTTCTGGTTTATAGAATCTCCATTGATCAGTCAGGTGAAATTCTAAAGGCCTGACTTTATAAGTAACTTGGCTTTTTTCCCTTGAAGCTTTTAATATTCTTATATTGTTTTGTGCGTTTAGTGTTTTAATTATTATGTGGGGAGGGGACTTTCATTTCTGGTCCAATCTATTTGGTGTTCTTGTACCTTTATAGGCATGTTCTTCTTTAGGTTAGAAAAGTTTCCTTCTGTGATTTTGTTTAAAATATGTTTAGTGTCTTTAAGTTGGGAATCTTCTTTTTCTTTAATTCATATTATTCTTAGGTTTGATATTTTCATAGTGTCTCAAATTTCCTGAATGTTTTGTGTCAGAAGTTTTTTTTAGATTTAACACTTTCTTTGATTGATGTATTTATTTCTTATATCATATCAATGCCTGAGAGATTGTTGGTGATGTTTGTGTCTGTAGTTTCTGTTCTTTTATCTATATTTTTTATTTTCAGTATTCTCTGTGTTTTCTTTATTGTTTTTATTTCCATTTTCAGTTTTTGAACAATTTTATTGATTTACTTTGACTGTCTTTTCTTGGCTATATGGCTTTCTTTAGGAGATATATTTATTCTCCCAATTAATTGATTGTCTTCTCCTTGATATTTTAAAAGAAATTTATTCATTTCCTTCAATTTTTTGTTTGTCTTTTATTCAACTTGCTTGTGGGATATATTTATTTCCTCTTTAAGGACCTCTATCATCTTCATAAAGGTGGTTTTAAGGTTATTTTCCTGTTCTTCAGCTATGTTGGAATATGCAGGACTTGCTGTAGTAGGATAGCTGGGCTCTGATGGTGACATAGTGCCTTAGCTATGATTGATTTTGTTCCTACTATTATCTAGGCATCTGGATTTGGAGTGATTATAGGTCTAGGTAGCGACTTCTGGGTTTGTCTTTGTTGGATGGGTGTTTTCTTCCTTGGTCCCTGTTTCTTCTCTGGTCTTCTGGCTAGAGTAGCCTGTGGTGGAGTGGAGTGTCTCTGCCTGAGTTGGATACTTGACTTTTGATGGCCTGGAAGGCCTCTGTTTGAGCAAGGGGTTCTGCCCAAGTCAGGGGCTGGAGTTCTGACAATGTATGTGACCTCTGATCTAGCCAGGGTTCAGAATGCTGGCCTGGCTTCTAGTGGGTTAGGAGGCTTTTGGTTTTCAAGGAGATGGTCTGGCCTCAGATAGGGTAGGAGGCTTCCACTGGAGATGTAGGTCTGGTTATGGTCACTCTGAAGGAGTTTTATTTCCTAAATCCTTTGGTCATCTCATTGTCTTGTGACCCTAGTAAAGTCACTCTACCTTCCCCAGTTTCTACTTCTAAGGTTATTATTTTATATTTTATTAGCATATTCTCATTATACATAATAATGAGTTTCATTATTTTCATATTTTCACACAGGTATTCAATATACTTTGAACATATACAACCCACCACTGTCTTTTAGCTCACTCTTTCTTCCTCTGATTCCCTTCTTCTTCCCAAAGTCTCCCCTTTTACTTTCATAATGTGGCTGGCTGCTCCCTTGGCAGTCATGCCACTATTGTATCAGTGGGCACATCTTGCTAGGCAAAAGGGCAAAGTATAATAAAAGTGCATTAGTTAAAAAAAAATCACATCATGGGGCTGGAGAGATGGCTCAGCAGCTAAAAGCACTTATGTTCTTCTGGAGGGCCTGGGTTCAGTTCTCAGCACCCACATGGTGGTTCACAACCCTCTTTAACTCCAGTTCCCAGAGAACCAATGCCGTCTTCTGGTTCTGTGGGTGCCAGACATACAACCAAGAACTCATACAGATAAAATGATTATTGTAACAGTTGGGATTTCTTCCTTGGTAGGGTATTTTAATTCTTTCCCTTCCTGTGATGCTTTGTGTAGCAGACTGTGTTAATGGAGGCATACTCTGCAATCCTAGTGTTATCTTCACTGTTTTCTTTGACTGAGTTTCCCTGGTGAGGCATCTCATCTGCCACCTGACCCAGATCATTTCAGCTCTAATCTTCCTCAGTTCTCTGGCAGCCACTTCTGGGTGGGCCTTAACTGATGTCAGAATAGGGCAGATTTGCAGACTATAGTGCTGGATATCCAGCTGGGTCTGACAAAAGCCAGGCTGTCAGGCAAAGTCCTCCTCTCATTTGGAGAAACAGTGAATTTCATTCTGCATTTTAAGTCATGTAGTTCATCTCCTTAGGCCCTAGGTAAGACCCAGGCATAAAACCACAGGAGACTTCAATTACTGCTTAATTATAAGGTTCATTATGAAAGCAATTACTTCTTGGAAGTAACTTCAGATGGTTTCTGAACAGCAGGTATACTTGCCACCACCACACCAACAATGGATGGAGATGGGAGGCATCACTCAGAGACAGATAAGGCATCTTAATATTTAACTTCTTGCCCATATGGATCAATAGCATCAGTGTTCTAAAACCTTAAGCAATTCTTGCAATGTTGTGAAGGTGTACAATCACAAACAAAAGCGTTTCTTGTAGAGAGAAAATTCAGAGGCAAAAAAAAAAAGACTTTTGCAAGTGTATGTTTGGGGAGGAAACAAGGAACCCTTTATCTCTGAAGTCCTGGCTTGCTAGAATTTGAGCCCTGTTGACTACCCTGATTCTCTATTATACTGATGAAATTTAGAAAGATTTCCTTGTTTATTAGTACTCAAGTGTTTATTATGCTCATGGCATTGTGCTAGTGAAGACAGGTGAAATAAGATACAGTCTGCCTCAGTAGAACTAACAGAGTAAGAAAGGCATTATGGCTAGAGTGATACAGATCACAAGATGGTTGTGAAAGACCTCTGGATATCAATGGCTGTGTGTTCACAGTGGCATGTCAACAGTGGGCCAGCTTTAGCCTGTTCTGTATCTTTATTCTTGACTCTCAAAGTCACCATTTAGGATGTTGCAGAAAGTTTTGTATCAAAGGGACAAAGGCATAGAGCCAACCACTTGTTTGGTGGTGAAACACATACCCTAGACTTATCATCTTTCAGGTGCCTCTTTACTTCACATCATGTCATTATCATCTCAACTATCCTACGGTTATAGGATCCTAATCTTTGAGAAAATTTGAAAATGAAGATGGGGAGTTTTTTAATTAAATTTTTATTTTTTATATTAATTACAGTTTATTCACTTTGTATCCCAGCTGTAGCCCCCTTTCTCCTCCCCTTTCCCACCCTCCCTCCTTCATCTTCTCCTATGTCTCTCTCCAAGATGGGGAGTTTTTAATCTAGCTATTATAACAACAGTAAAGCACTAAAAATGCAGATCTACACAATATTAGAGACCAACATACACATTCAACAGCAGCAGGCTACATGTTCTTCCCAAGTGTACATATTCTCCAGTATAGATCATATAGTCATACAGAGTACATAGTCTTATAGCATAAGTCTTACTAAATTTATTTGAGAAGCTGGGCACAGTGGCACATGCCTGTAATCGCAGCACTCAGAGAGGCAGAGTCAGGAAGATCTCTGTGAGTTCAAGGCCAGTCTAGTCTACAAAGTGAGTCCAGGGCAGCCAAGGCTACACAGAGAAAACCTGTCTCAAAAATCCAAAGAAAAGTTATTTAAGAAGACTGAAATTATATCAAGATTCTACTTAGAGTAAAATAAAGTGAGAAATCAATAAAGAAGGTGTTAGGCCCAGCAAGAGCCTAAATATAAGAAGGTATGAAGAGAACTCAGGAAACTAATCATCCATAGATGCAAAAACGCAAGAGGTTCCTCTTGACCATTGCGCAATGGGGACACCCCTGCTGGTCAGCTAGGAGTGGCACCAGGAGACAAAGACCTTAGGTTTTTAAAAGACACAAGGCGGGAATCTCCTGGGGTTGCTATCTTGGCAATTCAGGATTGGATGAGGTGTTTAACTTTTAAAATAATTGGTTAGTTCTGGTCACCCTTAGGTCCAGTCAGCCCTGTCGAAAATATCTGATCTTCAAGTCAGTTTGGAATTTCCTGCCATCCACAATTAAAGGTGGGAGAGTGATTAACTCATCCCATGTCTGTTCTGAGGAGTGGGGGTTACAGGCTTTGGATCAAAGGTCAGGAGAAGGATTGGGGCCATTTGACCCAGTTTCCAAACAAAGCCCATCTCACCGGCACCAGCTGGTAATTTTCTCTCCATTTAGTAGAGATCTCTGCTTGTTCTCTTCTTTATCTCTGCCCTCACAGATGGCTAATGTCAGGAACTTTTACATTCCTCGGCTCTCTGGAAAAGCACTAAGAGGCTTTAATTAACATGGGCCTAAAACCTGCAAATATAAGTTATAAGGCAATTAAAAGAAACATAGGTTACAAAGTTAGTCTGATTCTTTCAAAGGAAGATTGGAAAATTCACAATTACCTGGAAATGAAACAATATGCTTCTGAACAAGTATTTCAGAGAGGAAAGAAAAAAGTATCTTGAGACAAAGAAAATTGGAAACATGATATAAAAACTTACAGCAAAATGCAAGTTAATAGGGCTAAATGACTGTAGGAAGAAAAAAGAAAAAGGTGAGATAACACGCCTGACTTTACACACCTAAATACTAGGGGAAAAAAAGCAAACTAAGTCCAAGGTTAGTTGGAGAAATAACTAATAAAGTTAAGTGTAGAAGTAGATACTAAAACTAATAAATTTTAATAAAATTAACAGTAAGCCCTTTAAAAAAACAAACAAATTTGATAAACTTATGTAACATATGAAAAAAGAGAAAAGAACTCCAAAGAAGTCACCAGAGCTTATAATTTCCCAGGACTGAATCATGGCAAAACAGAAAATCTGAACAAACCAGTAGATATAAACAGGCCAATAGCAACATGTAAGGAGACTGATTCTGTAATCAATATCCTCCAACAACAAAAATCCCCTGCTCTATGACTTCCCTGTGGAGTCTATCAAATGTTTAAAGAAAAGCTACTGTTGGTCTTTCTTAGACTCTTCCTCAAAATTGAACAGAACACTTCCAAGACCATTTTTTTGAGGCTAGATTTACCCTAAACTCAAAGCCATGCTACAAGAGGAGAAAATTACAAGCCGACATATTTGATGAATGTAGACAGAGACATCTCAACAAAATACTGACAAACTGAATTTAAAAACACATGATGTCAAAACTCCACTTTCACCAAGGGATAGAGCATCTAGACAGAAACTAAATAAGGAAATAAAGGCACTTACAGAGGTCCTAAATCAAATGGACCTAATAGATGTCTACAGAACTTTCCACCCAAACGTAAAAGAGTATACCTTCTTTTCAGCACCTCATGGAACCTTCTCTAAAATAGACCATATAGGTGGTCACAAAGCAAGCCTCAACAGATACAAGAAGATTGAAGTAATCCCTGTAGTCTATCTAACCACCATGGAATAAAGCTGGACATCAACAACAATGGAATTAGAAAAAAGCCTACAAATACATGGAGACTGAACAACTTGCTGCTCAGTGATAGCTGGGTTAAGGAAGAAATAAAGAAATTAAAGACTTCCTAGAATTCAATGAAAATGAAGGTACAACATATCCTAATTTATGGAACACAATGAAAGTGGTGCTCAGAGGAAAATTCATAGCACTAAATGTCTTCAAGAAAAATTTTTTGACATCTCATACAAGCAACTTAATGGCCCAACTGAAAGCCCTAGAGAAAAAAGAAGCAAATGCACCCAAGAGAAGCAGACGGCTGGAAATAATCAAACTCAGGATGGAAATCAATCAACTAGAAAAAATAAAACTATTCAAAGAATCAATGAAACCAAGAGCTCGTTCTTTGAAAAAATCAACAAGATAGACAAACCTTTAGCCAAACTAACCAAAAGGCAGAGAGAAACTATCCAAATCAGCAAAATCAGAAATGAAAAAACTACAGACACTGAGGAAGTCCAAACAATCATTAGGTCGTACTACAAAAGCCTATATGCCACAGAATTTGAAAATCTAAAAGAAATGGACAATTTTCTTGATAGATTCCATTTACCAAAGTTAAGTCAAGATCAGGTAGAAAGATTGAATATTCCTATTTCCCCCAAGGAAATAGAAGCAGTCATCAACAGTTTCCCTTCCAAAAAAAGTCCTGGGCGAGATGGATTCAGTGCAGAATTCTACCAGACCTTCAAAGATGTGCTAACTCCAATTCTCTCCAAACTATTCCACAAAATAGAAACAGAAGGAACATTACCAAATTCATTTTATAAAGCCACAGTCACTTTAATACCTAAACCACAAAAGATCCAACAAAAAAAGAGAACTTCAGACCTATCTCTCTAATGAACATTGATGCAAAAATACTCAATAAAATACTTGCAAACCGAATCCAAGAACACATCAAAGATATCATCCACCATGACCAAATAGACTTCATCCCAGGCATGCAAGGGTGGTTCAACATACAGAAATCCATCAATGTAATCCACCACATAAACAAACTGAAGGAGAAAAACCACATGATCATCTCCTTAGATGCTGAAAAAGCATTTGACAAAGTCCAACACCCATTCATGTTTAAAGTCTTGGAGAGATCAGATACAAGGCACATATCTAAACATAGTAAAGGCAATATATAGCAAGCCTGTAGCCAACATCAAACTCAATGAAGAGAAGCTTAAATCAATCCCACTGAAATCAGGGACAAGACAAGGCTGCCCACTCTCTCCATACCTCTTCAACATAGTACTTGAAAGTCCTAGCCAGAGCAATAAGACAACTAAAGGAGATCAAGGGGATACAAATCGGAAAGGAAGAGGTCAAAGTGTCACTATTTGCAGATGATATGATAGTATATATGAGTGACCCCAAAAATTCAACCAAAGAACTCCTCCAGCTGATAAACACCTTCAGCAAAGTGGCAGGATACAAAATCAACTCAAAAAAAATCAGAAGCCCTCCTATATACCAAAGACAAAAGGGTCAAGAAAGAAATAAGGGAAACAACACCCTTCACAATAGCCACTAACCACATAAAGTACCTTGGGGTGACACTAACCAAGCAAGTGAAAGACCTGTTTGAGAAAAACTTCAAGTCTCTGAAGAAAGAAATTGAAGAAGATATCAGAAGATGGAAAGATCTCCCATGCTCATGGATTGGTAGGATAAACATTGTGAAAATGGCCATCCTGCCAAAAGCAATCTACAGATTCAATGCAACTCCCATCAAAATACCAACTCAATTCTTTATGGACCTTGGAAAAAAGATTCTCAGCTTCATATGGGGAAACAAAAAACCCAGAATCTCCAAAACGATCCTGTATAACAACAGATCATATGGAGGTATCTCCATCCCTGATCTCAAGCTGTACTACAGAGCAATAGTAATAAAAACTGTATGGTATTGGCATTGAAACAGAAAGGAGGATCAATGGAACTGAATAGAAGATCCAGAAATAAACCCACACACCTATGAATACTTGATTTTTGACAAAGCAGCCAAATCCATTCAATGGAAAAAAGACAGCATCTTCAACAAATGGTGCTGGACCAACTGGATGTCTACATGCAGAAAAATGAAAATAGATCCATATTTACCACCCTGCACAAAACTAAAGTCCAAGTGGATCAAAGACCTCAACATTAAACCAGATACTCTAAATCGGTTAGAAAAAAAAATGGGGAACAGCCTAGAACTTATTGGCACAGGAGACAAGTTCCTGAACAGAACACCAACAGCACAGGCTCTAAGAGCAACAATCAATAAATGGGACCTCATGAAACTGAAAAGCTTCTGTAAAGCAACAGACACCATCATCAAAACAAAACAACTGCCTATAGATTGGGAAAGAATCTTCACCAACCCTTTATCTGACAGAGGGCTAATGTCCAGTATATATAAAGAACTAAAGAAGCTGAAAAGCAACAAACCAAGTAATCTAATTAAAAAATGGGGAACAGAGCTAAACAGAGAATTCTCAATAGAGGAATATCGAAAGGCAGAAAAATACTTAAAGAAATGCTCAACATCATTAGCCATTAGGGAAATGCAAATCAAAACAACCCTGAGATTTCACCTTACACCCATCAGAATGGCCAAGATGAAAAACTCAAGTGACAACACATGCTGGAGAGGTTGTGGAGAAAGGGGAACCCTCCTCCATTGCTGATGGGAATGTAAACTGGTACAACCACTTTGGAAGACAGTCTGGCGCTTACTCAGACAATTAGGAATAGTGCTTCCTCAAGACCCAGTTATACCACTGCTAGGTATATACCCAAAATTTGCTCAAGTAAACAACAAGGACATTTGCTCAACCATGTTTGTAGTAGCTTTATTTGTAATAGCCAGAACCTGGAAACAACCCAGATGTCCATCATCAGAGGAATGGATACAGAAATTGTGGTATTTTTACACAATAGAAACTACTCAACAATCAAAAAGAAGAAATCATGAAATTTGCAGGCAAATGGTGGGATCTAGAAAAGATCATTCTGAGTGAAGTATCCCAGAAGGAGAAAGACAAACATGGTATATGCTCGCTTATATAGACCTACAAGATATAATAAACATAATGAAATCTATACACCTAAAGGAGATAAAGGAGATAAATAAGAAAGCAGACACGAGGTAAGATGATCAATCCTCGATTAGAAAGACAAATGAGATGTGCATTGGACGTATGACAGGAGTCTACCGCAGAAGGCATCTGAAAGACCCTACCAAGCAGCGTTTCAAAACAGATACTAAGACTCATAACCAAACTTTCGGCAGAAGGGGAGGTAGTATGACAGGGAAAGGATAGGAGCCCCACAAGGACCAAATATATCTGGGCACAGGTTTTTTTCCAAAACTGTTTCTCCAACCAAGGACCATGTATGGATATAACCTAGAACCTTTACTCGGACGAAGCTCACGGTAGCTCAATAGCCAATTGGTTTCCCATAGTAAGGGGAACAGGGACTATCTCTGACAGGAACTCAATGGCAGGCTCTTTGACTCCCCACCCCCCAAGGGAGGAGCAGTTCTGCTAAGCCACAGAGGAGGACTTCGCAGCCAACCCTGAAGATACCTCATAAAACAGGGCCAGACAAAAGGGGAGGAGGTCCTCCCCAATCCGGGGACTTGGAAAGGGGCAGGGAGAAGCTGAGGGAGGGAGGGTGGGATTGGGAGGGAATAAGGGAGCGGGATACAGCTGGGATACACAGTTAATAAAATGTAACTAATAATAACAAACAATAAAAAATAAGAAAAAATAAATAAAAACACATGATGATGCTCAAATAGAATTATCCTAGATATTTAAGAATGGGTTTCTATATGCAAATGAATAAAGGTACTACAATACATTAATAGAATGAAAGGTACAATTTACACAATTATATTAATATATGCAGACAAGTTTAAGATCAGAAATAAATTGGACATCATTTCCAACTTAATTTATGGAGAGTGCCATAAAAACTCTCAAAAAATTTAATCTATAAGGAATATTCCCAACATAAAAAAGCCTCTTATGACAAACCCATACTTAGTTCCATATCCAGTGGTGGAAGGCTGGAAGCTTCCACTAAAACAAGAAGTAATAAAGACACACATTCTTCATACTTCTGTACAAAAGAATGCGAAGACCTGAGCAACTAGACCAGAGGAGCAACTAAGGGGCAACCAAACCAAAAAGAAAGAAGGTAAAATTTCTGAATTAAAGATGACATAATATTTCATATATTTATACATATATGTACTGCTTGAAGATTCCACCAGAAATTTATGAACACTAGTAAATTAATTCAATAAAATATCATATAGAAAATCATCATAAAAATCAGCTACATTTCTACATATGAACAATGAGGAATATAAAGAAGAAATTAAGAAAACAATACAGTTTCTAGAACAATTAAAAGGAATAAAATTGTTATAAATAAATCTGACCAAAAGTTGAAGAATATGTAAATTAGTAGAAATTTGTATCATTAAAATATGTATTTACTCAAGAGACTCTGTAGACCTATGGAGAGCTCTATCAATTTTTCACAGAAACAGAAAAAATAATTGTCTCATGTGGAATAATCAAAGACCTTCCACCAATCCAAAACAATCTTAATCAAGAACAAAGCTTTCAATGACAATTATGTACCATTTTTACTCATTAAATTTGAATATAAAAATAATAGCTGGGTTGAGAAAAGGTGCACCAATGAGAGGTGCTTATGATATCACATTGTATCATAAGCTATGTATTCCAAACATTATGGTACTGGTAGAAAAATAGTCACATAAAACAACTGAGTAGAACAGAACACTGAGAATCAAGCTCATCAATATATTGTCAACTAATTTTTAACAGGGTTGACAGAAATACAAAATAAGAAATTGAGTTGGGAAAACAGAATATTTTACATGTAAAACAGTGAAATTAGAACCTTATCTGCTACCATAAACAAAAAACAATTAAAGATAGATGAAATACTATTTAATATGAATTATAAAACAGAGGCCAAAAGAAAGAAAAAAGACAAATGGTATCACATCAAACAAAAGATCTCCTGCCCATAAAAGGAAACCTTCAGCAGAATGAAGAATTAGCCTCCGTGAAGGAAGAGAATCTGTGCTGCCATTCATCTGGTTAAGGAATTAATAACCAAAAAAATATATGTAGTGGTTTGAGTAAGACTGGTCCCTACAGGCCCATCAGTTTGAATGCTAGATCACCAGGGAGTGGCGATACTTGAGAAGGCCTAGGTGTGGCCCGGTGAAAGTAAGCATGGCTTTGTATGTCACTAGGGGTAGGCTTTGAGATTTCAGAAGCCCAAGCCAGGCTCAGTGTTTTTCTCTTTTTGCTGCCTGCCAATCTGGATGTAGAACTATCAGCTACTTCTCCAGCATGATATCTGCCCCAAATAAATGCTTTCCTTTATAAGAGTTGCCATGATCTTGATGTCTCTTCAATAGAACACTGACTAAGACAATATACAAAACTCAAATGACTTTGCATCAGACAAACCAATAAGTGTAACATGGGCAAAGAACACAAATAGATATTTCTCAAAAGGAGATACACAAATGAACAGCAGGTATACTTAAAAAGTGTTCAGTATCACTAATCATCATGCAAATGCCAATTTAAGCCATGATGAGATTCATGCTGTCACTAAAAAAGATAACTGGGATGTGTTGGAAGTGTGTGTATGGTGGGAGGGAGCTGTGGTGTTTTGCTTGTGGAAATATAACTGGTATAGTCATTATGGGAGTAACAATACATTCACAAATCTATCTTTATCCCCAAGACCATAGACATACTCATCATCTCGTCCAGTTGTATTGTTGTAGTCCAAGAATTGCTGCACAGACCACTCAGATACTAATCTCAGTCAGATATTGATGGTTTATCAACCGCACACCCCAAGGCTGACCATGATCAGGGAGGGACACAGTGGACTCATTAGCCAAACTGTGCTGATGAGTTGTTCTCAGCATGAACTTTTAAAGAAAAGAAAACACACCAAACAGAAATCAATTTTATTCCAGGCACACTGTGACTAGGTAGCTAGACAAAACATTTCAGCTGGCCTTTAAGCTGATTGGCTGGTATATAAGTAGGAGAACTTGGGTTTTTTTCCAGTTCCCTCTCTTGGGGGTCTGAGGACTTTCTAGCACCATACTATTCCCAAGATAAAGGAACATAGCAGGGTATTGTGGTTTACCTAAAGCAGAACATATATTTATCATCTCTGTCATTCTTGTATTTTAAGTAGCAAGTATTGAATCGTGAGCTAGGGAAGAGAAAATGGCTGTTCTTATGTTAGGTAGCAAGGCCTAGGCACTCCCAGGCATACCTGAATGTTGGGGGGCCTCAACAGTATATATATTAAATATGTAAAATGTTTTACACAAGCAAAAACAAATAACGTTTTGAATCTGGGGCTGAGGAAGAACCAGTAAAAGAGTCTAGATAGGACTGACAAATGCGGTGAAATGTTGAAATGTATTTAAGAAGCCAAAAGAAGATATATTGGAGCCAGGCTGGCAGCCAGCAAGCTCTAGGGATCCTCTTGCCTCAACCTCATATAGCCCTGGGTTTCCAGCCTTGGATGTAGCCATAGTTGGCTTCTTATATGGGAGCTGAGGATTTCAACTCAGGTCCTCATGCTTGCATAGCAAACACTGTCCCACTGAGCCATCTTCTCAGTTCCATCTCAAGATGGGTATTGAAACGGCATTTTGTGCACAGAGGTTTAAGAAAAGCAAATTCCAATGAGAATTATGCACCATTTTTACCTGCTAGATTTGTATATAAAAATAGTAGCTGGGCTGAGGAGAGGTACACCAAGATGAGTACTCCCATTTACTGGTGCTGAGAATGAACTGATACTATTTCTTGATTGCAAGAAATCTATCCAGATACATCAAGAGCCTTGAACACTTTTTTCACTATCACTATACTTTAAAAAAATGTGCTGGTGATGTGGTGGCACACACCTTTAGTCTCAGCACTCAAGAAGCAGAAGCAGTTGCATCTCTGAGTTCAAGGCCTACCTGATCTACAGGTGAGTTCCAAGACAGTGAAGATTACACAGTTAGACCCTGTCAAGGAGGAGGAGGAGGAGGAGGAGGAGGAGGAGGAGGAGGAGATTTATTACAGGTTGATGGAAAGAACCAACCCAGGCAATGTTTACAAATGAACCAGCATTTTATCTTGAAATATAGAGAGACAGCTTCTCACCCCCACCCCAAATTCATCAGAGGCATCAGTTGGGCATTCATGCAGAAGAAAGGTCACATCCATTTTTCTGGAAGCAAGAGTCTCTCGAGGCTTTCCATATATACATAGGCTCATTTTCATAACATTAATAAAGCCCTTTTGGCCTGGCCTCATATCTGCTGGACATGCCAAATGTGGCAGCAGGGCACTGTCTTCATATTCTGAGTGTGTTCTTGAGTTCAAGTCTATGGAATCAGAATGAGAGTTTATTTCATGGCAATCTTCAAAGGTGACATAAGTAAGACCATAGAAAAGTACATGCTGTACTTCATGTGACTGCCAAATTAATTAAAATTCCACTTCTCAGTTGTAATTATCTGTTTCTAGTACTCAGTAGTCACAGACAGCTGTTGGCTACCATGTTGGATTTTATAGATTTCATCAACACAGTACCTTTTAGTAGAGAGTGTTGAGCCATCACAGAGTTTACTGCCCATTTGGCCCAGGCATTGTCTGTCTCGAAATCTTTCCTGTGGGAATAGTCAGTAGTATAAAAGGTTGTGTGATAAACAGTAATTAATTGTGTTGTTACTAGGAAACTTTGAAATGTCTAATAAAATAGTAACATTTTGTTAGGTAATATTGAGGCTACCATGTTGATTCAGTTGAAGATAGCACATACATTGGGTGCTGGGCATTCAGTTGAGAGAACAGTATGACCATAAAACTCTAGCTTTAAAGACTTGGTATGACATGTAATGGCCTTAACATAATACTAAATGAAAAAAAAGACTAAGAATAAAACTTCTACATGTAATACGATCCTGATTACTAAAGAAACTACACTAAAAGACGGAAGGTAAATATTCTCAGTATATTAGCCCTAATTATTTCTAGGCAGCATAATATTGCATAATTATATACTTTTGATATAAAAACCTTCTACTTTTAATTTATAAAAGGATGATATTTAGTGCATGCTGAATGATCACTGAGCAGCAGTTAAGTACAGGGATGATGCTTGAAGACTTGAAAGACAATACATTTGTGCTCTCCTGTCTTGGCTTTCCTTACATTCATTCTGTCCCCTCTATTTTTCCAGCAAAGGATATGGGATGACTTGGAAAAGATGAAAATTGAATTGTTACTGTATCTTGAGCTTCTCCCCATTTATGTAAATCATGTTTCAGATTTCCTCTCATCTGGAAAATTAACTTTTTTTGTTGTTGTTTAAACATGGCTGCTGTAAGATAAGAGTCTTGATTTTTTTCTTCCTGGCTGTGGTTTTGATTCATGTATTAAATAAATTCTCACTAAGTACTTGGTTGGGTTCCCACCTCTCCCAGCTCAGTTACACTTGACTAAGATCTCTGCTAGAGACCACAGGTACCCTCTGACCTCCCCTGCTGCAGAGCTGTAGCAGCTCCAGCTCTCCAGTGCTGAACTAACAGTTTTCAAAATCTTGCTGCTTACTAGGATTTATCAAATTGTGCTAAGCGTAGTACAGAGTGTATAAGGAGCATGCAATTTTCAAAGTTATTAAGTTAAAGTACAACTCATGTGAGCTTAAAGAGTTGGTTTAATCGTTCCACAGATGACAACCTTTTAAGTGTCAGATTAGTTCTGACTGAACATCCATTTTTCCTGCAGGACTGAGCCTATTCAATAGTCTACCTTTCCTCACATTGACTCTCTTTTGATTCCATAAAAGGTCTTTGGGGTAGGAATAAAGAAAGGGCCAAAAAAGTAGACTTTCAGAAATCACAAAGAGTTGGAAATAGAGAATTCTCATGGGCTGATCTCTAAATGGTTAATCTGTTTTTTAATAATTGGCAAATAAAATTCTATGTGTTATGACGTGTGACCTGATGCTTTGATATATACACTGTAGAATGGCTTAATCAAGCTGTTGGACATATATGTGTGTTGTCCCTTTCACAGAGGGAACACTCATATTTCCTGTTTTATATTGTGTTTTTCAGGGTACAATATGTTGTAATTAACTGCAGATGTAATGTACAACAGATCACTCAGTATTATCCTTTTTTAGTGTCCTCTAAGCAACATCTCACAATCTTTTTAAAAAATTCTGTCCTACTAAACAAACTAACACAATATCATATTGAAATTTTTGATTCTTGATCTGTCTATGACAATACATACTGCCAACTCATTTTACTATTTATTAGACAGCAATTAAAAGAATTTATTTAGATCTGTCATATGTCAAGATTTTATATCAAGACACCATTTATGGTATTCAATTTACTATGAGAAATTTAAGCTAGGTATATGAATTTTGCAATGGCAATACTCTGAGATAGTAAACAATCATGAAACAGGAAGCTGCCTGATGGATTGAGATGTCAGACCAGAAAATTTTGCCCCCTTTTCTCAGGCTGATGACATGAAATGGCAGAATTAGGAATTTCTGTGGGTCATTGGTACTGTAGAAATGTTAAGAATTCTCTAACGAAGCTGTAAGACAGGTGAAGAGGTAAGAATTAGTAACCTCTTAGACCAATAGACAGCCATATTACCCAGTATGTGACTATTCAGGTTAGCTTTAACTATCAACCTGACACAGCCTGGAGTCATGTGAGATGAGAGACTCAATTGGGGAATTACCCAGATCAGATCGGCCTATGTGCATATCTTTCAGAGACTGTCTTGGCTGCTAATTGGTGTAGGCTGGCCCAGCTAACCCTGTGAGTTAGTTAGAAATTAGAGCCTCCTCCTCTCTACACCCCCCAACACACAGTTTCTGCCATCCTTCTGGGCTGTGAAGTGAGTGGAGGTAAAGGGAGGGGAAGGACAAGCTTTCCTTCAAGTTACTGTCTTGAGTTCCTGCCTTGCCTTCCATTATGATGGTCTGTGCCATGTAGTTATACATCAAACAAATCCTCTCCTCCATAAGTTGCTTTGGTCAGTGTTTTATTACAGCAAGAGAAACAAAACTAGAACAGTGTCGAAGGTCTGGGCTCAGCCTCCACAAGCTATTTCCTTGATTTATTTTTTAATTTTGTAAGCTCCATTTGGAGAAGGTACCATTTTGAGTGCCTCCCAAAGATGTTACTATCCAGATTCTGTAAAGTCAAGAAGCACATTCTCCCGAAGGCCTCGAGACTTTCCAGCTTGTCTGGAAGTGCTCCTTTATTTGGAATTGCCTTGCCTGGCTTCCTTCCTCGAGAGGATCCTAGCTAGAATAAAATATAAATATTTTTATATCTTAAAGATAAAATAAAAATGAAATATTCTTATTTAAAAAGAAATAAAATATTTTTAATGTACTACCAAAAGATAACATAGAAATTGTCTTATTAAATTGTTGGTTTGTTTGTTTGTTTGTTTTCGAGACAGGGTTTTTCTGTATAGCCTTGGCTGTCCTGGAACTATCTTTGTAGACGAGGCTAGAGATCCTCCTGCTTCTGCTTCCTGAGTGCTGGGATCAAAGGCACATGCCATTTGCTGCAAAGCTTTTCCACAGCAAGAAAGTGTCCCAAGGACTGACATACAAGACTATATAAAATCAAGAAGCAAAGAAAAATAATGCAGAAGAAACAGTCACCAGGGGAAAGAGCTGAAGGAATGGAAAAATCTTTGCCAATTACTCAATGAATAGAAACAAAGACATATTTTGGTGGCTGAACTGGGGAATGTGGGTGACATCAATTTCCCAGAGAGCAATGGTTTTAAGACCTGAGGGGTCTTTTGTAGTTGTATGTGTTCATGAATGGAATTGGTCTGCTTGCTTGATGGAGGCTGTGAACGTTTGAACAGTGAGGGCATTTCCCTCAGATATCACACCTGGCAGGGGACTGTGAGTCTGACATGCTGAATGCAGGGGGAGTGGTTCTTCCCTATAAGAGAGTAGAGACAAGAAAGAGCAGATTGGATAGTGGGTTGTCATCTAGTTTGACAAAGGATCTTGATAACCAAGGAAGCAGATTAACAGCATATATACTGTCTGAGAAAAGACTAAAGGGCCCATTGACTTCTGTGAGGGCTAAATAAATAGCATGCCATTTCTTATATTGGGGGAGTGATGGAACTACTCTCTGAGTTGAATAATGGGGAGTTCATCCCTGAGGGAAGAGTATAATATTGCCACATCTCCCCTCTTTTCCTCCATCAATAAATACTGAGGGGACCTTGGTGATGGGCTTCTTTGCAAAGAGCTGGAGGGGGGATTAGCCACCACAACAGAGGAAGGGCAGAAACCCACCTCTTCTTAGGGTAAAGATTATCAATTTGTCCTGGGAATCCAATTAGGCTTTGCTAATAGCAAAGTGAGAGTGATTTCTGAGTAGCCATTGAATATTGGAGTGCAAAAAAGGGTATGGCAAGGGTCTTGGGCTCTTTTCCGAAGGTTTGCAGGGCTCTATTCCTGCCATTTCTCATCATAACATCTAGTGCAACCACCTCAGAACTCTCAGTGCACCACCCACCGGGGCAGAGCCTTTCAGCACTCCCTGCGGCTAGTAAGTGTCCCCATGGAGTTGAGTGCTTCAAGTTTCTCCCTTGATAGAGACCATTGTCCAGCCCAGATAGGCTTGTTGGAGAGCTAGTTGAGGCAGGGAGTGTTCTATTTAACATCGGCCCTTAGAATTGGGGGAAAGCCAGAGGAGGGTTTTCAATGTTTTTATGAGTATAATTGTTACTGTGGGTATAATCATTTACCCTACTGTAATTTTCTTTTGGCTGATTAGTGGGAGTAACTTCCAGAGCCTCCAGGATAGCTCTTTCTAGAAGATCTGTGGCAATATTAGTCAGGAGAGGGTATATTATGCCCATAGGCCCAGCAGGGTCCTATGATTTGAAGGCTTGTTTAGTGATAAAGGCATAAGAGCAATCTCCTATGCTCAGAAGCTTCAGCTTGGGAATTAGCTCTCAGTCTTTTTTTTTTTTTTTTAATGGTGGAAAAGTGTATATTTAGTGTATATTGCTGGGCTCAGTTTCGATGATCCCAATCTTGTTGGCAACACAATCCGGAGCCAACTGAACATAGGCTTTCTCTCTGTCAGGCCTTACCATGCTATTGACTTTGGCCACATCAGTGTCATACACTTTCTCCACGGCCTGTTTGATCTGGTGCTTGTTGGCCTTGACAGCCACAATGAACACAAGTGTGTTGTGTTCCTCTCTCTTCCTTCATGGTGGTCAGGGGGCATTTGATGAGGTTTAGTGGTCAAGCTTGTTTCTCCTGGGTGCATTCTTTTGAGGGTATTTGGGCTGCCTCCAGAGCTGCAGGGTCTGGGACCACCGGAAGGTAGGTGACTTGAGGATTTTCTTCTGTTTGTGGCTGTGGACGTCTTTCAGCACTGCTTTCTTAGCTTTCCAGGCCTTCATCTTGGCTGCCACTTTGGGAGGGCAGGAGCTTCCTTCTTCGCTTCCAGTGTCATCTTGGCGGAAAAACTAAAATTTCTAATTCCACTCAGTTTTTTTTTCTTACTAAACATCTTTCTGGGGTTTGTTTGTTGTTGGGGGTGCATTGTGTGATGGTGTTGGATACTGGAGTTTTAGGCAGTTGTGAGCTGCCATGTGGGAGCTGGGAATTGAATCAGAGTCCTTTGAAAGAACAGTAAGTGCTCTTAACTGATGAGCCATTTCTTCAGCCTAGTTCCCAGTCTGTGGGACCTCTTGTTGTCTTAAAATAGTTTTATCTGCTCAAGTATCCATGAAGCATTTGGATGGTTTGTCACCTATTTTCATGGTTATCTTTCGGTGGGAGACTTCTGAGATGCTGGACACCGTAAAACCTCTATTCGAGCAGTTCCCCCTCTTACTGCATTCCATTTTAAGTTTAAAGACTCCAGTGCCTTGTCATCTTTGTCATAATGGGAGTGACAATCTCTGTCCCCTACAGCATCAGGGACAGACTGTCTTGAAGATGGTGACGTTTCTGGCCTAAGGGGCCCTTTTTTACCAAAAGTACATAATACAAGCCCCCTCTTTTTTAATTGCTGCTGAAAAGGCCTGGACAATGCAAGCAGTTGTCCCAATATCCTGAGTGGCCACAACCTATCTATCATAGTGTTTATCTCTGAGGCCTTGGCAGGTGAGCCTGCACTCAGAAGTCATATCCTCTCAAATGATGTTTTTAAGAGGGAGCTCTTTGGCCAGGAAATTTTCTTTCTAAGCTCATTTTAGTTCTAAGAAAAAAGTCAGAGAGAGTCTCTTCTGGTTTTTGGCAGAGGAAAACAAAGAAGCAGGGTCTCGTGAGCTGGAGGACAGGATGATTCTGTCCCAGGCTTGAAGTGTACAGAGGCTTGCCTGGTCAAAGTCCACTGCTGGCTGGGCTGCCTGCTGGGCTGCCTTGGAGAAAGCTCCCTGACAGAGAAGCTCTCATAGCCCCAGGTGATATCACCTCAGCCCTGATTCTGCCTGACCTGCTGGAGATGTTCATCTTTGAAGAGAGCCTCCCATTGTAGGAAGAGTGGGCCAGCTAGAGAGGAATAGCAGATACCTCACCAATCTGGGGCTTGTTTAAAGTGGCATTTTGGCTTTTGAGGAGGGATTTAGTTCGAGAGGCCTGGATCCTCCTTGAATGCCTGCCTGAGTTCTCTTATGTCTCTAGGATACCAACTTAAAGGCTTAGCCCAGGTGGGGTGTGGACCTTAACCAGAAATGCGTGGATCCACAAACACGTAGTGGGAGCCCTGGAGGTCAAAGAGCTGCTGGGTAGTGGAAACAGGGGCAGAGGGAGGTATGTGCTGTGGTGCAGCATAGGAGGTAAGAGAGTGTATAGGCTGGATTGGGCGAGGCCAGAGTGTGCTGCCAAGACTGAGGAAGCAATTGTTTGGTGAATCTCCTCCATGGCTTTTTCCAGAGCTATGAGGTCTACAACAAACAGCATGGTCCTCCTCAGAGTCATCTGATGCAGTGTGTTGTGTGTAGCATCCTTGGTGGTCCCCCGGCTCAGAGGAACCTACTCATTGTCGGACAGCAGCTATAAATAGGCAGGAAAGAGAGGGACGAGGATTCTTTCTTGGCTCTCTCCGAGGTGGATGGGATAAGTGACCCAAGTCATAGGGGTCTCCTGATTTCATCCAAGGGACTGCCTCAAGGGCTTCTTCCCAAAAGGAAGTGGCCTCCCTTTGAGTAACACTTGTAGCTCCCTATTCTGGAATTCCTTTTGATGAGATGAAGAAGATAGAAAAAGTATGTGGAAATGCCAAAGTCAAAGGGGGAGGGCCTGTCCTCCTCCACCGGAAATTCCCCAGAGTCCTAGACACAAGCCTACCCACAAATTTCAGAAAGCCAGCAGCCACCCTAGTGGTTTTTAACTGGTCAATGTGTCACCAGGTTTTTGTGAGAAATGCAACAGTTGTAGCTGACACCCTTATGGGCAGCTGGGGTTCAAAGGGAGGGCCAGATGGA
Organism: Rhombomys opimus; assembly: GCA_010120015.1. Taxonomy (NCBI): domain Eukaryota; kingdom Metazoa; phylum Chordata; class Mammalia; order Rodentia; family Muridae; genus Rhombomys; species Rhombomys opimus. Next base: position 115,135 of record REGO01001050.1, read on the forward strand.
GGCCTTCCACACTGAGGAGTAGATTTGGCCTGAGGGTACCAATGGCGGTGTCTGATCCCTTGCAACAGCACAAACCAGAAATGAAAGAGAGGGGGAGAGAAGGAAAGAGGGAGAGGGAACAGATTCCATCAGGGGAGGAAAGATGGGGGTGGGCATCCCTGTGGCGGGGGGAGGGGGTGATCACTCACCTTTCTCTACTAGTCCTGGCGGTCTTGAAGCCCCATGCTGCCATGCCAGATGCTGTTCCCTACTCATCGGAGGCAGCGCCATCGGACCATGATCAGGGCAGGCAGATCCTGAGAAGGAAAGGTGGAAGTGGAAGAGACCTTAGGCAGTTGTAAACAGATGAGAACAGACTCTCAGGAGGCAGCTTCAGTGAGACAGCTCATTTAAGAGAAAACAAAAGCTACTTAAACCTTTGGGAGGTGGGTAGGGACTTTTAGGGTGAGTGTATATCACTGGCCGGACAAGGATGCTAGAGATGCCTCATTTGCACAAGGAGAAATTCTAGGTGCTGCTGGACATGACCTTATGACAAGAGAGGAAGTTTAACCTGGTTACCAGGCTATGTAACATACTTGGGAGCAAAAGTGGGGGAGGAAGACTATGTGCACCCGGACATGCAGGCCCAGGGCATTCGGGGAAGCTATCCTACTCCTGCTGATATCAGGACAAGATTTCTGAGGTTTGGACATTCTTGCTCTGGGCCAGCTTCTCCCAGTCCCAAGGCTCCAAGCTTCACACTAAGCTGAAAAAAAAATAATTTTGTAGAAGTTTTTTTTTAAAAGAGAATATTATATATGTTTTTTCCCCACTTAGAACTGTTTAAAGTACTAGGATTGTGCTGAGAATATATTAAAATAGTAACATAAAGCCAGAAGTAGTGAGTAGACCTCGAAGCCCAACACTTGCGAGGTAGATACAGGTGGACCTATGACTTCAATGGCAACTTGATTTATCTAGTGAGTTCCAGAAAACGTCCAACAGTAGTAGCAGCAGCAATAGTAACAGCAGCAGCAGCAGCAGCAACAACCATACTGAATTTGGACATTAAAAAAAATTAGCTCATAAAGTATCTTTTGTGTTTAAGGTTACCTTCCCCCAAAGCAGAGTATGACTGCTTTGGGTGTTCTGCCCTCTTGTGTATTACCAGTTTTCCAGACTGTGGCCATTCAGTTTACTGGGCAGGCTTTGTGGAAACTTCGGGGGAGAGCTATTTGAGACCACCTATGTGCCAGTTGCTTTGCTGTTCAGCCTCCTGCTATAATTAAACCCCATGCCTGACTTACCTGTTTAACTTTATTCTCCTAGCTTGACCCTAGTATGGATATGTTTATTTTATCAGATCTGTTATTTTCTACCAGAAAAAAATCACAATTTTTAAGTTTTTTGTTTGTTTGTTTGTTTTTTGTTTTTGTTTTTTCCCTTAAGAAAAAGTCCCTTACCTTCTTGTGATGGAAAATACTTTTCTTTCTGGTGGTAAGATGAATTTCTGTCTCAATTCATAAAGACACTAAGTTCCTACTATTTGCATCATGTTGGTGCTAGGTGCAAACTGCTCACCTAATGATCCAGGAAGCAAATCCAGAGGATTTGGAGTACCACCAACCCCTTGGGAAGAATGTTGCTGATGTACACTTCAGTGGTCTTACATACTCAAGGTCCCACCACTAGTGATGACACCACTTTCAGAGCCAAGTCTTTAGCACAGGGGTCGTAGTTAATATCCAGAATCCCTAAGGGGGAGCTCAGCAGCCACTGGTGTCTTGGCCAGCTTTCTGGGCTTTCAGTCCCCACTTAGACTACTGCTAGAACTCCCCAGCAGTGAACCCTTGCCTTGAGAGTCAGAGAAGCCTTAGGCTGAGAGTATTGACGGATGCGTCAAAGCTACTTTAGTTGAGGGTGAATGAGGAGCTAATGGGTAAAAGCCCAGCATCTTCAACCTGTGAGATATCTTATTTCTTAGTCTCCAGGGTGATCTGAGTTCCAGCTACCCTGGTTAAAATGACTAATTTCATATCCTTGGTTGGCATCATTCTCCTACCTCAACCCCTGTCTGTATTTTCTAGAATCATCCCTCCAGTTGAACCACCCTCATTTGTATCACAGATGCTCACCCTACCTGCCTTGAAGGGGTATTGTGATAAGCAAATGAAAAGAGATGTAAAAGGCTCTGAGATTTCAATGTGTAAGTGCTGATTCTCTGAGAACCTTTTTCTCAAGAGGATTGTGGATCCTAAGAACAAACCTGTGAATGTTAATTTTCCATGACAACAACAGGATGTTGTAATGAAAGAATATGAGAGAGTGGGGTTAACTGAATGGACTATTAATGTCACCATCAAAGTCCTCATAAAATGAGGCAGATATTACCCGAGTTCAATCCCAAGAAATCTGTAAGGTGAAAGGAGAGAACTGACTCACAGGTTGTTCCTTGACCTGCACACATGTGCACGTGCACCCCCCCCCCAAAAAAAAACCCAATAAATAAATAAATAAGTTTTCATGGAGTCAACAACATAATGGAGACACAGTCTCCCCCAACTGGCTTTAGTGACAATGTGCCCAGAAGCAAATGAGTTTGGTGGCAGGGAGAATACAAGGAAACAATTCTCTCCTGGGAACTTTACTATGGATTTCTACCCAGCAAATTTTATCTTGGACTTCTGACTTCTGTCACCATGAAAGAATGTGTTGTTTTAAGCCAGTAAACATATAATCCCTTTGCCTGTTGCCCCTAACCTGCTGCAGCAGGCAGTGTGTGGCAAAGTGGGAGAGGAAAGCAATTCCCATTGGTCACCAGAGAATCCCACTCACTCCAGCCTGTTCTCAAATGCAGCACAAACCATCTGTGCTATGTCTTCTTCATTCTCTTGGAGGCTGATCTTTGGCCATAGACTCATGAGGAATTTCCAATGTGCTTCAGGGACAACAGAGAGTGCCAGGGCTTCTGAGAGCTGATAGAGTAAATCAACAAGCACTGAAGTAAAATCATAAATATGCATTAGGAGTGCTGAGTGGAAAAACCCCAATGGCCAGGGAAGTTCCCTGCTGTTATTAAAATTAACTTTAAGCATTGATCCTGCTGCTCATCATATGTACACTCATATCCCCAATCCATCAATGGGATCTTTATTGTTTATGTAACCCAAATCATGCTCACTTTAAGAGTCACAGTATTCAGGGATGCACTATGTCATCCTCATTTGGTGTCCAAAGCTGCATGTTTTAAAAACTTAAACAAGCTTCACTGATGGTTCCTGTGGGCCCAGCTACATAGGAGGCTGAGGCCAAAGGTTCACTTGAACCCATGAGTTTAAGGTCACCATGAACAATGCAGCAAGAATCTGTCAGCAAACAAAACAAAACAAGGTAACACAACAAAACTTAAAAATAGTTTTTTTATATAATCAAGAGAATTTGAATATAGTTTTATACAAAAGAATCATTTATTTTGTTGGGTACTGTCCTAGTTTGCTTTGCTGTGGTAAAGCACCATGATCAAAAGCAACTTTGGAAGCAAAGGGTTTATTTGGTTCACACTTCCAGATCACAGTCCATCATTGAGAAAAGTCATGGCAGGAACTGGGAGACAGGAACTCTAGAGGCAGGAACTGATGCAGAGGCCATGAAGAACTGCTGATTACTGACTTGCTTCCCTTGGTTTTCTCAGTTTGCTTTCTTATATGTCCCAGGACTACCAACCCAGGGATCCTACCACTCACAGTGGACTGGGTTGATATGTCAATCAAGGGAATGCCTCCAAAGAGCTGCCCACAAGCTGATCTGATGGAGGCATTTTCTCAATCTTCTTCCCAGATGACCCAAGTTTGTGCCAAATCGACAAAACAAAACACTAACCAGAACATGCATGATAGGTGTTATGGCTATGCAATAAAATGTTCATAGTTTTAGAACCATATGGAAGATGGTGAACTAATATAATAGAAAAAAGAAGATGGGAGAAATGGAGATACAAGTAGAAAAAGAACAAAAGAGAGAAGGAAAAAAATGAATCAAAGTGTCTTAGTTACTTTATGATAGATTTTCCTGACACAAGCAGCTCAAAGAAGAAAACATTTATTTGGGCTCATAGTTCTAGAGCAGAGACAGTCCATCCCATCAGGACAGGAAAGGCAGGACAGCAGGAGCAGGAGGGGCCTCTGCATTCTGGAATAAGAGAGAGCAGGTCAGGCTATAAACCCACAAAGCGAGTTGTCACACTTCTCCAGCAAGGCTTCACCTCCTAAAGCTTCCACAGCCTTTCCAAAGAGCACCACTAGCTGGGGAGCAAGTGTTCAAACACGAGGTGGATGTTTCTCACCCAAACCACAACAGAAAGGAAGCAAAGGACAAATGAATCTAGCATAGAGCATCTCGGTCATTAAATGTAGGAGATGAGTATATGGGTCTTTGTTATGTTCTTGTGTGCAAGCCTTACATTATGTTAAAGGTAGCTTTCTTTGTTTATGCAGTGCTGAGGGTTCAAATCAGCACCTTAGACATGCTACGCAATCATTCTACAATTGAGCTACATGCCTAGACTTTGCACTACAAGTTTTAGGATTTTTTTTCTGGAAATTTTAATTGTTTTTGAAAATTTAATTTTTTAAAGAAATATTAACAAACAAACAATAGCCTTCTAATGAGAAGGAGTTTCAGAGAATGGGCTAGAGACATGGGCCAAAATTGATAGGTTTCATTTTAGGATCCTGTGTTTTCTAGCTGTGTAACCTTGAATAAATTATTCAGCCTTTTTGTTTTCAGGTTCCTTATAAGTCAAATGAATCAGAGACTAGTATTTACCTGAAAGGATACACAAGATAATACTTCTGAAACGCAGGATGTCACAGGGCACCGGGACTGTTTATTAGTTTTAATATTCTGTATTACACTGGTAATACCTGAAAGCATTTTGGTTGCTTTGGGAGTCATTCGTTAATTTTTAGAGACATTTTTTAGTTGCCACAACTTGGGGTGCTGCTGCATCTAATGGATAGAGCCCAAGGATGTAGTGAAATTGCTTATGGTGGATAAGAGGGCTTCAGGAAAAAGAACGTTAATGGGGTTGGAGAGAATTGGCATTGATTTTACTTAGACATTAGAACATGCTAAAATACATGAAAAAAATAAAACTAACATTTCCTAAAATTTTACATGTAGGGATAATCACAAGAACTAGAAACTTAGAAAAAGAAAATGTCTTAATCAAAATCAAGATGCATATTGAGGAAAAAACCCAATTTCTCCACTTCCTCCAATGATGGTCTGCCCTCTTCTAGAACTATTACAACATAGAGAAAGCTGTCCAAGTATCTGGCTTTCTGGAAAGTGTACCATTCAGTGTTTGATGCATGAGCTATTGCCTTTTATTGGAACAAAGTTACCTTTCTATTGCTATAAAGCACCATGACCAAGGAAATTTATAGGAGGAAAGGTTTACTTTAGGCTTGGGGCTCTAGGGTATAACAGTCCATCATGGTGTGGCAGCAAAGCGACAAGTATCAGGCATGTTGGCTGGACCAGCAGCTGAAAGCTCACATCTCAAACCACAAGTAGGAAGCAGAGAGTGCTTTGGGATAGTGGGAGGATTTTGCAATCTCAAAGCCTGACCTTAGTGACACGTGTTTTCTAATAAGGTCACACCTTCTGTTCTTTCCCAAACAGTTCTACTTACTGCAGACAAAATATTTCAACATATGAGCCTATGGGAGCCATTGTTATTCAAGCCGCCACACTATATGTAGTTATGAGTGACACACTTCAAAAATCTTGATGGAATGTGACCCTGAAACCACTTCTCTGAAGAAAGTATAAGCAACACAGATGTTCTTCATTGCTATTCATTGTATTTTTTTTTAATTCTGGAAAATAAGAATAATCTAAATTAAGCACAAAAATCTCAGATTAACTAAAACAATCCTGAATAATAAAATAACTGCTGGAGGTATCACTATCCTTAACCTTAAATCGTGCTACAGAGCTATAGTAATAAAAACACCAAAGTATCAGCATAAAAACAGGCATATTGATCACTGGAATAGAATTGACCCAGAAATAAATCCATACACCTATGGATACCTGATTTTTCATGGAAAGGCCAGAAATTTAACAAATGGTACTGGTCAAACTGGATGGCTGCATGTAGAAGAATCCAAATAGATCCATACTAAGCATTCTGCACAAAACTCAGCTCCAGATGGAACAAGGACTTCAACATAAAGCTAGATACACTGGCCCTGAGAGAAGAGAAAATGGGGAATCGCCTTGAATGCATTGGCACAGGAGACAGTTTCCTAAACAGAACACACTAAGATCAACAATTAATAAATGGGACCTCATGAAACTGAAAAGCTTCAGTATAGCAGAGAACACCATCATTCAGACAAGAGCAGCTACAGAATGGGAAAAGACTTTTATCAATCACACATTTGATAGCTAATATCCAAAACATATAAAGAACTAAAAAAATGGACATCGAGAAAACAAATAACACAATTAAGAATGGGACACAGATCTAAACCAAGAGTTCTCAAAAGAGGAAACACAATGGCAGAGAAGCCCTTAAAGAAGCATCTTTAGTCACCAGGGTAATGCTAATCAAAACCACACTGAGATTCCATCAGAATTTCAGATCCAGTCAGAATGGTCAAGGTCAATAAAATAAGTGAAAGCTGATTGCTGTATGTATGTGGAGTAAGGGGAACATTTACCCATTGCTGGCAAGACGGCAAATCTTTAGAGCCACTATGGAAATCAGCGAGGCAGTTCACTAGGAAGATGGGGATTGATCTATCTCAAGATACAGCTGTACCACTTTTGGGCAAATACCCAAAGGACACATTATCCTACCACAGAGACACTTGCTCTATTCACAAGAGCCAGAAATTGAAACAGCCTAGATAGGCATTAACTTTAGTTTTTTGGCTACTTTATTGGGTTCTTTATATGTACCACCTTTTCCCACTTCAATCCCTTCCAACCTCCCAGCACTAGGTAGGTAAGAAAGAAAGTTAGAGGAGAAAGAACATACATGAATACAATGAACGAGCTTTGTTTAGACTACTTTTTGTTGATCAGAGGCTTTGAGTTCCTTGGGGTGAGTTCTGTCTTCGTCATCAGAATATCTCCAACCAGCAAACAGCGATCCAGCAATCCAACAACATCAAAAGCATCAGCAGGAACCAGCAGGAGCCAGCAACAGCAGCCACAGAGGCAGCAGCAGGGGAAACAGCAGCCACAACAGGCCCTCTTGGGGCTCTTGCATTTATACCCTCTTAAGAGCCCCCAGAATTCCAAATGTAAACTCTTTGCAGCTGGCAAAAATCAAGCCCTTGCCAGAGCAGGAGACAATTCATGTGGTTGTGGGCAATATGAAGCAGCTCATATCCCACACCGGGGGTAAAACAACAACATATTCACATAACATTTCTGTCTTTAAAGAAACCACAAATTCTCACTACAACCAACAGATGAATAGATAAAGAAAATGTGGTGCATTTATACAATGGAATATTACTCAGCTGTTAAAAAAATGAGCTCATGAAATTCTTAGGTAAGAAAAAATTATTTTAAATGAGGCAACCCAGACCCTAAAAGACAAATGTGGTATGTATTCCTTTATAAGTGGATGCTAGCTTTTTTAGCCTTTAATAAGCATTGTACAATTAGTATAACTGCATTGGTTAGGTACAGAGTAAGGGAAGAGGGAAGACTCTCCCAAGAGAGAAAATAGAATGTACAATTATGAAGAGACTGGAGAGGGAGGAGACTGGAATGGAAATGGAAATAGAATAGGAGAGAAAGAGGGAAGAGAGGGTAAGGAAGGGGATACAAGGAGAGACAGCTAACACCAGAGGCCACTTGAAGGAGTCATATGAAGCCCGTTACAGTAGGTGCTTCTTAAAACATCTACATATATGAAAGTAATATACATAGAATCACCGAAGTACAAATATTAACAAGTCCCAACAGAACATCTTTTGCCATGAAGTGCCTCCTGTGTCTGAAATGGATTACATCTAATTGAGCTGTTGGCCTAAGGGGCCCCTTGGGAGCCCTTGAACAACTTAGTCTATTGCTAAGGCTATTAGTTGCTCTTCACAAACTGATGGTAAGATCCTATTGCCAAAGACAACACTGACGTGAACATGAAGAAAAGCCAAGCTGGTGCCTAACTAGAGCCTTCACCCTTTCACTACTTTACTGCTGACTAGTTTTCATTGTAGTGGAAGATACTTTTCTGCTACTAGAAGAGAAAGACAAACACCAAACCCTGTTATCTACAACAGCAATCTGCCTGTATGATACTATGGTGCAACAGTGGCACAAAAGTTGTGGAATAAGGAACCACTATCAGATTAGATTGGAGGCTCACTTCAAGCGATGCAACCCATGCCTGGCACTGATCCAGTAGGCAAGAACCTGAAACTATATAGGCCTTGAACCTAGGGGAGAGCAAAATATTCTGCTAAAGAAGCAGCCATAAAATGACTCTCGAAAACATTCTTCTATACCCATAGGTTAGTGTCTCACTCAGCCATCATCAGAGTCTGCAGTACATGGGAACTAATACAGAGACTCACTGATGAACAATGTATACTGAGAGCGGGAGACCTTGTAACACTTAGGTCTAAAAGGAACATCTCCATTAAATCCCTCTCCTCAGGGCTAAGGGAGGGATTGAAAGATCGTAAGAAGAGGAAGAAGAGGCTGAAAGATTGTAAGAGCCAGCCTTGATGGAAGACACTAAGCAAACATGGTCTTCTAGACACAACAAGACTGACACACATATGAATTCACTGAGATTATGGCAGCATGCACATGGCCTACACAAGTCCAAGCTAGATATGGTCTCAGCACTGAGAGAGGAAGTGGACACGGGCCCCATCCTTATCCCATAAGCTCTCTCCAAGTGTCAATTAATGGCAAAGCATAATTAGTTTTCTCCAATGGAGTCTTACTGGACATGCAAAATGCAAAGGACACTTAAGGGCACCCCCCTTGTCCAACAGTTGAGCTCAATGGTATTTTGGAGTTTTTTGGGTTTTTTTTTGTTGTTGTTGTTGTTGTTTTATTTTATTTTATTTTATTTGTCTCATAATGCTCTGTCTGAGCATTTTTTTAAACCTTACTGGTCGGCATTCATTTTGTTTTGATGACAGTGTCCTTTGCTTTACAGAGCTTTTCAGTTTCATGAGGTCCCAACCTCTTAGAGCCTGTGCTTTTGGTGTTCTGTTCAGGAAGTTGTCTCCTGTACCAATGAGTTCAAGGTACTTCCCCAGTTTTTCTTCTGACCTATTTAAGGTGTCTGGATTTATGTTGAGGTCTTTGATCCACTTGGACTTTAGCTTTGTGCAGGGTGATGAGTATGAATTTATTTGCATTTTTCTACATATAGACATCCAGTTAGACCAGCACCATTTGTTGAAGATGCTATCTTTTTTCCATTGTATGGTTTTGGCATCTTTGTAAAAAAATCAGGTGTCCAGAAGTGTGTGGGTTTATTTCTGGGTCTTCTGTTCAGTTCCATTGATCCACCATTCTGTTTCTATGCCAGTACCATGCAGTTTTTATAACTGTTGCTCTATAGTACAGCTTGAGATCAGGGATGGAGATACCTCCAGAAGACCTTTTATTGTAGAGGATTGTTTTAGCAATTCTGGGTTTCTTGTTATTCCATACGAAGTTGAGAATTTTTCTTTCCAGGTCTGTAAAGAATTGTGTTGGTAATTTGATGGGAATTGCATTAAATTTGTAGATGGCTTTCGGTAAGATGGCCATTTTCACTATGTTAATCCTGCCAAGCCATGAGCATGGGAGATCTTTCCATCTTCTCATATCTTCTTCTAATTCTTTCTTCAGAGACTTGAAATTTTTTTCATACAAGTCTTTGACTTCCTTGGTTAGGGTCACACCAAGGTACCTTATGTCATTTGTGGCTATTGTGAAGGGTGTTGTTTCCCTAATTTCTTTCTCAGTCCTTTTGTCTTTTGTATACAAGAGAGCTACTGAATTTTTTTAGTTAATTTTGTATGCAGCCACTTTGCTGAAGGTGTTTATCAGCTGTAGGAGTTCTCTGGTAAAATTTTTGGGGTGACTCAAGTATACTATCATATCATCTGCAAAGAGTGATACTTTGACTTCTTCTTTTCCGATTTCTATCCCCTTGATCTCCTTCAATTGTCTTATTGGTCTAGCAAGGACGTCAAGAACTGTGTTGAAGAGATATGGAGAGAGTGGGCAGCTTTGCTTTGTCCCTGATTTCAGTGGGATTGCTTTAAGTTTCCCTCTGATTAGTTTGATGTTGGCTATAGGCTTGCTGTATATCGCCTTTACTATGTTTAGGTACGTGCCTTGTATCCCTGATCTCTCCAAGACTTTAAACATAAATGGATGTTGGATTTTGTCAAATGCCTTTTTAGCGTTTAAGGAGATTATCATGTGGTTTTTCTCCATCAGTTTGTTTATATGGTGGATCACAATGATGGATTTCTTTATATTGAACCACCCCTGTATACCTGGGATGAAGCCTACTTGGTCATAGTGGATGATATCTTTGATGTGTTCTTGTATTTGCTTTGCAAGTATTTTGTTGAGTATTTTTGCACCAGTGTTCATAAGGGAGATTGGCCTGAAATTCTTTCTTTGTTGGGTCTTTGTGAGGTTTAGGTACCAAGGTGACTGTGGCTGCATAGAAGGAGTTTGGTAGTTCCTTCTGTTTCTATTTTGTGGAATAGTTTGAAGAGAAATGGAGTTAGCTCTTCTTTGAAGGTCTGGTAGAATTCTGTGCTGAAACCATCTGGTCCTGGGCTTTTTTTGGATGGGGGACTTTTGATGACAGCTTCTATTTCCTTAGGGCATATAGGACTATTTAATTGATTTACCTGATCTTGATTCAGCTTTGGCAGGTAAATGGTGGGAACTGGAAAAGATCATCCTGAGTGAGCTATCCCAGAAGCAGAAAGACACACACAGTATATACTCACTCATATAGACATATAATATAGGATAAACCTACTAAAATCTGTACACCTAAAGAAACTAATCAAGAGGAAGGACTCTGGCTAAAATGCTCAATCCCCATCCCGAAAGGCGAAGAGGATGGACATCAGAAGAAGGAGAAAACAGGGAACAAGTTAGGAGCCTGCCACAGAGGGACTCTGAAAGGCTCTGCCCTGCAGACTATCAAAGCAGATGATGAGACTTATGGCCAACTGTTGGGCGGAGTGCATGGAATCTTATGAAAGAAGTGGGAAATAGTAAGATCTGGAGAGGACAGAAGCTCCACAAGGAGAGCAACAGAACCAAAAAATCTGAGCACAGGAGTTTTTCCTGAGTACCATGCAAGGAGATAACCTTGAACCCCTGCAGAGATGTAGCCCATGGCAGTTCAGTGTCCAAGTGGGTTCCATAGTAATGGGAACAAGGACTGCCTCTGACATGAACTGATTGGCCTCCTCTTTGATCACCTCCCCCTGAGGGGGGAGCAGCCTTACCAGGCCACAGAAGAAGACAGTGAAGCAACTCCTGATGAGATCTGATAGACTAGGATCAGAAGGAAGGAGAGGAAGACCTCCCTTATCAGTGGACTTTGGGAGGGGCATGCATGGAGAAGGGAGAGAGAAGGTAGGATTGGGAGGGGAGTAGGGAGGGACTTATGGGGGAATGCAAAGTGAATAAAGTAAAATTAATAAAAATTAAAATAAAAATATTTTTAAAAAACATTATACATTTTGCTTATTCATTATGGTTTCTGAGTTTGTGTTTTATGGTGTGGTTTGTGTGTTTTTGCTTTTTCTTTGTTTTTCCTGCTTGTTTTTTATTGTGATTTGTTTGGTTTATTTTATTTTGCCTAATTGTTTGGGGGAGGCATGGAACTGAATAGAAGAAGAGGCAAATATGTGAGAAGGTGAGGAGGATTTTGGTAGTAGATGAGGGAGGGAACACTGTTTTCATTATATGTTGTATGAAAAAATTACTTTTAATAAAAAGGACTCCAAACTGAAAACAATAAATTGGGATTGGTGGATTACATTCTGGTATATTGAAGAAAAGTGTGGCCTAGGAGAACCTACCCAAACTCTCCAAGTCTGAGTTCTTTGGATAGGGACTAAAGGAGGTGCACAAAGGTGAGTAGGAAATGGAAAGGAATGAAATTCCTCACGGTACAAGATGAAGTGTTTGGGGAAAAAGTCATACTCCAATGGTATATCATCTTTTTTCTTCTTTTCTTTTTTTTTTTTTTTTTGTGGGGCATGGTCCTACACTGTAACTCAGGCTGGTCTGGCATTCTTTATGTAGTCCAGACTGTTCTTGAACATGTGGTAATATTCTGTCTCAGTGCCCCTTGGGCTAAGATTACAGGTGTGAGAAATTTGGCTCAGATGTTGGGGGAGATACTTTTAGGTTTCTGGGAGCCTTCAGGTGGGGAAAGACCTCATCTCAGTTTAGTGACAGGTGGTGTTGTGTGGGCCCCTTAGAGTGAGGTGGTCTAATCATCTGGCTGGAACTCTTAGGAACAACACATCCAGGTGGATAAGGACTTTACAAGGAAGGACTTGCTTGAGCTTCAAGTTGCATGAGTCTTGCAAAGGTTTCCAAGCTTTCTGTTTCTCACTTTCCAGCCCTGTATCGCCACTGAAATTTTCCTGAGTATGGAAGAATAGGAATAAAATACAGTTTTATTTACACCTAGTATTGTTTCAAAAATACTTATTTATCATAAACCCCTGTAATGGACCAAATGGCAATGGACTGTGAGGAGGTGGGGCTGGAACTCTGGGAAGAGTAATATACACCTCAGTGAGGGGAGGAATGTACCCACTGTATTCATTTCTCAACTCCTAAAAACAAGGTAGCATTTACAGGTGTGTAAGATGGCTCATGTACTATTTTCTCCACTGTAAGTAGGTCTGGAAATGGATTTCCAGTGTCCACTCATGCCTGCACCAGTGGTCAGCCTTTATGCCAGTCATTGGTAGCATTCTCCATCCTCTCTTCCACATTATTCACAGGACTTGCTATGTACATTCACAGTGGCCAAAAGGATTGTAGAGTTTTACACTGAAGGAGTAAATGCAGGAAAACAAAACTCCACAAAAATAGAAATAGAGGAACATATCTTCTCAAAGTATGTAGCCTCAGGTCAGAAACATGGCTTGGCAGGTAAAGGTACTTGCTTCCAAGACTGAGGACCCCAAGATGTGGTGGGAAGAGAGAACCACTCCTGAACACTTTTTTGCAAATTGCCTTCTGACCATCCAAAATAAGTAAATCTTAAAACAAACAAACAAAAACCAAGTCCAAAGCCCCTGTGGCTGTGTGCCGTACACCCTCTTCCCGTAGTCTTCTCTCAAGTGAGCAAAGACAGAACATCTTTGGATAGCACTAGCGACACGTGTGTACTGCGCTGTCAGGTGCTAGGCCTTAGGCAGCTTACAGGCCTTCAGATCCTCTGATATTTTTTATAAATCTGTGAAATGAAGATAATGATATTGATAAATTGTTTTAACTTACAGGAACAATGAGAGTTAGGAGTGTTGTTAAATAAATGCAACAGCTGTTCTTTTGGGAGAACATTGGCTGTGACAGTCCTGGGTGACTCATCCTGGTGGTGAGACTAAGCTGTGGTTTATCAGCACTGGTGGTGTGCTGGCCAAGTACCTCAAGTGCGTTATTTCATTTAATTCTCTGGGCAGGACTGCTATGTGCCTAATTTAGATATGAGGAAACTGAGGCACAGAGTATGGACAATCTTTATAAGGTCTTCTAGGAGACTGATGAGGCTTAATTTATTAGATGTAAGCTGCATTCCTTACAGCTTCCCCAAGGTCGTCATGTTAACTGCTTTCAATTTGCCTTTAAATCAGAAGAGAAGGCGAGCTTGTGCATGACCCTTAGCAGAAAGCCCACACTGCAACATATTCAGTGTCTTGTGACTCACAACAGAGAGGCTGTGAGACACCTCAATTCATCACTTTGTCCTTTTGCTCTTTCCATTTCTGACTGACAGTTCTCATTTAAGCACCGAATCCAGGTCTTGGCAATACTATTCATGTCCAAGGACTAAGTTGAGTGGATCTGATTTAATTTTTATCACAGTCTATCCTAAGAAGCCCAGGTACCTTCTGCCCCTCCAGAAAGTAGCTTCTGGTGGTCCCTATAAAAAGAATGAGAAGGAGAAAGTGAAGCAAGTCAGAAGTACTGGAGCTGCTGGGATGTCTCATGGGAACACAGGCTTCCAGTCACATCATTTTGTGGGAAGTGTAAATGTTGTTCCTCCTAGGAATCTTAATGATTCTAAAACAATAAGTACTTAATAATAAGTGATTAAAATGCAAAACAGGAGGTGTCTATTAGAAGAAAATTTACATCAATTGTAATTCTACTACCATTTTGATAAACAGTGGGTTTTAGTTCTGCAATCTTCTAAGACATACTTGAGAACTTTGAAATATATTTAACTTGTATATGTTTGTAATTTAATCTTCTGGTAACATGTTATGTTATAAATTACGTACAAAGATACAAATGTAAAATTTGTTGACTGCATAATGTTGGATCTTGTAGAACTGACATTTTAAAGGAGAACACCCTACGGTAAGCCAGTCTAGAAATAGAGCATTAGCAAGAATTCATACTGTCCTTTGTGTGCCTCCATGACAGAATCTTTCTTTCATCTTACCAGGTAGCTACTGCTTTTGAGATTGTTCATTTCTTACACTACCAGCTGTAACAGATCATTATGCAGAGGCTGTTCCAGCGAATCCCTACTTCCTCTATTCTGCCCTGGTGTTTTCTTCCATGGTGGCTTCTAGGTTTGTTCTTATGACTTGCTTTGGCTAATGGAATATTAACAAATGTTGTACAAATAAATGTTTAAAAGATACTTGCACACTGGGCTTTAGTCTTTCATTCTGTTCTCTAACAAGTTCACACATGTATGTAATGCATTCTGATTACTTCTCACATTGAGCCCTCTCTCATCTCTCTCACATCCTTACCAACCCTCCGTCTTCCCTGCAAATCACATTGCAAGGTTTTATTTTGTGACCTGTCTTAGGGTTTCTGTTACTGTGAATCAATGGACACCATGACCAAAGCAACTGTTAGAAAGGAAAATATTTAATCAGGGACTGGCTTACAGTTCAGAGGTTCAGTCCATTGTCATCATGGCAGGAAGCCTGGCAGCATGCAGGCTGACTGGTGCTGGAGAAGCATCTGATAGTTCTACATCCATATCTGAAGGCAGCAAGAAGAGAGAGGGAGCCGCTGGATCTGACTTGAGCCTCTGAAACCTCAAAGTGCACCCCTGAGACACACTTCTTCCAACAAGACCTCACTGACTCAAACAAGGCCTCCAATAATGCCTCTTTCTATGAGGCTATGGGGAACATTTTCATTCAAACAACCACATCCACTCCCTGACTCCTATAAAGTCTTGTAGCCAAATCATAATGCAAATGCATTTACTCTAACTTTTAAAGTCCTTATAATCGACCACAAAGTTCAAAGTCACTTCTGAGAGTCATACAATATTTTAACTGTAATCCCCTATAAAATAAAAATGGAAAAAAAAAAGATCAGGTACTTCCAACATACAAAAACAGAGGGAATACATTACCAATTCAAAAGGGAGGAAATACCGGACCAAACCAAGACCAAAACCCAGCTGGACAAACTCCAAACTCTCCATCGCCATGTCTGATATCAAAACACCTCAGCTCTCCAATTCTTTTCAGCTTTGTTGACTACAACATACTTTTCTCTCTTAAGCTTGTTCCATTCCCTGTTAGCAGCTTTCTTCAACAGGTATCCCATGATTCTGGCTTCTTTAATATCTTGGGGTCTCCAAGACAATACAGGCTTCACCTTCACAGCTTCACACAGTAGTATTTCTGGACCTCTACGTAGGGACAGCCTCTGCCACTTGCTTGGCTCCACAACTTTCCTTAGTCTTGGAAAGTCACTTATTTCTTCCATCTTTGGCTTCAAAGCCAGAATCACATGGCCAAAGCTGCCAAGTTCTGCTGCTTGCTGTTTGCTGGAACATAGCCCATTCATTCAAATATGTTTTTACCAGCTTTCTGTTTTCAATGATTTCCTTCATTGCCTATGCTTGTTGGTCCTGGAACACTCTGTAGACCGGTGTGGTCTTGAACTCAGAGATCCACGAGCCTCTGTCTTCTGAGTGCTGGGATGAAAGATGTATACTACCACACCTGACCCTAAGCTTTTCTTTAATTTCTTTTCACAAGTTGGAAGCTTAGATGGGTGGGGTCTTGCTCTGAGGTCACTACTCCCTTTATTCTATTTAGCATCTGGCTTTTCTTTAATCTGTTTATAGTTCTTGGTGCTCCTTTTCTCTGCTAACTGAACCTTTTGTGCTTTTTCCTTGTTCAGCTTGTTTCTTTTCATAAGACTGCATAAGACTGACCACTAATAACCACACAGCACAGTCAATGCTAGGTTGTTTGGAAATCACCTTTGTCAATGCTGTTGACCCATCATTATAAACTTTTCAATTTAGCATCAGGCAGATTTTTTGGACAAGGGCAGAAAAAAGAAAGCAGCCACATTCTTCATCAAAATATAACAAGGACAATCTCTAGGCCACTTTTTTATTTATTTTTTATTTTTCTGATTCTATTTGTAGTTGAAAAAATCTTACATATTTTGTTTATGAGTAATAATGCTATGACATAGATATCCACTGTGTAGTGATCAAATCAAATCAAATAAAAAATCATAACTGTTAATAAATAATAAATTAAAACATCATAATGTTACTTCTTTGTAGCATGAACATATAAATTTTATTATTTTACAAATTTAAGATACAAAAAATAATTAAGCGGAATTACAATGTGGTGGGATGGCTTGAATGTAATCTTCATGATTGAAACAATGCCTGTGATTGGCCTTCTCCTCCTGTCTTCTACCCAACTCCTCATGCACTGGTGACAGTGATTCTACTACAAAATGAGAAAGTATCTATTATTCGTCATTTTTGGTTTTAGTTGTGAAATGTTTCAATGTCTTGTAACATAAAATTCACTTTGCTTTTTGAAAGGAGAAATAGCGCAGGAGACAGATTATGGAACAATAATGAAAATTCTGTGTTTATTACTTCATAAATGTGTTATCAGTCATTTGGAGTGCCTCTTAAGTATGCTAAAGTTACAGAAACAAAACTAAAATTATACATATATTGTAAAAGAAATTTATCAGACTACACATATAATTACAGGTAAAGTCACATTGACAAACAAAAACTTTCTACTGAAATACTAACGAAAATTATGGTCTGCTAATTTCTTACAGCATTATTGTTTCTAATTAAAATCTGTCTTTTCTCTGAAACTTAAATTATTTTGTTAACGCCACCTTGACATCCTTGTTTCTCAAACTGTAGATCAATGGACTGAGTATGGGCCCAACATTAATGTTGAAAACTGAAGATTTTTTTCCTTATTCCATAGATCCAGAAGCATATTTAAGGTACATGAATGCATGCTGAGACTTATAGCCAAACTTTTGGCAGAGTGCAGGGAATCTTATGAAAGAAGTAGGACCTAGAGAGGACAGGAGCTCCACAAGGAGAGCAATAGAACCAAACAATCTGGGCACAGGGGTGTTTTCTGAGATTGATGCTCCAACCAAGGACCATTCATGGAGATAATCTAGAACCCCTGCACAGATGAAGCCCATGGCAGTTTAGTGTCTAAGTGGATTCCATAGTAATGGGAACAGGGTCTGTCTCTGATATGAACTGATTGGCCTGATCTTTGATCACCTTCCCCTCAGGGAGGTGCAGCCTTACCAGGTCACAGAGGAAGACAATGCAACCATTCCTGATGAGACCTGATAAACTAGGATCAGAAGGAAGGGGAGGAGGACCGCCCCTATCAGTGGACTGGGGGAGGGGCATGGGTGGAGAAGAGGGTAGGAGAGTGAGATTGGGAGTGGAGGAGGGAGGGAGCTAGAGATGGCATACAAAGTGAATAAATTGTAATTAATTAATAATGCAGCTGATCCAAAGAAAAGAAATCACCTTGATGTGATAGCTGTATGTACTGAAAGCTTTTGATCTTTATTGTTAATATTTAGAATTTTGGCAAGGATGAAAACATCAGAAATTAGGATGGCAAAGCTGGGGATTGTGATGTTAATACCCACTGCTATGAGATACAGGACCTCATTGACATAGGTGCTACTGCAGGAAAGTTGGAGGAGGGACAGAATGTCACACATTCTGGTTGCTGTAATGGTTGCTGACATTGGCATTACAGAAGGTCAGTCTGAGCATACAGCCTGTGTGGGCAGAGGCTCCAGCAAACCCCATTCCATAAGCAGCAAAAGATAACCACAGAGGAGATCTGAGGGGACACGGTGCCCTTGTACAGCAAAGGATTGCAGATACCACATAGCAGTCATAGGCCATTAAGATCAACATGTAGCATTCAGAAATAACAAAGAAAAGAAAAGAAAAAAAAGAAAAGAAAAGAAAAGAAAAGAAGGAAAGGAAAAAGGAAAGGAAAGAAGAGGAAAGGAAAGGAAAGGAAAGGAAAGGAAAGGAAAGGAAAGGAAAGGAAAGGAAAGGAAAGGAAAGGAAAGGAAAGAAAAGAAAAAAGAAAAAGAAGCAGCTGAGTCATGCACCCCACATAAGAGATGAAACTCTTTTCAGAGTTCTTCAGCCTTTTGGGACTGAAGACAAAAGAGGAGCAGAGAGCAATGTAAGAGGGAGTGAAGAGGAAATAGCACGTGGGGGTGTGGGGAGCACTGAGGTCAATCAGGGTGACCTAGCCAAAGTTTTCCACCACTGTGGGAATGGATATCAGTAGAAACAGGTAAAGGAGGGGCAGCTGGAGCTCTGGATGATCTGTTAAACCAGTAAGGACAAACTCAGTCACCAAGGAGCCATTTCTGGCCAACATGCTTATCATTGAAAATCTAGGAGAGAAAAAAAAATGTATTAATGAATGGGCCAGCTCTGGTTCCAGGCTTTCAACATCAGCAGAATTTACCACAACTGACAAAAGTTATCCTTTGTCATCTGAATATATTACAACACTTTCCCCTTACTACAAATGTGAGTCATTCCTGCCTATTTTATCTTCATAACCCGATACTGCAATAATATTCATCTACCCTTGTCTCAGAATACTGAAGTAGTGTGCCTGACCTGCATGCCTATCGTAGGTAAACTTCGGTGATGGCATGCAGTTTACAAAATGCACTCACTTTCAGTTGTTTCTTACTTCCCATTGACATCCTAGTTCTTCGGTGGTGTCCATAAACAGTGAATTCCTGTAGGCTATTAGCCATATATTCCTCACAGTGGGTGAGGTTTCCATAGAGCTTACTACAAGACTTTATAATGCCCACAATTGATAGCAGGTATGAGGGGTATCCACAGAATCAAAGATTTATCTTTTTAATAATATAATATCTCATTTTTTTATTCACTTACAGCCTGATCACAGCCCCTTCCCTCCTCTCCTTTCAGTCCCTGCTCCCACCTCCCCCATCCCCTATCTCCTTATCTTCAAAAAAGTGAAAGACTGTGCATGGGCACCAACCCACGCTGGTACATCTGGTCACAGTAGGACTAGGTGCAACCTCTCCCACTGAGGCCAGACAAAGCAGGCCAGCCATGAACCAACAACAAAGGCAGGCAACAGAGTCAGAGACAGCCCCTGCTCTAACTGTTAGGAGACCCACATGAAGAATAAGCTGCACATCTGCTACATATGTGTCAGGGGCCTAGGTCCAGCCCAGTTATGCTCTTTGGTTGGTGGTTCAGACTCTGTGAGCCCCCATGGACCTAGGTTAGTTTACTCTGTGATGTTTCCTTCTTGTGATGTCTTTGACCTCTCTAGCTCCCTCAATCCTTCCCCCCACTCTTCTACAAGACTTCATGAGCTCCACCTATTGTTTGGCTGTGGGTCTCTGCATCTCTTCCCTCAGCTGCTGCATGAAGCCTCTCAGAAGGCAGTTATGCTAGGCTTCTGTCTACAAGCATAGCAGAGCATCATTAATAGTGTCAGGAGTTGGCTCTTTCCATGGGATGGGTCTCAAGTTGGGCCAGTCATTGGTTAGCCATTCCCTCAATTTCTGTTCCATCTTTACACCTACACATCTTGTAGGCAAGACAAATTTTGGGTCAAAGGTTTTGTGAGTAGGTTGGTGTCCCTCTCCTTCCACTGGAAATCCCACCTGGCTACAGGAGGTGGCCTCTTCAGGCTCCATACCCCCCCACACACACACACACATGCCTTGCTTGTAGAAGTCTCAGCTAGAATTATCCCTATAGACTCCAGGAAGTGTCCCCTATCCCCTCCCCTGATTTCCACTCTTTCTCCCAGCCTTCCACCATCCCCACTCCTGATACCCACCCCTGTTACCCTCCCTATCCCTCTCCTACCCAATTCCTTCCCTCCATCTGCTTCAGTTGTTTGTTTTTGTTTTTGTTTTTGTTTTTGAGTGAGATTCAAACATCATTTCTTGGACCCTTGTTTTTGCTTAGCTTCTTTGGGTCTGTGGATTGTAGCATGGTTATCTTGTAGTTTACAACTGGGTTACCTCATTCAGGATGATCTTCTCTAGTTCCATCTATTTGCCTGAAAATTTCATGATGTGTTTGTTTTTAATAACTGAGTAGTGTAAATGTACCACATTTTCTTTATCCTTTCTTCAGTAGAAGGACATCTGGGTTATTTCCAGTTTTTGGCTATTATAAATAAAGCCACTATGAACATAGTTGAGCAAATGTCCTTGTATGGTGGAGCATCTTTTGTGTATATACCCAGGAATGGAGTAGTGGGGTCTTCAGGCAGAACTATTCCCAATTTTCTGAGAACGCTCCAGATTGATATCCAGAGAGGATGCAGATATACAAGTTTGCATTCCCACCAGCAGTGGAGGAGTGGTCCCCTTTCCACATCCTCCCCAGCATGTGCTATCTCTTAAGTTTTTGAGCTTAGCCATTCTGGCTGGTATAAGCTGGAATCTCAGAGTCATTTTGAGTTGCATTTCCTTGACGACTAAGGACATTGAACATTTTTGAAGTGCATCTCAGTAAGCCCTTTGACCTTCCTCTGTTGGGAATTCTCTGCTTAGCTCTGTACCCCATTTTAAAAATTGAATCATTTGGTTTGTTGCTGTTTAATTTCTTAACTTCTTTATATATTTGGATATAAACCCTCTGAAAGATGTAGGGTTGGTGAAGATCTTTTCCCAATCTGTAAGCTACCATTTTGTTCTATTGACAGTGTCCTTTACCTTATAGAAGCTTTTCAGTTTCTTGTTGAATTTAGTACCTGAGCTGTTGGTGCTTTGTTCAGGAAGTTGTCTCCTGTGCCAACAAGATCAAGGCTCTTTCCCACTTTCTCTTCTATTAGATTTAGTGTATCTGGTTTTATGTTGAGGTCTTTGATCCACTTGGATTTGAGTTTTGTACGGAGTGATAAACATGATCCTACTTGCATTTTTCTACATGCAGACATCCAGTAAGCCCTGCACCATTTGTTAAAGAGGCTTTCTTTTTTCCATTGTATGGTTTTGACTTCTTTGTAAAAAATCAAGTGTCTGTAGGTGTGTGGGTTTATTTCTGGGTCTTCGATTTGATCCCATTGATCTACCTGTCTGTTTCTATACCAATACCATGCAGTTTTTATTACTATTGGTCTGTAGTACAGCTTGAACTCAGGAAAGGAAATACCTCCAGAAGTTCTTTTATTGTACAGGATTGTTTTTACTATTCTGGGTTTTTGTTTTTCCGTATGAAATTGAGAATTGCTGTTTCCTGGTCTGTAAAGAATTGTGTTGGGATTTTGATGAGACTTCCATTGAATCTGTAAATTGTTCTTGGTAAGAAGGCCCTTTTCAGTATGTTAATCCTGTGATCCATGAGTATGGGCGATCTTTCCATCTTCTCATATCTTCTTTAGTTTCTTTCTTCAGAGACTTGAAGTTTCTGTCATACAAGTCCTTCAGTTGTTTGGTTAGAGTTGCACCAAGATATTTAATATTATGTTATGGCTATTATAAAGGGTATTGTTTCCCTAATTTCTTTCCCAGCCAGTTTATCATTTGTATAAAGGAAGGCTACTGATTTTTTTGAGTTAATTTTGTATTCAACTACTCTGCTGAGGGTGTTTGTCAGCAGTAGGAGTTACTTGGTAGAGGTTTTGGGGGTCATTATATGTATACTATCATATCATCTGTGAATAGCAATACTTGGACTGCTTCTTTTCCAACTTGTAAGCAATTTCCCCTTTTGTTTTCAGGGTTACTAGGTATGCTCAGCTGGTTAATTGAACAATTATAGGAGCTTGCTGTTAGATCACTCTTGATGGGTTGGTTTCTTCTGACAGGGAGTGATACACCAAAACTTTGCTGAGTATTTGTATGTCTGAGTCTAATCACCAGAGAAGGTGACAGTGGCTTTCAGTTTATTCAAAAGATCTTGTCCCCATCAATTTTCTGGAGCCTACTTATACCTTTAAGTTTTTCTAACTTTCATAACTTCTTTCTAATATCTGGGGCCAACTGGGTGACATAGAAAATCTTTCTAGCAGCTATCTTTACAAAGAACCTATGAAAGTTATTTAACATTTCCTTGGTCAGTGTTGGGCAGAAAGAAAAAATCAGGCTGTTTTGTCTGGCAGTGATCAGGTTTCTCAGCCTGGGGGTAGTTTGTTGTTTGTTTGTTTTTTAACTTTTTTACTTTTCAGAGAATGGTGGATTTTACAGATCATTGGTTTAAAAGGCAACAAAAGTCATAAAAGAGAAAGGAGTGAAACTTTCTCTTTTGCTTCAGGCTCAGCCCAGGGGAACTTTCCTGAGGCTGCTTAGAGCAGGCACAGAGTGGAGCAGAGGGAATGCTCACTGGGGGAATTATTTCCCCATCCTGTGTGCATTCTGCTTGGATGGCAGGCAGCCCTGGGTGAGAGGCCCAGCTCCTCTCCATCTCCACACAGCAACCAACACTGACCATGAGCAGGAGCCAAGCAACAAAAGAAGCCAGCGTTGCTGCTCCCAGAGTGGGACAGATGAAGAAAGGCTTTTTGGGCCTCTCTGGATGGCCTGGTAGAGCCAAAAGGATTCAGGTCCCCAATGGGGACCTGTTGGGGCACAGATCTTAAGCCAGTGGGGGTTCTCACACCAGAGAAAGCCACTGGTCCACATAGCAAAACAGAATAGAAAGACACATGGAAACACACATGCACATAGAGAAACACACAGTAAAGAAAACTAACCATGGCCACCACACATTCATACACCTGGATGCAGTGCCATCTCACATGGGTCCAGGACACTGGATCAGCAGCCATGCCTAAAATCTCCTAAGTGTCCAAACAGAAGGCGCCTTAACCAGACTCACCTCCGGAGGTGATAGATGGCTTTTTAATGTGCTTCCTTTTGGGGTGAAGGTGTCAGAGTCCTCTGAAATGTTAGGCTGCAATTGCTCAAAGGGAGTCCTAGGAACCTGGAACAACTCAGGTAGTGAGCCCCCTGATCATCGCTCTCTTCAAGCGACACCAAGACTCCCCCTGTTTTGAGGTCTGGTCTCTGGGATCTCAGTGGAACCTCTAGAAATGTTGTGGAGTATTCACCAGAGAAGATGGCCTGTATGTCAGTTTAACCAAATAGAACGTCTTTTTTTTTAAATTTTTTATTTAATTTTTATTAATTACACTTTATTAATTTTGTATCCCCCCATAAGTCTCTCCCTCCTCACCTCCCGGTCCCATCCTCCCCCCCCTTTCTGCATGCATGCCCCTCCCCAAGTCCACTGATAGGGGAGGTCCTCCTCTCCTTCTTTCTGATCTTAGTCTATCAGTTCTCATCAGAAGTGGTTGCATTGTCAGGGTTCTAGGTTATCTCCATGAATAGTCCTTGGTTGGAGTATGAGTCTCTGGGAAGTTCCCTGTGTCAAATATTCTTGTTCTGTTGCTCTCCTTGTGGAGTTCCTGT